>OU015758.1:34995617-35029187 GCA_907169655.1 Acomys percivali
TACTCAGGAAACTGCATTCTGTGTACACAACACCTGGAAGGACTGTTTTCACTAGTGACAATTTGGAAGAAATACCAGATTCATTCCTCCAATAAAATTCGCAGTTTAAATATGAATACAGAAAATTTACAAGACTTTACAATCGTAAAAGGTCTAAGTGAACAGATGTTAGAGGAATGTACCTTACATTAAGAGCCAGGGCTACGCAGAGAAACCCTGTCTCAAACAAACAAACAAACAAACAAACAAATGAACAAACAAGAACGAGTTTTAAAAGAATCAAACAGAGAGTGGGGGGAAATACAGGCTAAGGAATTTAATCTGGCTTTTATCTTAGTGTGTGTAAACTATGGGCAATATATTTCGATGCACACATAAAATAGGAGTACAGATTATACGGCAGGAGGAGGTAAGACATAGTCTACCCATCTGAGGTAAAAATTTATGACAAAAAGTTTGAATGTTTTTCAGCAGGAAACTCTGACTGTTCAAAAATTATAAACTAACGTTAGTATAGAAGATGAGCTAAAGGATTCCCAACCAAGGAATGATGAGAATAATTAAGTCTTTTGAAGTAGAAAGAAATGTTTAACTATTTGTGTAAGTGGAAGCAGAAAAAGGATCACTGTTTTAAGCCTGGATATTTGTTTGTTTAAGACAATATTTGAATATCAGGAGTCTCACATGACCTGCAGGCATATGTCTTAGTTTATGTTAGTTGCTTTCTTTCTTATTGTTGTGAAAAGACACCATGACGCGAAAGCAATATATATTTAACTGAGGACTTGCGTATGATTTCACAGGGTTAATCCCTGACCATCATGGTGGTGAGCATGGCAGCCACCAACTGTAAGCCAAACATTCAAAAATGGGTGACATTCTTATTCAAACCACCAAAGTAGTGATGGCTTCCATTTGACTACCTGCATGCCTTAGGTCTTTTCCTGACTGGGGTAATAAGAAATGAGGAAATGACAGCCATACCAGCACGCATGTATAAAACAGCTAGGATCAAATGGACAATGTGCTCTGATGGGAATGCAACAATCCATTCACTCAACGTGTTTATTTTATATGTCTGAATCAAGGAGGCAGGCCAGCTAATCCTGGTAGGAGGTCTTTATGGGAAGGCAGTATCGGGGTAGATGTGTCTGGGAGGAGGAAGCTGCGATTTCTGTAAACTCTGGCCAGTTATTAGTAAAAGTTTACACAGAGACCAAGGGAAGGATTTCCCTTTACCCGAGCCTTTCTCTGCAAAGGCCTTGCAATCCATATTGGTCTAAGGCTGGGTTCTTGACGTGGCTGTGCTCATGTCAACTATACATATCCACTCAAGATTCCATCTGTTCTCTACACAATTACTGAGGGCTTCTTCTACTCCCCACAAGCTCAGAAAACCATATGATTAACTATATATTCTAAAAGAGATTTGTAAGCTAAAGAAGACATTAAAACAACTGAAATTATAAAAGTTTGAAATTATTTTGTACAGCAAACTTGCTTTTTATCAGTACAACTATACAGTGCATTTATGAGAAATGAATTTTAAAACTTATTAAATTATCTCTCTAAATCTATCACGTATTTAATTTGTATAATATATCAAGTTAGGCTGGCAAAGCTTTGAGTGATGTGCTAATCAAGAACAGTTCCATAGTTAACTTTGTTCTATAGCTTTCTTAGAAAAACTGTTTTACCATGATTTGTCTTGGTAAAAGTGAGAAAGGAGGAATAGGCTATATCACAGGCCCTAGTCCGCATCTCACCATTTGTGTGAAAGTGTTCTCTTTACACGATTCTCACACATTGGTACATGCACTCATGGTAGAAGTTTAAGGGTTATTTCCCCATTCAAAGGCATGTTGTAAGTTGGGAGCCAAAGAATAGTACCTAGTCACACCACGCAACAACACTCACACAAGAGGTTTATTGGGAGGAGAAAAAGAATGGTGGTTGATTCTGAATGGGAAGAGAGACAGCAGAGGATTATATAGCAAAGAGGGCTTTTATGGGTTTTTTTTTGGAGTATCCCTAGTGAGCTAGTGGAAAAGTGCAGCATGGCAGGCCAGAATTTTTGCTTGGCTATTAATACTGAGTCGAGGTGGGGTGTTTAGGGGTGGTCAGATTTCTAAGTCTCAACGCAGAGGGTCAAGCCAGGGACAGGGTTTTTTTTTTTTCCTGGCTCTTTTACATTATGAAAAGTAGAAAGAACAGAATCCTATTAAATCTATCCAAGAATAATTTAACAACTAGTAATACTTCATTAGAAAGAAATCATGAGGGAGTATGTACAAACAGGATGCGGGGCCAACAGGAATAAACCAAGACTATAATGGAAAACAGGATCTATAATTATGGTGGTAGACAGCTTTTTGTTGCTGTGACAAAGTATCTGAGAACAAAGGAGGAAGTGTTTCTTTTGGCCTGTGGCATAAGAGTCTCCAGTACTTGTTCCACTGCTGTGGCCTGAGTGAGAAAGAAGTGCATGATAGCAGGAGCCAGTGGGGAGAAAAGACTGCTCACCTAATGAAGATGAAGTAAAAGTGCAAAAGTGGAACTAGTTCTCACCTCCCACACTCCCATCACCTCCTAGGTCCTCCCAATAGTCCATCAGTGTAGGAACCCATCAATGAATTAATCATGGATGTGGTCAGAGTTCATTTAATTCAATATGTTCCCCCAAAGACCCATTCCTAACATCCCTTGCATTAGTGAAAAAGCCATCCAAGCATGCAGCCTTGGAGGCAAGCTCAGAGTCAAGTGATAACAGCCACCCAATGTGTTAATTTTTATATTAGTGGTTCTTTGATTTAAAGCCTAAAATCATACATTTATCTCAGCCTATGTGGAAATACATACCTTATTAGTGTGTGTTATTACTGGAAGTGTTGGTTTTAAACCCCCCCCCCGCCCATGTCAAGATGTCATTTCTGCACTCTCATAGTTTTGCTTCCAGTGAGAGTCACTCATAATAGTCATTTGCTATGAGTTCCAAACCATTCAGTTAGGATTTAAAGAAGAATTCTAGTGGAGATGCAAATTTTAAAATCAAAATCAATTTTGAACTTAACTTTTAGATGCCTAAGAGGCATGTATAATAGATTGTTTATAAATTTGATATTTTGATCTGGAGCTCAAAGGAGTGCTTTATGTTGAAAATATAGATTCAGAAACCATTACATTGTAAGAGGCTATTGAAAGCACTGTTGCTAAGTAGCACATTTGTGTGGAGGAGAACAGCAACATAGCATGAGCGCTCAATCCTATAGACCTCTGTGGGATGCGTGTCTTCTGACTCCAGGATTTGTCTTTCATTTGAAATTGTGTGCCAGGTCTTCAGGATCCTCAGAACTGATCACCTTGGTGTTTCATGTGTAGCAGCTACAGCTTCTGTGTAGTACCAACCTTGGTCAAGAAAGCTGGACAGAATGTTGACTTGCACATACCTAGTAAACAGAATAACATAGTTAAGGGACGTAGATACAGTATAACAGCTTCTCCCCAAGTAATGAAGCACCTGTCCTCTCTGGTAAGTGAGCAGAAAGAACAAAGGCCACACGTGAAACACTTTTTGAGTTTCTCGACGAAGACTGTTCTATTTCTGGATTGGCCCTGGCTATTTCATATAAGTTTTTTGAATCACTGTATTGGTTGTCATGCTTATAGCAGCAGAAGAAAAGATCTTATGACCTCTTACAAGATCTCTTCGCCTAGCCTTTTACATCCCACGTACAATGAATAGCTTGAGTTATAACGGTTTGACATAAGATTTCTTCTTTAGCCGGGCGGTGGTGGCGCACGCCTTTAATCCCAGCACTTGGGAGGCAGAGGCAGGTGGATCGCTGTGAGTTCCAGGCTAGCCTGGTCTACAAAGTGAGTCCAGGACAGCCAAGGCTACACAGAGAGACTCTGTCTCGAAAAAAAAAAAAAAAAAAAAAACAACAACAAAAAAGATTTCTTCTTTAAATTTTAGCACAAGAAAGCAGCGCTTACATAGTGCATTTTATTTCTATCATAATTGTGATTACTAGATGGTTTCCCTGGTATAGTGGTATGTTCAATACCCTTTCTCAAAGTAAGGAAGTGACAGCGAGGAAGAGCTCTTAGTCTGAAGGCAATCATATGTTAGGGATGGTAATCTAGTGACATCCAGGTAGGCAGGGTAGAATAAATATCTCCATTCGTAGTATTTTCAATTTATAGTAAGTTTGTTTGGACCTAACCCCATCACAATGTATAAGAATCTTTAATTGTTATTAAATATTAGTTTCAGTTTTATTAACAAAATCAAGAGATAATTACTTTAAAATTATCTTAATTTTAGGGGTGTGTGTGTGTGTGTGTTTGTGTGCCCATGTTGGGATATGTGCACATAATTCCTGAAGAGGCTGGAAAAAGCTGATGGATCCTTTATACCTGGAGTTACTGGCAGTTGTGACTCATATGAGTGGCAGACTGGTTTGAGCCACATGATGCAGATGCTAGAAACTGAACTTTGCTCTTGTGAAGGAGCAGTACACACTCTTAACCACTCAGCTATTATATCTCCAGCCCAACCCTCATTTCTATATGAGAAATGTCTTTATCATCCAGGAACAAAGTATATTGACTTATACATTACAAGTTACTGCATTCTAAATGGCTATGTCGTTAATAACTCAATTAATAAATTAACAAAATTTCAATATGCTTGTACTGCCTACTGAATTGCTAGTGTTACCTGAGCTTCTGAGAGGATTGCATGTTGTGAGGGAAATGCTGCTTTTCGTAAACATGCTATCCCAAGTCTTTTTCAGATTCAAACCAGAAGCTTCACCTTGCTAACTCAGGAAGAACAAAATCCCTCATGGGGAGAAAGCTGAAAAGGAGGTTTGCAGTGAACGTTTCTTTGGATCTTCTAAACTTGGAATGCCAAGTCTCCTCAGATTGACTCCCTCTGAGAAGGCTATCAATATTAAGTATTCAGAATCATTCAATACTCACCATCATTATTTTAAATATTTATAAATTTTGCTTGTGTATATGTGTGTGCTTTGTTGGTGTGTTGGGATCATGTCAGAGGACAGCTTCTGCCATTCATTTCTTCTTCTACCATGCAATTTCCAGAGATGAATGGCATTTCCTCAGGCTTGGCACTTAACCATCTATTTGGCCTTAGCGACCTTGAAGAAGAGCTTCCTAGTGACTATTTTTATCCATTTTCTAAACAAGTTTTAAGTGCTTGTTTTCACTGGAACTCACACATAGTAGGCAGATGTTCCACCACTGAATCTGCATCACCAGCCCTACTTAGTAGGGCATGCCCTTCTCCTTGGCTTCTCAAAGTCAGCAAACTTTCCACATTTTACTATCTGCCAGCTAGACTCCGTAGTTTACTATTAGCTTTGAACACTACACTGTAAGTAGCTTCTCCACACAATACTTTGGCCAGAAAGTGTTAGACACTATGATTTTTATTGTCACAATATTTTCCTAATATGGGAAGAAAACAAAGTGCAAATAAAAAGAGATGGTGGTGTGTGGTGTAATGTTGAAAAATTAACCATAATCCCCAAAGGCAGTATGCTTCCAGGTTTTTGAGCCTCAGAATGTAAATTAAAGATGTTCACCCTGGTTAATCTGGAGTGATGGGATATATCTGCCTTCTGTACTTCTGTAACTGTCATCATCCAGCCTTACTACCAGAGTTCTAGTGCCCAGGAAAAAAAAAGCACAGACAGTCACAACTACTGAAAATCCAGAAAATAAGTGTTTAGTGGAGGGCTCAGCCAGAAAAGGGACATCTATAGCATAGCTCTCCCCACAAATCTGAAAGAGGGGATGAAAAGCCAAAAAGCCTTTAACCCAAAATTTACCCTGCCAACAAGATGTGCGAGGATAAAGATGGAGCAGAGATTGAGGGAAGGAGCAAATAATGACTGGCACAACTTGAGACGCACCCCATGGGATAACGCTAATTAACTCGTATTGACTCTATTAACAATACACTGCTATGCTTGTAGACAGTAGTCTAGCATAACTGTCCTCTGAGAGGCTCCACCTAGCAATGGATAGAAACAGATGCTGAGATTCACAGACAAACATTAAACAGAGCTCGGGGAGTCTTGTAGAAGGATTAGGAGAATAGTGGGACACATAAGGGAGAAGAACTCAAAAAGACCAAGAGAATAAGTAACCTAGGCCCTTGAGAGCTCACGGAGACTGAACCACCAACCAAAGAGCTAACATGCACTAGAATTAGGCCCCCTACACATATGTAGATGAGGGGGCAGTTTGGTCCTTATGAGGGTTCCCTACAAATTGGAGTGAGGTGGTCTCTGACATGATCTCTGCTGCCTGAGTGTGGATCACTTTCCTCTTGCTGGGCTCCCTTCTCTTGTCTCAGCGGAAGAGGATGGATTGGTCCTGATAAGACTAGATGTTCTGGGGCAGGTTGGTAGCAGGGAATCCCTTTGTCTCGGGAGAAGGGAAGCGAAGCGGGAGAAGTAGGAAGAAGGTGGGAATGTGCCGCTGGGAAGAGAGGAGAGAGAAGACTGGGATTCAGATGTAAACTGAATAAGTAAATAATTAATGATAAAAATAATTAATTAAATATATAAAACATTGCATTGCTTTATTAGGTGTTCAACAGGGAAAGCGATGGTTATAAAGAGTAACTGTATGTACCTGGAAAACTAATAAGTACTGATGTGTTTCCAAACAGAGAGATAAAATGTATAGTACGGCAATATGTTCTTCAAATACAGTTTCATTACTGATTTATCACCTGTGCACTATTTTCTCTGAAACCTGTGTCCTGGGAGCAGTATTATATGATTCTCATGCACTCAGTCTACCAAGGATAAAGTAAATGATCCAGTGGCATTTTCAGTGCTGTTTTATTGTTCTAGATGTTCAGTATCCCTCCTTCCCCATCTCCAGTGCTGCATCATGCATGTATGTGTGTGTGTGTGTATATACACACACATTTCCATGGATAGGCAGGCCTGGCTGTGTAAGCCAGAGAGAGTAACCATTCCTCTCTGCCTCTGCTTCAGTTTTGTCTATCCCAGGATGGTACTGCACTCAGGGATCTGAGCCCACTTACATTAATTAGCAATAAAGATAATGCCCACACAGACCAACATGATGGATCCAATTCTTCAGTTGAGAGTTCCTCTTCCTAGAACATATATAGCTGTATATGCACTCTTAGTGTTAAGTTGTAGCTGTAAAGCAGTCCTTAAAATTAGAAAATGGAAAGGGCTTGAATTTAGATATGTCAGCATAATATTTATAAACACACACACACACACACACACACACACACACAAAGAACTGTCAAAGTATAGGCTAAAACAGGAATGAAAAAATAAATGAGAATCAAGGGGAATTTCACTTGTGCGCCTGAAACATTCTTGGTCAGGGAGAAATTGGCCCAAACCCCAAGATCTCTTTGAACTTTCAGATCAGAATTAATAAGTTTGGGTTAGAAATATCAGCAAATTGTTTTGTTGTTCTATTCCAATCCCTTTCTAATCATAATTATTCATCAGAAAAAGAACCAGAAATATCAACTACAATGAATATGGCTTGTTAAATTGATTGGCTCTTAATGCTTTGAGGATATTTCATTTTGATGGTACCAAACTTAAACACTTTATAGCTTAGGGAAGAAAATCTTCCTTTAGCCTCAGAGTATAGAGCTCACTCAGTGTTATTTAGACTTATGAAAAGAAAATTTAAGAGACTGAGAATAATTTAAGTCCAATAGGTAGTCAACTATAAATAGAATACATGTTTCTTGAATTGCTGAGAGAAATTGTCATACTATCTTTCACGTAACTGGAAATGAGCTCCCCTTTGCTTGTATGGCATTACCATGAATATATATATATATAGATATAGATATAGATGTATAGATGTATAGATACATATACATATATAGATATAGGTACATATATATGAAAACTATCAGTTTAATATTTGTCTCAAGTTTGCTGTTCTTCTTACTAAATAAAAAAGAGATCATATGTAAACAAAATTTCAATAAATTCATTCTGTCTGTGAGTTATCACCAAGAATTAATCTAGTTAAAATATGCATGCACAGATGTATACATACTACTGTTTAATACAAATTCATTTTTTTCATTTTCATTTTTCACCCTAAATTATATTAACAACTTGAAATCAAACAAGAAATGATTAATACATAAGATTGGATCCTTACCAGTTAATATTAGAGAATATATGAGATTCACAATTAATAACGAAAACAAAGCATAATCTAACTACAATGAATACAACAGTATGCAAACTGCTGGTATCCACAGCCACTTAGGAGATCAAAATCTTATCCCAGTGTTCACAATATATTTAGAAATCCTTTTTGGGGAATTTTCAGATATTTTTGGTGCAGTCCTTTGAAATATTCTTAGATATGGTGCATCTTCTCCAATTGAGGTCAGATTCTATTTTTGGGAAGAGCAAAAAGCCAATCAAAGCAAACTCAGCCGAGTGATCAAGCTGACACGATGCACTTCTGATAGAAATCAAAGCCCAGCTATGAATCCCAGCGTGCTGTGTTTATGCGGCTTTGCAAGTTTCTGTTGGCATTGAAGACAATTTCAGATAAAAGTTACAAGAATATTCTGAGTATCAAAATTTGTGATTAGCTTCCAAAAATGATGACTTTGAGGAAACTCACTTTTTATGAAGTAGAGAAATAGTGTTTTCCTTACATTTTGCACCAAAATTAATTCTAAGGAAGTATTAAAAGTGCTGCTTAAATTAAGTTTTAAAATTTAGAGATATAGTTCATTTAAGACAAAGTAAGAATCTTTAGAGCACACATTGTATAAATAAAGTGTTAAAATAACACATTTGAAGATAATGCTTTAACATGAATATATAACATGGGAGAAATGAGTTGAGTAATTCACACATTTTTACAATGAGATAGGCTTTCCTATTAGGAGATATAAAGACCTTAAATGATTATACCACAAAAAAAGAAACAACACTGTCTTCATGTATGAGGTAAGACTGTTGTAGGACAAATGACAACCTGTGAGAAATCCCTGAAGTGCTGAATTTGACCTAGTAAGCTGATTTATTAAAATAAATTTATGGAAATTGCTGTGAATATGCACAAAGTTTATATTCAATTAAGTTATCTGTGTGAGTTAAAGGAAAATAGTCTGATGCTTTGCTAATGGAGGATTAAATTAGGAAAATTTGACATTTCTATATGCTGGAATAAGAAATGGCAGGCAAATATTTATAAAAAAACAGACTGTAAAAAATATCACAAAATATAACTATTTTACTTCTTTTGGCATTTAGTCTATTTTCCTACTGTTTTAACTCAAAAACTCCCTGTTGTAGGCATTGAGATCGGGTGAACATGTGTGCATCCAGATTTTCACTCCTGTCTCCACACTGGCTACGATGCATGTCATCATCCTTTCTCCTGGAAGAACCTTCGTCTATACAGTTGGAAGTTTTCTCACCAGCAATGCTATGAACTTTAGTCTACATTTGGAAGAAAAGGTTCTCGAGCAGACGTTTCCTTGAGCACATGCAGAGAGAGGTCTGTGTTAGGTAAGCACCACACACTTAACTGCCATCCCTCTCCTGGCAAGGGAGCTGCACGCTCTGAGACACTTGGTGTCAGCTATTTAATGTTTGTGATTATCGCTTCAAAGTTGAGGCTGTTTTTAATAACTCTTTAAATTATAGAGAGCATTACCCAACCAGCTGCTATCTTTCTGTATCAGGTGACACTGAACCTCTCTTTGGGCTGATCCTTGCACCTTTACACATGTGTTTCCTTTTACTTAAAACTAAGAATGTGTTTCTGGTTACTCACTTATGGTTGTGTATTAGAACTCGAGTTCTTGCCACCAATTCAGTTTGTTTAATAGTTGATAGGGGTGAAAATACTTTGAATGAAATCTGAATTCAGCCACACAGCAGGGCACATCTCCTTAGGCTTTCTGAGAAAAATACTGGAAGGAAAGCTCTTAGAAATATCAATATCTTTGGATTTGAAAACCACCTATTGTTTAAAGATGCTAAAGTGAGATCATCAGGAAAGGTATGATATTGGAAATGAGCTTCTCCAAGGCTCCTCTGTTGGGCCACTGCTGCTCTGGTGATGCAGTCTTGGGGCTCTATGGAACTTTGGGGGTGATAGAGTATCACTGAAAGTTACTGGCAACCTTGCTTCTGGCTCCTTTTCTGCTTCGTGAGCTGCCAAGTTATAATAAGCCTAGCTGCAAGCCAGCACCACCACTGACTGAGCTGTTTCTGCTCCCGTGCCCTCCAGGTTATGGCCTCTGAACTGCGTACTAAAAGAAACCTCTCCTTGCCCTCCGTGATATAAAAGTGATGAATTTGTGGGCATCATACAATGATTTTTGTTTTCACGTAGCATTTCAAGAATATTGATTTCATTTTTGTTTTGTTTCTGAGACTTGGTCGCATTATGCGACCCATGTCGACATTAAATTTAGGACAAGCCACTTCCCTCAGCTTCTGATCCCAGGATCACAGGCATGGACCACTGTGCCAGATGATAATTGTTGATATGAATTATGGTCTTGATGAACCCACAGGGTATACTATAGCTATATTTCTCACAGCAGCAAAAGAAATTTCAGAGATGTATAATATACTACTGGTTATAGCTATGGGCCTAGCGTCAGAATCTCTCTGAGCTGGGGCCTTTCCATATTGCCTATAAAAAAAAAAAATCTCTCAGTGACTGTGGTGGCCCACACATGATCCCTGTGTTCCAGGAGGCAGAGGCACTGCTCACTAGAATAAGCTAACTATCTAGACAAGACTTGCCACATGGCACCAAAATAACACTGAAATAATAATCATTTTATTTATAAGTCCTCAAGATAGAGATAAATCTAACAAGATCTTGTATAAGTATGAACAAGTGTTTATCTTGTATAAAGACATACATGTGGCTGCTGAGAACCATTCTCCAAATTCCTACAGGCACAAAGCAGAAGTTTATGACTTTAGAGAGAATTCCCCTTTATCCTGAGCATATGTTCAGGGCAGTTTTATTAACAATCCACCTCTGAACCTGAATATACTCCAGCAATATTTAAGTGTCACTACCTTTCCTTACTTGTACACATACATTGTCAAGCAAAAACACTGATGTTTCAGCCACCGAGTTTGTGTAGAGAAATTATTCAGTGCCTGATTCCACCCAAAGTTAAAACTTCAAACCCAAACCATTAAACAAAATGGCCACAATCATGGTATTGATGGAGTGAATGTATGTTACATACGGGAAGAGGAGTTAAGAAACAAGCAGGACTGAACTGATATTGCCAAGCCAAAGTTAGGAGGATCCAACCTAGTATTTAAAGGCACAGCCAGAGCCATCCCAAGGTTCAGAAGAAAGAGGAATACATACCAAATTGAGTAAGGAGCAGTCAGTTACCAACTCACAAAGATCTGCCTGCCTCTGCCTCCCACGAGCTGGGGTTAAGTGTGCTAGTGTACCTGGCCTATTCAGGTAACATCTTAAAATCCATCTCCTTAATGGATCTCAGCCCTACCAGGGTTTTAGACATAAGATACTCTTATGGCTGCTTTAGACAAACCTGAATTCAGTAAGATTAATAGTTCCATTTTAAAAAAAAAACAACTTTTTCTGTCCTCAGCAAAACAAAGTTGTTCCAATCTTTTAAACACATCAGTTCCTCCAGAACTAACACAAAGCCTCGTTTGTCTTAGCGCAATGTTTAAACTGCATAATTCTGTGTCTGGTGCCTAGGGGTGAGAGGAACTGTAAGTGGTTTTTCTGTGAGGTAGTCACTCATGATATAGTAGGGACATAGGAAATGATGGACTTCTTTCTGAGTCCTACTGTCCACATCTCAAGTCAAGAAAAGTCGCAGTTCCTCCTTGGTTTTGTTGGAAGCGCCTTTCCCCTTGCTCCATTTCTTAAATTTATGACTTCTCTTTCTGTAGTTGTCCCTAAGTACATAAATACAACTTGGTCCATTATGTAGTTTTACCTGTATGTGCAGGACTCAAGGCTGACCACGTGGTGTTATATAGCCCACGTGGGGCTCTTCTCTGAGGAGACCATGTCCCTCTGCTCATAGTATTCCTTGGTTGCCCACAGCTGTCTGTGGTCCTTTGCACCTTCCCCTGCACATTAGCACAACCACTGCTATTGTCATTGTCCGGGTCTTGACTGTAAGACTGTGAGGTGGTCACAGCCAGTGAAAGGTGCCTCCTGAAGCAGATTCCTAGACGGCTGAGGAAAGTGCTGCTGTGCAGCTGTGGGTGTCTGGGAAAGGCTTTGTCCATTAGAGCGCCTGACCCCTATCCTCTTACACTTCAGAGGGAGTGGCCAGCCTACACAAAACAAAGGAGTGCTGACCTTTGCCCTTCTAGAAACCAAAAACATATGAAGTTTAAATGACTCATTTCTGGCTCTAAATATGAACTAATGCTTTTTTTTTTCAAATGGTTTTGAGCTCCAGTTTTCTGAGTTGTTTCCTTGAGCCTTACTCCTATTGCATATTTTTACAGAAATATCTCATTCCCTTTTGTTAAGATCAATATAGTTATTACTTATATTCACAATGCAGCTTACTTATGAAACTTTCTTTTCTAGCTTTCCTTCTTTCTTTCATTATCTTTTGTCCTTTTCTCTATGACCCCTGATCCTCTAAGTCTTAGGGCAGTTGGCTTTCAGCAGCTAAATCTGAGGAGCTCAGCATTTTCCCTTTTTTCTGAGGTCCTTTTGTTTGTTCAATTTTAACAAATCTGTAAAATATCACTTGTAAAAAGTTTGCCATATTCATTGACTTGAGAGAACCAGCACTATCTAAGTGGTTGATGCCTAAGGAACTGTTCTGAGCTGGTGTTTTCAAATAATATTGTTATGTTTTTAAAAGACTAATGGCCTAAGTGTTGTTTCATTTTAGTTGGATGTCCACAGTTACTTTAATAAAAAACTAGTCCAATTAATTTTTTTAATTTTGCCTTTTAGAAAGTATTGACAACAGAAATTCTTTAGTAAACATATCATGATTTTCTTATATTATTTAAGTCAAAGATTAAACAAAACAGAGAAAGTGGAGTCAAAATACAGAAGAGATCTACTTCTGACCAGAAAGTAAGCTTTAGGCAGTTGGGAATCATAAATAGTATTTAAAGGCACAACAGTTTTCTCTGACCTGGTGAAACTATAATAATGATTGAAAAAGACAAATGCGTTTTAGACTTTTACTAGAGCCACTGTCCTGCACACCAATATTTTACCATGAGCACAACACTTTATAACCAGAAAAACACAGTTAAAAATATTATGGCTGCTTGATTCCAAGATGGAGCACCTGTCCACAGCCCAGAATTTCTTCGCAAAGGTTTGAGAGTGAAACCAAAGTGTACAATAAGTACAAATCATAAGAGGCATTTTTTGCTAAACTGCAAATCAATCAAACAAACAACCAAACAAAAAGATATTTAGAAAATGTACAAACAACACTAGAAAAAAGGAAAAGAAAGGTAGGGTGCACAAGTGTTGGAGAGGGCACGAGGAAAGCCCTGCTGCTGGCAGCCTTCTTCAGGAAAAGCTAAGGCTGCTGCATCTGACTCAGGTGGTGCCTGGCAGGCTGCTAGGTCTGCATTTATTCCTTTAGCTCTAACTGTACATTAACTCAATAAGCTGCTCTAATAAAATAATGCATTTCCAAAATGCTTAGCTGGCTTTTGGGGGTGAGGGCGGAGGGGGCGGTTTAAGCATTTTTTATTATTTATTGGAGAATGAATCCTAAAGGAATCTGTGACTAACGCCAGCTCATGCTGTAGGCTGCTCTGGCCTCCAGGGGTCACCCTTCCCTTTAATGACTATATAACAATAGTGCAAGACTCCACCCTGACAGATTTGCCTCTTTTTAGCCATTTCTTGTGATAGGGTAACTGTAAGAATCACAGTCATTGCTTGTGTGCCCTGCAGCCTGTACCGGGTGCTACCTTGGCCATCCCCAGACATCTGCTTGTAATATATCTCCCTCTATCAACCCACTCTTGCCCCATTTCAACTTCAAAAAGGTATTTCTGATGCCCCCCCAGGCCCCTCTTTGCTAAATGAGACACAAGGCTCATCTCATTGCTGCCCACCGCACAGAAGTAGACACCACATTTAACAAAGCTCTGATGCACACTAGGAGATGAAGGGGGGGGGGAAGCTTTTTATAAGACTTCCTCAAAATATGAACACCTCCGTTGGGGCTCCCATCTTCACATATGCAGGCACACACATGCACTCCATACGTACATTGTACTAGTCCACTTCCCTCTCATACAGAATCAAGACTCTCAAATCCTCTGTGACCCCCATAGAAGGGAATATTTACATTCCTAGAAGTGCACATGATGCGATGAGCAAGGAATATTACCCTTTGTCCTCTGTGGCACAGCTGTCCTCTCCGGTGTCACAGACTTTTTTGTTTGCAATACAAGCTAAGCTGTAGAAAAGGCAGAGTGTTTTCTGCCCCTGCCATTAGTTTTCACATAGCATCGCCCACGTAGATGGTCTGTTTCAGTGATGGGTTGATGTGTAAAATGAGGTCACAGTGCCTTGAGAGTACTCAAAATAAACAGAAATATGTGGAGAGCAAAGTCATAAGTGTAAAAGGACAAGGCAAGATCCAGAGAGTGGGACTCTATCGAGGCCCCATGCAGCAAGGCTGCAGATGGTCAGAGTACAAGAAGTACGCAAAAGAATTCAGAAACCAGGATCGTTACAGTATCACTCCTCACTCAAGCACAATTTCTCTTGTAAAGGCTACATGTTGATTTGGTGGGGGGCAGCAGAACAAGTGAGCATGGCTAACTCTCTGTTAGCTTGAGGAAGAAAATCCTGAAATAAAAAATAAAATTTCAGGGCCCAGCTTTAGCTTTTTTTTCCCATGACCTGTCGCATAGGGACTTCAGTACATAAGCATTCTGACAGGGTGATAATTGGTGTCCCTGAAAGCCACTGTAGTTAAAGTATTTGTTCAATTTATTCGGAGCAGGACTGCATGGAGGAACGATTAAGGAAGAAGATTCCTGTTGCTGACAGCTTTCACCTCTGACCCAAAATGGAATATCTCACTCATTAAATCAAGGACACATCAGAGGAGTTATTCTGGTGGTCATGTACACTTCTAAGACCTAGTCCTCCTCACTTCATGCAGCGTTTCAAGACATTTCACCCAACAAGGGCAATTAATTTCCTTGGAAACTTTCTAATATACAGAATCCTACCATGGTCAGATTTCCCAGTGATGCCCTAGTATTCTATAGATACTAGAGCCTAGGGCACAGCCCAGATGATTGAGACTATGCATGGCCTAGAAGTTCCAATACTCAGTATAAGTTCCTAACCTCATGCCATGGTCACCTTAAACTACTGATATAATGTTGTTCCATTTACTAAAAAAAAAAGAAACTAAAACAAACAACAAAAAACAAAACCCTTAGTAATAAAAAATCAAAAATATATTTCAGAGCACAAGGTCTTTCCTGGGGCAGAATGCCACCAAACACTGTTAAATTAAATAAATGGAAGGGAGGGTGTAAGGGCAAAGAAAAACTAGAGATGGAAGCCACAGCAAAGATGAATATCCAAAAGGTCTCTAAGCCTGGGTTATCAGCCTATGACAAGTCACATGGCATTTGGGGACAATTTCTTCTGTGCTATTATATCTTAAGGAACTATTTAAAACCTTTTCCTTGGAAGTCTGCTATACTTTTTGTTTAATAAGTTCAACTTTGTTTACTGTTCATTGTGCCTTTTCATTTACATGTATTGCATGTAAAATTCTAATTGGTTTCTTTACACTCAGTTTTAAAATAAATATACTCAACTGTGTTAACATTTTATATAAAATGGCCCAGACATGTACAAGTACTGCTAAAATTAAATCATCAATAATCACTATCTAAAATGAATTACATTCCGAAAGCCCTAGCTAATGATTTATCTTTTCTTCATGGAACCGATCTCTATCAGATTGATTTATGTAGCAGCCAATCATGTTTTAGTAAACTGCAGCATGCACATGCATCTTTAAGTGATGATAAGCTGTGACTGCCCATTTATTTGTACAACAGCAGCAACAAAGCAAGAAAGAGAGAAGTCCCAACCTTTTAAAATAGCATCACAGGATGGTCAAATCCTCAAAGAGATGATGATAATGGCTAACTCTATATCAAATATCAAAACATCTGATAGGGTATCACACTTATGGCAAAAACACATGCAAAAATAGTGAACTTTAAAATGATGACATTTGATACAAAGAATTCTTTCTCTTTGCGTGTTTACATTATTTGCTTTGATAGCAAGGTGCCTTTTTGCACATTTACATTATTTGCTTTGATAGTAGATGCTTTTGTTAGTTGCTGAAGTGATTGACAACCTCATGCTGTTCTATTTAATTGCCTTTTTTGCAATGCAAGGTTCTGTGTTTAGGAGACTCTGTTTCATAAATAAATCCAAAGTGTGTGTGTGTGTGTGTGTGTGTGTGTGTGTGTGTGTGTGTGTGTGTGTGTGTGTGTGAATTACAGAGGTTTTATTTCTCAAGCCAATTTCTTAACTACTCTGCTACAGCTGTCTCCATATTTATCTGTATTTACCCTGCAATTTATTCTCGTCTTTCATGTTTTTACCTTGTCTGTGTTTAAGGACATTCATAGATGCACTTAAGAAAATGAAAGAATTTTTTTAACCAGCTCCTCAAGTTTTAAGATGTTTAAAGATGTTAGACATAGGGTGTTGTAGCAAATCACATAAATGTTCCAGAGAACTCTTAAGACCTTTATAGTAATTGCTTCACGTGAGATTATGTCTAAGACTTGAATTCTAAGCAGTTTTGTATTTGTCTTAATTATATTCTACTTCTTGCATTTTTTCATAATTAAAAAAACATAATTATTAATTTTTTTCTGGTGACAAGATATAACATAGAAATACTACTGTTAAAGGCTCTGTCACATGGTGATGTTAAAAAGTTTGTCTCATTATATCATGATAGGCTACCTTTAATCCTGTATTGTTAGGAATTCCAGCAATTTTTACATAATCTAAACTTTAAGTTCAAGTAATAATTAAAAATAAGTTAATACTGTCATGATACCATTATATTTGTCTACAAAATACACTTCAACATCCTTACTACTCAGTTTGAATTTATCAGTTCCTGTCGATCTGTGATAAACCTAGACGATTTTTTGTACACTGGGTAAAAATATCCACACGGTTCTTTGGCTCGACAGTAGTGGTATTTACACCATGTTGACTTTCTCCCTAGCCATTTTTGGAACCATAAAGCAAAGAACAGAGAAAGTAGAAGAAGCAACAATAGAGACAAGTGAAGGGTAAACTAATGTTTACAACAGGCCCCAGAAATAAAAGTCACATCAATTGCAACTGTTCAATCATTACATGAGGCAGGATGATAGCGGAAAACAAACAAAACAACCACAGCAACAAAACCTTAAACTGAAATTCTCACTGAATCCCAGAGCAACAGTACTCATGCACATATCTTAACAATTCCAAGTCATCAAAATGAGATCCAAGACCCTGTATGGAAAAAAACCAAGTAAACAAAAAGCATTTAAGCCAGGCATGGTGGTACACACCTTTAATTCCAGTACACAGGGCAGATGGGGCTCTGAGTTTGAGGCTGGTCTGCTTTACATAGTGACTTCCAGAACTGCCAGGGCTATACAGAGAAAATCCATATTAAAAACATTCTATTATTTTCTCTTCTTCTGTTAAATGGATATAAATAGCATACAACTTATAGAAACCAATCAACACCAAAGGATTGTGCATGAAGGAAACCAGGAAAACCAAATTCCAGCCTGCATTCTTTTCCTTGTATATCTGCCTCAGACGGACAAACCCAGTCCTCATCCAGAAAATAGGGAACCCACTAAAAAAGTGTGTAGGCTAGTGACTATGGCATCATGCACAATGCAAAATTGTGAAAGGAAGATTTTAGAGATAACAGGAAAATATCAGCATAGGAAAGTAAGAAAGGAGTAAGGCCATGAGATAACACAGAGAACATAATACTTTGATAATCAAGTCAGAGTGAGAACACGGAGGAAATAACACCTAAGAGAGACAATGAAGAACAGCAAAGATTCCACCAAACAAAGAGACAACCAGAAAAGAACACACACACACACACACACACACACACACACACACACACACACACGCACGCACGCACGCGCGCGCGCACACACACACACACACGCACACGCACACACACACACACACACAAGCAAATAACCTCATTGTAGAATGTGGTTTTAAAGAAGCATCATGTGGCTTCATATGTTGAAGTAAGGAAGTTAGATATAAAGAAGTATGGAAAGGTACAGTTTTAGCAGGAAAAGGTACATTTTAGAAGGTTCTTTCCAGAAGCCAAATGAAAGATGAATGCAGCAAGGAAATCATGGCGAATAGGGAAAATGGGGGAAAAAAAGAGCAACTTTAGAAAGCCCAAACATATAATAAAGTAGATGTCACAAGACAAAGCCCAATGATAAAATATCAAATGAGTCATACAGACCACAAAGTTTTAAGTGTTTAGAGAAAAGACAGAGCCTTTCAAATTGAGTTGGTAATAAAGTTTTATGAGAGAAGGGCTTCAAAGCTGAACTGCAGAAGCTGATGTAGAATTTTAATGACTGACAAGGAAGTGAGAGTTCCAGAGTAAGAAGAATGGGAGGGTAGTCACTGAAGGAGTTAGAGGGAAAAGGAAAGAATCCCTTTCTCCGGAAGAACAGAGGCTTTCTCCGGAAGAACAGAGGAGAGGAGAGTTGAGGAAACAGTGGGAAGACAAAATTGCTTTGTTCTTTCATACAGATGCTCAGCAAATTTTGTGATGGTGAAATGTTTTCATAGTTTGGACAACAGGAAGAACTCTTGGGTCTATGTCCTTAAATTAAACTATATGACCAAGCTATTTGTTGCTGACATGACATACACAAGGTTTTTTTTCTCATCAATAACTGCAAAAGATCAGACATACCCAAAGGAAATATGCCCACATTTTACTTTACCATCGTGATGGCGGCATTATTTATATTTCTGCTGTTTCATAACTTACTTTGTGCTTCCTTAGCAGACAATGGAGGGGAAATTATATGTATTTTATGTCTTTTTTTAACTGAGATATCTGATAGTCTTGGTAATATAAAATGATCTGTCATTTATTAGGTTATCAAACACTAAGAAATGTGTCCACCATACTCAGAAACATTTTAAAGAATATTTCTAGTTTTAAATGACTAGTGAGTTCTTCAAATTTTGCTTGTATTATTTTAATATGCACTTATGATTTTTAAGTTTTGAGATTATAATGTATTACACATTTTTCTCTTCTCTTTTCTCCCTCAGAATCTTGCCATATATCCCTTCCTTGCTTCCCTTTAAACTAATTATTTTAGCATGCATATATGTACATACATATGTAGTCCTAAATATAAGCTGTTCAGTCCTTGTAAAGTTATTTGTATTCATGTTTCCAGTGTTGACCATTTGGCACTGGACAACCAATTGGTGTTCTCTTTCCTGGGAAGGTAGACCAGGTTTGTTAGTTTTTGTTCTTCAAAAATGACAGAATTTTCAAATTGTTAGGATGTTAACATAAATAATGAATTTATTTCTACTACCTTTAGAGTAAGTATAGAGGCTGTAATAGAAATGTACTTATTTCTATGCATAATTTTTATATTTTATATGAAATTAATTAAGTGATTTAAATTAAGCAATGAATTTACATGTGAAAATGAAGGCACTGAGTTTAAGATATGTGACATCACATGATAAGTAGGGGACAATTAAAACTTTAGTTGAAAAATAAAGAGGGAAAGATTTTTTTTGACAGAACTTTTTTTGAAGTACTTTGAACAGTCCCTCTAAGGACATCAGGCATTAATAATCTCAAAGAAGTTTCAATTCCCTAGGTTAAGAAAGTCAAATGTTCTACATATGTTAGTATTTCAATATGGCCAGTAATGGCAGAGTGGAATTCCTGAAAAGAAAGAGTAATAAGGAACCTTTACCAAGATTCTTGATGAAGTAGCTTCACTTGTTAGATTTGAAGCACTGAATATTGTTCGTAATGTTATTGTCTCCATCTCTGTTTGATCTGTGATTGTTTTCCTCACTAGACTGTAAAACATGAACTAACGAATGCTAGCCATCCAAGTTGAGCTATACGTGAAATCCCTTTGGAAACTCTTTCTGGGTCAATCTGAAATCTACTGTCTTCAATGTTGTGTTATAGTTCCACATATTCTATATAATCCTCCAGGATACAAAGCCCATTGTTTATTCACTTTTGCATATCACACTATTCCTTACAATTGGAAATTTCTTTTTCTAAAAAAAAAAAAAAAAAAAAAAAAAAAAAAAAGAACCAATCACTTTAGAATAAGACATTATTCCAGGACAAAAAGTAGGCAACTTCTCCCATCTTCGTTCTCTGAAATTTTTCTCTTAATGTTGTGTTACATTGAAATTTGACTGCTTAGATCTTACCATAGATTTGAGTATTAAGCAAGGTGAAAAAAAAAAACCATCATAAGATCTCAACTAGAAGACTACAAGCAGCACGGAGAACAACCACCTCAAAGCATATAGGAATTTAATCAATGTATGAGCAACTGACTTTTAGAAGGACATAAGAAAACTGCTCATCATCAAGTAAGCAAGGTTTTTGTTGAGCTAGACTTTCTTTGTAACGTCTAAGAATAACAAAATGTAGATTATCCTTTAACCATATCCTCTTCCATAAGTAAGTCCTCTTTAATGTTGAAATATACCCTTTAAATTTTACTTAACATTAAATTGAATATACATACCACATCATTTAAGACAGTTCCTAAACCAACAGAAGAAAAGAGACTATGCAATTAATCAACAAAGGAAAGTGAAAAAATAAAGTGGTGTTTATCCTGCCCCTTGGCGCTTTCTTCCATATTTCCTGAATCCCTTTGATAAGTGAATGTAAAAGTTACATTGCACTCATAACACCCTAGAAAGTGCACAAATAAATGTAGATTTTAATTTTTGTTATTCAAAGATTGTATATGATCACATTATAGTGCTTCCAAATATCATGGTTCACGGTATTTGGAAATTTCATTATGATGTTAATAATTTTTAAATACAAGAAACTGCATAAAATGCAGAAGGAAGTCAGTGCATCTAAGATATAAATAAACTATAGTAGTAATAGTACTGCCTACTTGCATTAACCTTTAGTGGTTAAAAGTTATGTAATGAGTGTGGTTCAAATCATTTATATTGTGTAAAGGAATTTTTAGGACAGAAGTAAATAAATGGAGTTTAAGTACAACTAGCACATATAACATTTAGAGACACAGCTTTGCAGGAAGTATCTACATTATTGTAAATGTGTATTGCCAATAATACACAGGTAACTTTTTAGTAACTTTGGCGGAAGAATGTAATTCGTTCTCTTCAGAATTCATAAAAACTGGCATTTTATACACAAACAATAATAAGGACAATGGTGAGATACCACTTGCCATAGAAATTTGCAAAACATTTGGGTTTCCTAAATAATTTATGTAATTTTCCCCTCTGCTAATACTCACTTGCATAACTGTGTGAGATGAGAATTGAGAAGTGTCCCATCAGGAGGGGATGAAAGGCTGACAAAGCTTGAAAATTTACAAGATGAACAGAAGAGATGCTTGTAGTCCTCCATCCACATGAAAAAATCATAAAGTATTTCCTATTTGTCCCATTTCTCAGTTGGAACATATTCTCACAGAGGGAGCACGAATATATTAAAAAGCTAACTTTTATTCTTTAAGAAAACATAAGCAGAATCAATTTTGGTCTTTTTAAGTAGTTCAATAAACAATGAGAACTACTTTGAAACTACAGGCTTTCCATGGAAATCTCTCTAGAAATAAATAGCATATTGAATGCCACTACGGGTTAAGTTAATGGGAGCAATGTATTATTTCCATACAGAATGTGGTATTAATCCATTCAAACATGTCCCCTTTGTTTGATACGCAATGGAAAACATGCCACAAATTACCAAGATGATTTTACCCCTTTAAGAAACAAGGGGATATTTTGACTGTGACTCTAGCCTTTAACGGCTGGGCGTTATAGGCAAACTTTTAATCCCAGTTCTTGGGAGGCCGCAGCAGGTGAATCTCTGTGAATTTGAGGCCAGCCTGGGCTTAATACACAGAGAAACCTTGTCTCAAAACACCAAATAAATAAATAAATAAAGGAGGAGAAGAAGAAAGAAAAAAGAAACAAGGATATAAAATGATATGAACTTCCTAGGATTTTCATTAATTTGCAAATTATCTGATTGTAATGTACTCAGACTTTTCATTCATACACACACAACACACACACACACACACACACACACACACACACACACACACACACAAATATCCTGGTCATCCTCCATAGTAAAAGAGTTTGACATCAGTAACAAAGGCTTCTATGAAAGGAGAAGAATGAGTAGGAAGTGACTAAAATCAGATTCTACAAAAACCTGGAACACTTTCAGTGATACTGTATAGATCTAATCAAAGAAATGAAACGAAACACTCTATACTGTCATTGTCAAGATCTTATAAAGTTAAAGAGGAAAAAATGGGAAATGGTGAAGAGTCACCTACATGTATACTTCTGTGGAAACCAAACATCCTGAAAATATATTAATTTATCTCATCCTGGATGAATTCTTTTTGTTCCTTAATGTCTATTTGTTGAGGAATTCTTAACGTTAAGTCTCCCAAAGAAGTCTCTTATGAATGTCTTTCTTGATTATACAGGTAAGGAAAGCTAGGAAGGCTGTATTATACATGGAGCAATTTGGGAAGAAAACACAATAAATGTGTTAGAAAAGTCTGAGGAAAAAGGGATGGGTGATCTTATTGGTCTTTTAATGTAATACAGAATAGGATAATCAAAGACACAAAATTGAAATAGCATTCCTTCATTGATAATAATCATTGATATTTCTTCTGGGTATCTCTAGGACTGTGGGTTTTTTTCCTTCCTTTAATTTATTCATTTAATCACTTTGCAGCCTGATTCCAGCCCCTCCCTACATTCCTCACAGTCCCACCACCACACCTCACTTCCCTCATTCCCTGTCCATGTCTCCTATAGAAGGGGAGCCCCACCTTGGGTACCAAATCCATCCTTGTACATCACATCCCAGCAAGACCAAGTGAATCATCACCTACTTAGGCTAGACAAGGCATACCAGCTAGGCAAAAAGGATCCAACGGCAGACAACCGAGTCAGAAACAGTGCTTATTCCATTATTAGGGTACCCACATGATGATCAAACTACACATCTATTACATACATGTTGACTCAGCATATTCATGCACTTGGGTTGTTGGTTCAGTCTCTGTGAGTCTCATCTGCTCAGGTTAGTTTACTCTGTAAGTCTTCTTGTGGAATCCTAGGTCTATTTCTCCCTGAATCCTTCCCCCAACTCTTCCACAAGACTCCATGCACTCTGCCTCTTGTTTGGCTTGGTTCTCTGCACCTGTTTTCATCAGATGCTGAATAAAGTCTCTCTCCTCAAAATATCTGGGTGTGACTCTCTTCAACTGTTCCTTTACCGTACCATAGGAAGCCTCTCTGATAATGACAGGATAAGGCATTGATCTATGAATATAGCTGACTATAAGTAGTGACAAAGTTATTGATTTATTTCCAGCCCTTTACACTCAGGTAATGTCTATCTTTGTTGCTGAAGGTATGTTTCTTCTATGCAGTAGAAGGATGGATCCCGTTTTTCATTCTTTCTTAGCCTGTGTCTTTTTTTTTTTAATTTTTTTTATTAATTTATTCTTGTTACATATCAATGGTTATCCCATCCCTTGTATCCTCCCATTCTTCCCTCCCTCCCATTTTCCCCTTATTCCCCTCCCCTATGACTGTTCCTGAGGGGGATTACCTCCCCCTGTATATGCTCATAGGGTATCAAGTCTCTTCTCGGTAACCTGCTGTCCTTCCTCTGAGTGCCACCAGGTCTCCCCCTCCAGGGGACATGGTCAAATGTGAGGCACCAGAGTTAGTGTGAAAGTCATACCCCACTCTCCACTCAACTGTGGAGAATGTCCTGTCCATTGGCTAGATCTGGGTAGGGGTTCAAAGTTTACCGCCTGTATTGTCCTTGGCTGGTACCTTAGTTTGTGCTGAGGAAATGAGCCCACTAATGTTGAGAGATATTAGTGACCAATGATTGTTCATTCCTGTTATTTTGATGTTGGTAGTGTTAGTATGTGTGTGTGCGTCCCTTTTTTTTCTTTTGGTAGTGTGAAATTATTTACTTACTGTGTTTTCTTGGATGAAATTAAGCTCCTTGGGTTGGATTTTTCCTTCTAGCATTTTCTCTAAGACTGGATTTGTGGATAGATATAGTTTAATTTAGTTTTGTCATGGAGTATCTGGTTTTCCCCATCTATTCTGACTAAGAACTTTTCTGGTTATAGTAGTCTCAGTTGGCATCTATGGTCTCATAAGGGCTGCAAGACATCTGTCTAGGCTGTTCTACCTTTTAGAGTCTCTACTGAGAAGTAATTCTGATTGGACTGCCTTTGTATGTTTTCCCTTGTAGATTTTAATATTCTTTCTTTGTTATGTAGGTTTAATGTGTTGAATATTATTTGATGCAAGGATTTTCTTTTTTCGTCAAATCTAATTGGTGCTTTGTATGCTACTTGTATATCTATAGGCCTTTCTTTTTATGTTGGGGAAAATTTTTCTATGATTTTGTTGAAAATATTTTCTGATCCTTGGAGCTTGGACTCTTCTCTTTGTTCTATTCCTGTTATTTTTCCTTTTATTCTATTATCTTATTAGCTCTTTCATAGTGCCCCGGATTCCTGGTTGATTGTGTCTGGAACTTTTTATATTTAACATTTTCCTTGACTGATGTATCCATTTCTTCTAGTGTATGTTCTGCACTTGAGATTCTCCCTTCTCTTTCCTGTAATCTGTTGTTGACGCATGTATATCTGCTGTGCCTTAGGCTTTATATCTCCAGAATGCCCTAGTTTGTGTGTGTGTGTTTTTTTTTATTGCTTCTATTTCCATTTTCACGTCTTGAACATTTTTTTTCCCATTTCCTTCACCTGTTTACTTGTATTTTCCTGTATTCCTTTAAGGGATTTTTTTTCACTTTCTCTTTAAAAGCCACTGTTATAAGATTGAACCTTAAGGTGATTTCCTTGTGCTTTGGTTGTGTTAGGTATTCCAGGGATTGCTGTAATAAGATTGCTGTGCTCTCTGAAGGTGCTATATTGCCCTGGATCTTATGAAGTTTGTTCTTATGCTGGCCTTTAGCCAGTTCCTTTTTCCTGAATGTTCCTGTTTGAGCAGATATTGGGGAGGCATGCCTAAACTGGATGTTCTTTGTGTAGTAGGCCTCCAATAGACAGCCTTGTGATGGATGGTCCTGACACAGCTGACTTGGATGTTCCTGGGGTAGTGGGTTTTGTGAACATGAACAGAGATATGGAATTACGAGGTTTATTTTTTAATGAACAAGAACATAAATACAATGGGTCATTTTTATATTCATACTGGAATCCAATTTACCTCTGTGCTGTATGAATTTCTGTGTGTCAAATTATTTGCTCTTATCATCAAACCACATTTTATGAGTCAAAAAAATGGTCCTAACACTACAAGGCTATACAAATTTCAGTTGAAGAAATGAAGAAAGGGTCTGAGTTTCTCATTTTCTACTTTGATTTGGCCCACTGAATCAATTAATCAGGACGCATATAGGCTCACTAAGACCAAAACAGCAAGTATAGGGCCTGCAACTGTCTGCTCCAGGTCCAGGTTCACTATGGCTGTGGGATTTCTAACAGTGAGAATGAGTATGCCTCTGACTCTTTTGCCTACCCCCAAGTCTCTTTTCCTTCTATTGAGTTGCCTTGCCCAGATTCAATGTGAGTGCTTTTGTATGTCTACTTGTATTTTGCTTTGTCATGTTTGGTTGTTGTCTTGTGGAAGCCTACTCTTTTCTGAATGGAGACAGGGGAGGAATAGATCCTGGAGAGAGGGGTGATGTGGAAGGAGTGGAAGAAGGGGAAGTTGTTGTTGTGATGCATAGGAGTAGAATCTATTTTCAGTGAGAGAGAGACAGAGACAGACAGACAGACAGACAGACAGACAGACAGAGACAGAGACAGAGAGATAGAGAGACAGAGAGACAGAGAAACAGATCTAAGCAGAGATTTGGCAATAGAGGAATCTCAAATGGCTGAGAAACACTTAAATGTTCAATGTCCTTAGCCATCAGGGAAATGAAAATCAAAATACTTTAAGATTCCATCTAACACGTGTTCGAATGACTAATATCAATAACACAAGTGACACCTCAAAATGATGAGAAGAAAGGGGAGCACTCCTCCATTGCTAGTGGGAGTGCAAACTTGTACATTCACTATGGATCAGTATGGCCGTTCCTCAGAAGGTTGGAAATTGACCTATCTCAAGGTCCAGCTATACCACTCTTGGGCATATACCCAAAGGACATTCCAGCATACCACAAAGAGATGTGCTCCACCATGTTCACTGTTACTCTATTCATAATAGCCTGAAACTGGAAACAACCTAGATGTCTCTCAACACGAGAATAAATAAAGAAAATGTGGTACATGTAAACAATGAAGAACCACTCAAATGTTAAGAAAATAACATCATGAATTTGCAGGCCAATAGATGTAATAGGACAAACAAACAAAAAAATGATCCTCACCTAGGTAACACCAATCAAGGAAGATAAATGTGGTATATATTCCCTTATAAAGATATATCAGCTGTTATCAAACTACAATTTGTAGACGTGGAGAGGTGAGGTAATTTGTAGGGTTTTGTGAGGATACAGGGATCACTTCTGGGGAACAGAATAGGTTTAATAAGTAGACGAGTAATAAGTGAAGTTGGTGGTGGGGAAATCAGGTAGGAGAGATATGGGCTAGACAGAGAGCACACAGGAAGAAAGAGCTAGAATTCAGGCATCATTTGGGTGTGGTATGGAAATCTAGTGGGGAAACTTCTTGGAATTTATGAAGGTGATAACAGTGAGGACTCCTGGTAATGGGGTATTTCAAATCTTACCTGTCTCTTACTTATAACCAGGTAAAGCTTCCAGAACTGGAACTAGGTTCTATTCAATTGAGTGTTGGCTAAGGAGGTTCTAATGAAATCCCCAAACAACCCAGGCTGTTGTTAAGACAAAAATGTTGCTCTTCACAAACTGACAGTGGAGGAGTGGTGGATGGGGCTTGGCTTGCCAAGGACAACAGCACACAAATCACTTAATATACAGAAGTTGAGCTGGTACCTACATGAAACCCTCACTCATACATTTTATTCTCTTTGGTGCAAGAAGATAATTTGCAGTCCACCGAAAGAGAAAAGGAAACACCAAACTAGCCACAAAACCTTTGACCTACAATCTGTCCTGACTATAAAATATGCTGAAACATTGGTCACACAAGTTGGGTGAGAAACCAACCACTATCTAATTTAATCTAATGCCTAATCCAATAGAAGAGACTCATACCCTACACTGCCCAGGTAACCAAGAAGCAGAGAATAAATAGCCCAGAGATCTAGGGTAAAGCCAAACACTACTAGAAATAAATCAATAAAGTTGTCACTACGTATAGTCAGCTATATTCATAGATCAATGCCTTATTTTGTCATTATCAGAGAGACTTCCTATGGCAGCATAAAGGAACAGTTGAAGAGAGTCACATCCAGATATTATGAGGAGAGAGAGTCTACATTGGAGGTTTCCATCAGAACCTTCCCCTATAAGCTCAGAAATCCTGCGGAAGATGAGGCAGAAAGATTATAAGAGCCAGACATTGATAGAGAACATCAGGAGAACAAGGCCCTCTGAACTGATTAAGGAAGACACATACAGGCTCACAGCAACTGAAGCAGCAAGGACAGGGCTCTGTCTACACCAGGTCCTGTGTGTATATATTAGCTGAGTATTTTTAAGGGACTCCTCACGGTAGGAAGGAGTGGGTCCCTGACCCTTGTGCTTGCTCTTGGGACTCTTTTCGTTCTGTTAGGTTGCCATGTCCAACACTGATATAATAGTTTCATTTCTTCATCTTATTACATTTTATTTGGTTGTGTTTGGTTGCTATCTCTTAGAAGCCTGTTCTTTCTAATGATGTTATCTCTGAGAAGCCATTTGTTTATTTTAATAAGAGACAGAAAGGGAATGCATCTGTAAAGGAGGGGAAGTGGAGAGAAACAGGAATAGAGAGAGGGGAAACTGTAGTGAGGATATATTATATAAGGAAAGAACCTATTTTCAACAAAGCAAAAAGGCTAAAAGTTATCAAATTAAGACTACAAGGCAGTTTTACTTATTTTTATTCAATGGTATGGGCAAAGCTTTGTTCTAAGTACTACCAAATATTTTTAAAATTGTTTTCTTCTTTATTTTTAAGGATATACAATCTAAGATGGTAGAGTCAACCTCTTATCAGAAAGTTTAAATATGTAATTTGGAGACACTTATCAACTGAGACATGCCAGGCTTAAGTGTAAGTAAATCTGTAATAGGAAGTGTCCTGCACTCCTTCCTCAGGATGCCACAGCTACTCCACTTTCCTTCTAGAGTCTGGTTCAGCTCATTTGCATTCTCTATCATTATAGGACATTTCTTTCCTAACATAAATTCTCACTACCACAGAACCGCCTTTCTGTAGTCTAATGGATGGTTGACTAATTCACAAATCTTTTCTTTCAAATGGAAAACCATGAAGGTAATGGACAGTTTTACTTAAAATAAATAGTTCAATTATTGTTATATAAACCACAGGTGAAGTGTGACACACATAATTTCTAGTTTAACCTAGTTGTAAATAATTTGAGAATATTAAGACAATTGTAAAGCAATACTAATAGTGAATTCTTCCTAGTTTTAAAGATTACTTCCATGATTCTAGTTTTACGTCTGATTCCAGGAGAACCTTTCCTTAGTTATTTTCCCTTTTCAAGTTTTCCTTCATGTCTCATTTTGTTTCAACAACTCTCTCTTTGGAATAATAAGTCATAAAAATAAATACTACACTAGTTACATAATTGTAATAGTTCAATAGGCATAGAAGGATTTCCAAAAAAGAATGGCTTACTCTTATTAAGCACTCAATTCACTGATAGGAGGTTAACCCCATGTTTGAGATACCATAGGTATTAGAGCTTCATAAAGTAAATCAAAGGCATCTATCAATCTAGAGATTTTCTTCAGTAAGACAGAGTAAATGAATCTACACTGGATGTCAAACCAAAAGAGCATGGTTAAGACTTTTAGTCAAAGGCAGGAAGAACTGTGTAGATGAAAATACTATCTAGTTAGCTCTTCATTATTTTACACACGGTAACAGTTTGATACAGAAGACATAATTCATTTATATAAATCAAAAGTTGACATTTATGCTTAACATGTAATTTTGTAAGCTAAACTTTTCCTTATTCACAAGTAACTAAATTTGCCAGTGACCAAACAATGAAATTCTTGTCTTCTTCACATATTAAGTTCCATGGAGAAATGAGTAACTCTAAATTTAAGTCAAAGATGAGACTTTGATAAATTATTATCATCTGCTTCTCATGTCTGTATATTGCATTAATTCATGAGTAATCATTTAAAACTACAAAGCAAGCATTAAAAAGCAAAAATGAAACTGAAGCTCGCATTACTTGAGACTCTGGCTATCCATGAGGTTATGTTTTTTTGTTAGATTCAGCACAGCTCCTAAATTAGGTATCAAAATTAAACTAGGATTATAATGTACAATGTGTTTATAGTTGGCTACCATATAAAATATGCACTGAGAATTTAAAAAAGATATGCACTGACATTTCAAAAAGCATCAAAAACATATATATTATGGGTTGTAGTTTTCTAAATGACCATCATAGCAAGTCCTCTTCAGATAAAGAAACGCAAATCTGTGATTTGGATTGTTTCTGAGCACTGTATAGTGTTATTCCTCATATATATGTGTTTATATGTACACACAAGTCTCTCTCTCTCTCTCTCTCTCTCTCTCTCTCTCTCTCTCTCTCTCTGTATGTGTGTGTGTGTGCATGTGTGTGTGTGTGCGCATGTGTGTGTGTGTGTGTGTGCTCATATCTGTATCTCTTTGTATGTGTGTGCTCATATCTGTATCTATGTGAATGTAGTCAGCATGCATTTTGAAGTAGCTGATAGTCAGAAATTCAGAGGTAATGAAATCCTTTCAAATAATTCATGGATGTTCAAGGCACCAGAATATCACCTCTTTTTAAGAAGTACTTTTTTTTTAGGTGATAATTACATAATTTCACCCTTTCTTTTTTTCCCGTCAAATCTTCTCATATGCCCTTCCCAGCTGTCTTTCAAATTCATAGTAATGAAAGCATTCCCAAAATTTGTCATTGGTTCTAGACTTGCAGAAAATGCCAATCACAGAATCACAAGTTCAGGATCTCTTGTGTTTAGTTTGTTGGTTAAAAACTATGTGTAACCTCAGAAGACAGCAGGGGGTCACCCGTATGGACTTCCTACTCTGCAAGCCAACTGTCATCAAAGTCAAGCTCAGTGTCACTATGACTGCTGAGCTAAGGGTATGAGGAGGGCCAACAGAGACATATGCTGACAAACAGTGGAGAGAGACAGGAAGGCTGTTGATCACAAGCAATGGGGATGCTGTGAAGCACTGCAAGAGGCAACAGGAGGAAACTGTTTTTTTCATAGGTAACAACAGGAGTACACGCTAGCATGTGGCAATCAGAAATGGGGTGACTCACACTAGAGAAATGATTTCACACTACTGAAGAGTAAGCATATAAGTAGGATTGCTGACAGAAAAGGGGTCTCCCAGCAGTAGCTCCTGCAGTAGGAAAGGACTACACCGTACATCTGTGAGGGGGGAAGCTGTCTGCAGGGTTCATTTGATCTTAGCCTCCGCACTGATATACATGGCTCAAAGCACCTTCATCTCCACCATCTGTGTGTTCAAGACAAGATTGCTCGCTCCACGTGTTGTTAGGGAGGCAGTGACACTGATTGCACAGATGCCACAGGAGTGTAAAAGATGGGATGGTAACTGAGGGAGAGTTGTTTCTTTTACACACCATGTCACCTTCACATGATGGTTGCTGGCTGCCTGAGATCACACACAGCTGAATATTCACCCTGCGTTAATCAAATTTCAGATGTTATAAAACGATGTATAAAGGGTAAACGTTTCCTTTGACTCCTAAAGTTTTAAGTTGGTCCTACTGCTTTCTGGTCTAGTTGAAGCACTGTCAGACAGTGTGCTATATAGCCAATCTACTCACTTCATGGCTCAGATGTGAAGCAAGCAGGGAAGTGAAGAGGGGCCAGGGTCCCACTGTGTATTAAAGGCATGTGCCGAGGGACAACAATTCATTTCTAGGTCCCCACTGCTTAAAGTTTACCACCTTCTGTCAAGCTGGCTCTAAGCCTTGAAAGATGAGGTCATTTCTGTTCTAAATTCTAGATTAGTCTATCATGTAAGATGGCTATCTTGAGTCCCAGTACTTTGTGAGAGTTGTTTTTGTTTGTTTTTTTTAAACAAATTTTTATTTTATTTTTTCTTTTCTTTTTTTATTTAATTAATTTATTCTTGTTACATCTCAATGGTTATCCCATCCCTTGTATCCTCCCATTCTTCCCTCTCTCCCATTTTCCCCTTATTCCCCTCCCCTATGACTGTTCCTCAGAGGGATTACCTCCCCCTGTATATGCTCATAGGGTATCAAGTCTCTTCTCGGTGACCTGCTGTCCTTCCTCTGAGTGCCACCAGGTCTCCCCCTCCAGGGGCAATTCTTTTATTACACTTTTTTAAAACAGTAATTTGTTCTTTGATGTATGCATTGACTCAACAAATATTTTAACCTACCTGGTGCTAGTCAATAGGTATTGGCTAGGTATTTATTTTCTTGGTGAACAAGACATAAGAGGTTTCTGCCTATGTAGAGGATGTACCAGTAACTTTTCTATTGCAGTATTGCAGCAGGGTCTTTGGAGCATCCAGTTCTGGAGGGACCACAGTCCATCCCCATCAAGGAGAAGAATGGTAGCATGTAGGCATAGTAACCTGGTGGCAAGCTAAGTGCTCACATCTTAACCTAAGGAAGGGAGGAGAGAGAATTAACTGAGATGGGTGGGGGTTTTATGCCCCCGGTGACATATTTTCTGCAGCAAGGCCACATCTTCTAAGCCTCCTCAAGCAAAAGCAACAACTGGGGACCAAGGATTCAAACACCAGCAGAGCCAATGTGTAGCATTTTTACTCAAACTACCACAGAGGCACAATTCAGAATGATGGGAATTTTAAAGAAATTCTTATAAGAATTATTTCTCATAAGTTTTATGAATGAATACTAGGTCCTCAAATAGCTGGCCCTGTTTAAATTAACTCACCTTGTCTTCATTGTTCCATGGTAATCAGAGCAGGTACTTAGGAAGCAAGGTTCGTATGCTGAGCTAAGAGTATACTGTCATTGAGGCAAGAATAATAATAAGTTGATGTGTGATTTTTGCAAAGGAATATCTTTTCTATCCTTAAATACTATATGTAATTTTTCAAAAAGTACTAATATATTTTAAGAGAAACAAACAATTTAAGGGTAGTAGGTTTTCAAACATGAGCTATAGTTATAAAAGTATGTGGCAAGCATTTCTTGTAGTTCAGTATAAAGTTGATTCTGAATAAGAAGTCCCACTTGATACAAAGTCTCAAATCCTTCCCTGCTTCCCTAGGTTTAGATTTGGCCCTTAGGAGACCTTTAAAAAACTCACATATACTTCAGAGCCCAAAAAGAACACTAATGCCATGTACCAAAAGTCCTTCATCTTCAGTTTCTACTATTCTCAGGGATAATTTATTGCTCTGACATGGTCAGTAAGTCTCAGATATCTTATACACATTGTAAATTGAGGTTTTCCTCAGTTAGTGTTTCCAGTGCTGACAGTGGTGTTTGTTGAGACCAAGAACTTATGCCTGACACAATAGGAGACCTTTGACTCCAATCCTAGAATTTGTCAGTTGTTTTTGTTTTTGTTTTTGATTTTTTTTGTTTTTTTTTTTTGTTTGTTTGTTTTTGTTTGTTTGTTTGGTTGGTTTTTTTTGGTTGTGGTTTTGGTTTTGGGCTCACCATTGAACTGATTTTTAAATCTCCATAATAACAACCTCAGAAAATCTAGCAATAATGTTCATATGTATTGTATGTTTCCTTGAAGAATGATGTAAGTCTGATGCATGAACAATTAACACAGTTTATTTGTGACAGGGTAGCTAGCATTGGGCTGCTCTTTTTATCACATGAGAAATATTCTCTTGGAAAAAAACCCAAAGGAACTGGAAACATGGCAAATAGCTTCCTAAAAGATATTTAAGAAGATATATATATATATATATATATATATATATATATATATATATATAT
>OU015758.1:35033761-35047826 GCA_907169655.1 Acomys percivali
TGTGTGTGTGTGTGTGTGTGTGTGTGTGTGTGTGTGTGTGTGTGTGTCTGTTTATTCCCTAAATATGAAAAACAGCAGTAGGATCAAGGCTTACTTGTTAGAGGCAGAAAGAAAAGAACACTTAGAATATAATATCTCCTGAATTACCGGCTGCTTATGCAATTCTTGAATGGCAGATTGAGATTGCAACATTTTACAGTATTCAGGTCTAATTATGATGTATTATAATTTCCCAAATATGTTATTTCTTGGTCTTCATCTACTCCCAACATTTTCAGCTATGGGTGCACATTTCTTGTGAGCGTTTCAAAGTAAATTACTCAACATGGTTTGGAATCAGATGTTTTGATGTGTTGCTGATCAAAACGAGGTCATTTTGTATGCTTACTTGATTTTCCAAAAATAAATAAATATTTGGAAAACATGTTAGCTGTATACCAAAAGAAGTTAGTTTGTGAGCAAAGCTCAAATGAACTCACAGAGAATGACTCAGTAAACACAGGGTCTACAAGGGTCTGCACCAAGTCCTTCCTGTCTCTCTGCCTCTGTCTCTCTATCTCTCTATGTCTGTCTCTCTCTCCCTTACCCCACCCACACACACACCTTACTGTCAGGAATCTGGGTTGATGCAGATATAAGTGGACATAAAAGCTCTAAAGTATGGAGGGTAAGCAGAGGAACCAGTATTCAAAAGCAGATGGGAAAGGTGTCCCAGAGTGTGACTGGTCCAGGACCTGAAAGTATAAAATAGTCTTATTTGGAGTTGAACCCAACTGCAAAGAAGAAATTTGACTCACAATTTACCAAGCAGTATGAAACTATATTATATTGACAGACTTGGTGCTGAGGCAAGAACTTCAAATACAGTAAAAAGCAGGATAATTGACCCCAAATCTGGAAATTCCCTAATCTCAAGAATCTCTGACTAAATTATCCTGCTTGACAAATCACACTTCAAAAAAATGCTTAAGGATATGGTATACTGAGGTCAGAGGGTCAGCTTAGGTAGTATACCTAGAGCCCAGGTAATTGCATCACTCCCTAAAAAGGAAATCCTTGTCCATCAACCACAGGCAGACATATGTGATCATGAGGAAGTGAATGAATCAAGGAATGTAGGAAATCTCTGGAAGTTAGGGGGGAAAATAGGTAAAGATTCTTCTCTAAGGCCCTCCTGCAAAAACACAGCCTAACAAAGATTTGAAAAACTAATCAAATGAGATCTATATTAGATTTCTCAGGTGTAGAAGTACAAGAATGTAGGTTTCTATCCTTTAAAGTGCAACTTCTTACAATAAGGGTATATAAGACACAAATTAAAAGAAAATAATCATTTACCTATGCACTATAAATATTGCATGTATTTATAGTCAGCCATGAAAACATACATACAAGTATATAAGTAACATTATATAGATTAAACAGGTTGTATTTAGGTATATATACATATATGTGTGTGTGTGTATATATATATATATATATATATACATTTAACAATTAATAAAACAGAACTTCAAAGAGATCAAGGATGGTTATATGGAAGGGTTACGAAGGAGGAAAAGAATTGGAAAAATTAAGTAATCACATTATAGTCTCAAAAATAAAATAAATAATCCAATAAAAATAAATGAATAATGTAGACAAATCTTATTTCAGTTAGGATTTTCAAAAACTCAGTTGAAAAAAACTTGACAATCATAACCCCTGAAGTCTTGTCATAATACAAAATCTGATTGTTATAAATAGAAAGAGCCAGATGTTTTATAAAATAAGCCATGTCATGATTTATTGGTGCTTTAAAAACCAGAATTTAAAAACTCAGAATGCTGGAGCAGTTGAACTCAATAAATGATCAGTGAGGGCCTTTTTATGCAACATTCACTTTTTTCCTGACATTCAAATACATAGAAAATTACAGAAGTCAGTCAAGACCAAACAGGAAACATTAAATAACACTATTTCTTCCTCAACTGTACTCTTTAGTTCTTTAACTATTTTACATGTTGACGATCTTGTTGTGCTACAAATGTCTTACTATTGCATTAATCAACTAGAAAATTAGTAACTTACATCATCTCAGTTTTGGGATGGCTTGGAACTTTGCTGATATATTCTTTATAAACTAAATAGTCCTTAGGACATCATACCTAGCCAGAGAAGTTACAAAATACTCTCCATAAGGGTAACTAATTGTAAGCTTCAGCTTTGTGTAAGATGGAAAACTGTCTTGACTATCATTGACATCCAATGCATCCTTTAATAAGGGAAGTCACAGATCCCTAAATATGGTCTTAGAAAATGGTATCATAAGATACTTCAAATTAGAAAGTTCCACAGTCAGATGGAGTACGAAAAGACTGCATTTTAGATATTCTTCTGAATTATTTAAAGAAAACCATCAAAATAAAGGTGATTCTTTTCTTGGTATGATAAGAGGAATTTACATGTGCCTGGTATACTCACTGAACACATGTGTATACGTGATTTTCAAGGCTTTATTCAGGAAAAATTATTTTAGCTAAAATACTGTTACTTGTTGTTTTGTTTCGTCAGGGTAGTTTTATTCAAAATTATGCTATATTGTCTTAAAATCATAGTTTCTTTATTAATGATAGTCACTGGCATGGCATATCTCTTTTCATGAATTCTGTGTGTATGTGTGTGCACTTGTGAGCATCCACACATGGACCAATGGTTTTGCATTTAGTGGTTATGTATCACTGTTTTAATGACCACCTCATTCCCTATGTTTGAATTTCTCCAGAAATCTTTGAGCTTGAGCTATTTTGGGAGCTGACTAGATGGGAATGACTAAGTTTCAACCTTCAGGACAATCTAGATGTATAACACTCTTAAGGAAATGCATCAATGTTAACTTATGAGTATGAAGACCTCTCAGAAAAGGTATGCTATGGTGCTGAGAACATCTTGGGTCTCTAAGAAAAGATTTCCTTTACTCCATGTGCATTTGGCTTCTCCACCATGAGACAGCAGAGTATGTTCAGCTGGCTTTCAGGGAAATGAGAGAACAAGTTGTCAGATTTTCATCAAGGGCCTACTGGGTGAGCTAGCCCTCATATGTTGGAATATAGGAGGATTCTGTTCATTGGAAAGACGTTCTAACTTGATGAGTTCCTTGTTCAAAATTATGATAAGTAAGTCTCAGTTAACTGAATGATAGTACTGCAGCTTTTATATATCTCTAGATTTAATGAATTCATTTAATTCATCTTTCCAAGAAAAGATATCAACTGTGACCTTGAGTGTCTTATTGATAAGTACTTCTTTTTTTTTCTTATTTGTTTATTTACTTATTTATTGGGCTAGGGGTCAAATCCAAGTTCTTATAAATACTAGGCAGGAGCTCTATCTCGACCACTAAACCCACAAGTTATCATTAAATACTGGAAAACGCTCTGATTTTTTTATTTTTATTTATTTATTTTTTTTATTAATTTATTCCTGTTACATCTCTATGGCTATCCCATCCCTTGCATCCTCCCATTCTCCCCTCCCTCCCATTTTCCCCTTATTCCCCTCCCCTATGACTGTTCCTGAGAGGGATTACCTCCCCTTGTATATGCTCATAGGGTATCAAGTCTCTTCTCAGTGACCTGCTGTCCTTCCTCTGAGTGCCACTAGGTCTCCCCCGCCAGGGGACATAGTCAAATGTGAGGCACCAGAGTACTTGAGAAAGTCAAATCCCTCTCTCCACTCAAGTGTGGAGACTGTCCTGTCCATGGGCTAGATCAGGGTAGGGGTTTAAATTTTTCCACCTGTATTGTCCTTGGCTAGTGCCTTAGTTTGAGTGGGACCCCTTGGCCCAACTCTGCCTATCATAATGTTCTACTTGTAGGGTTCTAGGACCCACTGGATCCTTCTACATTGCTATTCTCACATGGTTCTATCATCTAGAGTCCCAATAGGATGTCCTCCCCTCTGTCCCAGTTTCCTGGTAAGGGAAGGCTTTCGTGGGACATGCCCCTTGGGCTAGTATGCAGATATAAGTAAGTATATACCATTTGAGTCTTTCTGCTTCTGGGTTAACTCACTCATTATGATCATTTCTAGCTCAATCCATTTATCCACAAATTTCGGGAATTTCTTGTTTTTAATAGCTGAGTAGTATTCTATAGTGTATATGTACCACAGTTTCTTCATCCATTCTTCTACTGATGGACACTTAGGCTGTTTCCATGATCTGGCTATTATGAATAAGGCTGCTATGAACATGGTTGGGCAAATTTTCTTGTTGTGTGCTGGTGCATCTTCTGGGTATATTCCAAGGAGTGGAATAGCTGGGTCTTGAGGAAGCCCTATTCCCAGTTTTCTGAGATAGCACCAGATAGATTTCCAAAGTGGTTGTACTAGTTTGCATCCCCACCAGCAATGAAGGAGTGTTCCTCTCTCCCCACATCCTCTCCAGCATGTGGTGTCGCTTGAGTTTTTGATCTTAGCCATTCTGATGGGTGTAAGATGGAATCTCAGAGTTGATAACTACTTCTTTATATAACAAAGAATAACTCTGAATGACAATTTTAGGTTTTTTTTTTACCAATATGTTAACATTTACCACTTCTAACTATCCTCTGTAAGGTAAAGAAATTTATCTAGAGTGTCAAGATAAAGCCTAACATTAAAGATGCAACATCTGTGCTCCTTGCCACTACTAATTTTAATATAGGACTTCCATACATATATGCAAGACTAAATAATATTGTATATAAGTTTATGTAGCTCAGCATGGTTAGATATTTATCTCATCAATTTGTGAAAACACCAACAAGAAAATTGTTTTTATAGAAAAAGAAAATGAAATTAGATCTTGATTATATACATAGATAAAAATGTATTTATATATCTAATTATCTTCCCGTGGTCTGTATTTTTAATTTCATAAACTACTTCTAGATTTCTGTTGTTACTATGTATTTCCCCAAGAATTGTAAAGTTACACTGCTTGAAGTAGCTGGAATTCTGCGCTGTTCCATTTCAGTTGTCTCAGTAGATAATAGATAATAATAGAGCAATGTCTAAATAAGCCCATAGTGTGGAAGGCCTTAAAGTCAGGGATAAGACTTTTGTCACTTTTCTTTCCTAAAAAGGTCCCAGAGAATTCCAACAATCTGAAGAATGCATTTTCCCTCATTTACTGACACCTTTAGTTGTTATTCTTAACAACAACAACAAAAAAGTCAAATCTACAGTTTATCAAGTTTCTTATATACAAAATATAGTCAAACTCCTTTGAATACATTCATTTACGGACAAACATTAAGTATGAGCTGTCTGCCAAAAGACTACAAGATTCTGGAAGTACAAGAAAATAATTAGAAAATATATCATATAAATTCAAGTGGTGGTTCATGGTAGACCTCCAATAAAATACTCCAAAGCTCTTGTTGAAAAAGAAATAATAAAGAGTAACCCTTAATACCTTTTAGATAATTACAAAGTGATGGTAAAGGGGGAATTCAATACATACTGAGAAGCTGGAATAATTTACTTTAGCTGCCTATTATTCTCGTGTAACTTTCCTGCCTTGACATTCAGGTTTGATGTTGTACTTATGTTTTTTATTCCACCTCAACTTAGGACACAGATCATTTTCATATGACATAGGACACCAACTAAGAAAATGCACAAGATAGCACAGGTGGATGGCCAGTTTATTGTTCTAATAAAACTATAACTGTACTATGTCCTAGTTTAATTCACTGTCCAGAGGACTTAGAACTTTAACATGTGACTCTAAAAATTATACTCACATGAATGGCAAGAGAAAACAGAGGCAGATAGACTGGATCTGGAAAGAGAGGCAGTTAACGCAGCTGTAAAATGAGATATTTCACTCTTCTATGGTGTAGGTAGAACTGTAGGAGCCGCCAACCTTAACCCAGATGCTACTACAGAGGGCAGACTAGAATTAGGGCCTAGTTTTGTGCTGCACCTTGAAAATACATGCAAATCACATTAAAGCGTCAATATACATTCAAATTGTTACTATGGTGTGCAAGTTTTAAGAACAGTCTGCTAATCATTTTATAAACCCTTTGATATAACACTGGGAGAATATCAACTTTGTTTTATAATACCAAATATTTATACCCATGCTGTCATGATTGTACAAACTAGCCTTACAATCATAATTTTCAAAGATGTAGTATAATTTCCCAACAAGAAAGAGTGATTACCGAGGATTCAAAAGCTCACCACCACCAAGATGACAAAGGGCATCTATTTGATGAAAAATATTAATAGAGGGCTGAGGAAATGACTCAGTGGGTGAGAGCACTTACTGGGCAAGAATCTAAATCTGAATGCCCAGCACCGAAATAAAATTCCAAGTGTGGCAGCCTGTATCTGTAATCATTGTGCTGTGCTGTTAGGGAAACAAAGACCTTGGGCCACTTGGTCAAGGTCAGTCAGCACAGTGAAGAGGAGGAGTGTAGAATAAAAGCCTCATGAGCTCCATTTAAGAAAACATTGGTTCCGGTGTTGTAACTGTCTCATTAGTATGCAAATTTGCTTTCATCTTTAGTAAATGGTAAATTGTATTTATTCTAAAAAATTGTTTTAAAATAAATATATTCATGATTATTTAACAAAAAATGTTAAGTTCTAGAATCAGTGGGAGAGCAGTGATCATGGAATAAGGTGGAGCGTGTCAGAACAGGATGTCTGATCTTCTCTTATATGTGCACATGAGTACAAGCATATGCACACACAGAAACATACACATACATGCATTCATACCACACATACACACACATATACACATATACAGACATACACATAAACACACACACATACACACATGCATACATATACATACACACACACTCATAAATACACACGCATGTGCGCACACACACACATATATACATACATACATACATACATATATACATACATACATACATAAACAAAACAAAATTTTTTTTCTTCAAGAAAAACTAATTTGTTGTTTACTAGTAGTGCACTTCTTTATAAAACAATTTTAAGCATTAAAAGCACTAAGGTATGTAAAGAGTACAGGTTAGCAGCTTCCAAAATGAGAAGATGACAGAGAAAGTTTGTTGCCTGAGCAGTCACCCAAAACTCTCTATAATGTTGAAGCATTTTCTTCAGACTTCTGGCCAAGACTATCTCAAGAATATCTGACAGACATATTTGTGAGGCAGGAACTATGGATGGCTTGCTTACTCTTTCTTGACAGAGTTTAACTGTTGACTCTGCATCCAAGCATGCTCATTTTTAAGCAGAATTCTTTCTGTGGTAGAAATGAGAACATTTTACCTAGTGGCTTGTTTGCCACACTTGAAACCATCTCCATAAGGAAGTTCTTTGATGCTCATCATCTCCTTCGAGGTAGGCTGGGTATTTCCAGGAGTTAACCTGTTTCATTATTAATGAATCTTTAAAATAATAATAAAAATAAAAAATATTTAAATGTCATATTCTGTAGGTCTCTGAGGTTTTTGAAGACCTTATCTATTTTACCTTTTCTTTCTATAGAATCATATATATCTGTTCCACCTCAGATGTATATTCCTGTAATTAAAATAGACTAGTAATTGATATGACCATGATTTGATCAACTAACAATTAACTTGTATAACTTACTTATCCTAAATAGCCTACAATATCACTTTCAAGATATTGGGAGTTAATCTTGTATTGTAATTGAGTTGTATGGGTACAATACCTCATATTAGAGTAGAAATATATATACATATATATGTGTGTGTGTAAATATATATATTATATGCAAGGAATAAATTTAAATTCTATACCAAGCAATTAAAATTAAATTTATTTTGCATATATATACAAAATTATATACCATTGAATTAAAAATAACATTGTGAGTAACAATTAAGGCATTAAATTGAAGAGTAGATTGACTAATCGAATTTTTATCCTGTCATCCCTATATATTTCTATCTTCCCCTTTCTTTCTTTTCAATGCCTATCTCCAAACCTAAGAACGAAAGCTAAAGGAAAAGAGAAACATTCCTGAGACCAACGTTGTTTTCTTTCTAAATAAGACCAATAATAAATATTAAATAATTCCTAATGAAACTAAAATCTATCCCTCAAGACAGCAACCAAAAGCCTTCCTAACCTCCCTTAAGGGCAATGGGGAGGTTCTTTTAAGGTTTCTTCTGGATGATTTGTCATGAATAATAGTTTTGTATGGCCCCAAATAAAATGGGAAGAAATGGTTAAACAATAGCATTTCTGGCTAAGAAATAGCATTGGTGGTCCAGTTCCTAAATATTGAGAAACTCCAGGTTTAATTAGAGTCCTGTGTGAGGCAGTCTGAAATGCTGGACCAATTGAGATTGGAAGATTTCTTTGAAGCTAATTAATTTTATTCCTTCTCAAATTCCTGATGGGGTTAAAGACCAGATAGTTTAGTTTTACAATTAAACTTAGTTGTTTAGGGGTTAAGATGTTTTCAGGTTTAGGAAGATTTTTAAGTTGATAATGACAAGACATGATGTATATTGATTTACATTTAGAATTTTAGACTCACCAAGAGAGGAAAGATGTTTTCTTTAAGGCTGCCAAATACAAATAGCCAAACCACTATGAATGTAACATTTATATAATTCTTGATTGTTTCATGGTTCTTCTTGCTGTAACTAGTTTATTGTATATATGTGTAATAACATAAATGTATGTGTAAAAAAAGAAAAAACAAAAATAAAGCACTAAGGTATAAGTTTTTCTTACTTAGCAGCATAAAGAATGAAACTGAAGAATATTTTGCTTTAATGTAAAGAAGCAAGAATAATAACCAATGGTGTGGTATGATCTGCTTGGTCTTTCTACTTATATGTTTGTTTGTTTGCCCATGGCAATAACTTTCTATGACTTAAGTGTCTTGCAAAAGTAGAGTTCTGGCACCACATAAGTCCCCTCCCCTTACTGGCTTAGCTCACTAGAACACTGACTCATCTATTATTTTGCTATGCACGTTCTATGTAGCAGAAAGTGTTCTTATTCTGAAAGAATGAAAAAAGGGATAGCCCCTGTTTTTAAATAGTTCACAGTTCCTTTACAGAAACTGACAAGCTGACAGAAAAAATTTTGTACCAAGATAATCTTTGCATAGTCCTGGGTCTGGAAAGGAATAGGGTAAAGGTGGGATCCCAAAAGCCTAGTTGACAGTATGAGGTAAATGTTGAAGGTTAAAATTGAATTAGACAGGTGAGAAAAAAGGATAGGTATTCCAGAGAGAGAGTGGTGGTGTGTGCCAATACTTAAAGTTCTGAGAAATGATAGAGATAATAAAAGCCTTGTAGTCTGCATTGAAGAGTCTTCAGGAAAAGAAAAAAAGAGCCACTTTGGGAGAATGAAATCATTAGAAACACAAAGCTGGCTTGTGTAGAATATAATAAAAAATATAAACTGTAAACATAAAGGCTGATGTAAGAATCTAGCAGCTCCTAACAAGTTCTGAGTTTCTCCAGAGTACGTTCATTTTCACCTATATCACCACCACCACCATCATCATCATCACCGCCACCACCACCACCACCACCACCATCATCATACTACAAAAATTGCAGTAAGAGAAGCCCCATGCGCACATGATCTCATTTTATTTTCACTGTAGCAACAGTTTTTCTGCTGTTCCCATTTTATAGCTAGTTTATAGATAAATTTTTGAAAGCAGAAATAATTAGGCTTAAAATAAAACCCAGGAGCTTTGGAATTAGCACTTTAAGATAAGTTGCCTTCTTCTAATGCTTTGCACAATTTACTAAATCTGAACAGCAAACAAAACTCATTCTTATTAGAATTCTATAATTCTCCATATACAATAATCAGGTGGTAGACAGAGAAGACATTGTGACAAATTCTTTTCATTGTTTCTTGACTTCAGAAACAATGTTATATTTCTACTGGGAGATAGTAATGCAGTTGAAAGACATTATATTAAGTCTCCCAGCAAGATACACACAGACAAAACTATGTGTCCTTGCTCAATTATGGAAGCTGAAAATGTTGATCACATAGAAGTGAAAAACAGGGGAGTTCCAGGATGGCGGCACCTATCACACACTGTATCTGATCTACTGCACCGAGACCAGGGACTGGATTGGGAGCCACAGACTGCAAGAACGGGTCCTGAACAGTGCAGACCACAGGTGGGCTTGGTCCCAGGCCAAATAACAGCCCACGGAGGACCTGAACACACTCTCCAGACTTTGGAACGGAACCTACCTGTGGACTGCAGATGGTCTCTATAGCCCAGGCACAGTGAGTGCGACGGTGGAACACCAGAGCACCTGGCCTTGGAAAGTCTCAAGGAAACAAGTGAATCTGTCTTCGAACATCCCTACCTGCCCCACCTCAGTCCATGGGGAGTCCCAGAGGCCTCAGTGAAACCCATGGTACCCAGAAACAGTGTGTGCAGTTTGGGCAGGTCCAGCAGGCAGCCAGCCTCAGTGAACCAAGACTGCAAAATTAGGCTAAATTAGTCCCCATAGCCTGGCAGGGATTCCCACGATCAGGGGAGAAGCTGGACTGCCCTGAGGGTCTGGAAAGGGGTCTGAATTGTGGCCACAGCTCAGTGGGACTGAGCTGCCAAGGGTGCGCAATCTAGGCTGGTCCTCTCTTTAGACTGCTCTGCATAGGAACCTGTCTGTGGACCAGCGCAGTCTGGGCCTGGACAATTGGGCAGATAAAGTAACAGTCCCCATGGCCCGGAGGGGTCTCCTACACACCTGGGAGAGGTTGGACAGCCCCAAGGAGTAGGGACAGAAATGAAACAGCGACCCCCAATACAGCTAGTCTGAATACCCTCAGTAGCATGAACAGAATCAAGCAGAAGCCTACCTCTGCTAACCCAGTCAGGAGCTTAAGGTGTAGAACAAAGTCGCCAGGAGCAGAAGTCAAGTCAACTGTCTGTTCCAAAGAAGAACTCTCTGATTCCCACAGGCAAGGGCACATGACCTATAATCACAAACTACCCACTCTCAACACCAGAAGCTACCATCCAACATCAGAGATAGCAAAATGACTAAAAGACAACATAAAAATGCAAACAACAAAAAACAAAACAACTTGTCATCCCCAGATCTCAGCTATCTCAAAGAAAGTAACCCTGAGAACTCAAACACAATTGAAATACAAAAAAAAAGGCCTCATATCCTTAATAATGAAGTTGATAATGGAGGAAATTAATAAAATCTCTAATCAAATGCAGGAAGACGCAGCCAAACAGGTGGAAGACATAAAAGAGGCCTATAGAGAAGCACTAGCACAAAATTTAGGAAAATACCAACAACCAGATGAAGGAAATAAAACACTTCAAGATCTGAAGAAGAAAATGGAAACAGTGATAAAAGCACAGACAGAAGAAAAATGGGAACAAGAGACAGTAGAGAAGAAAGTAAGCAACACAGAAGTAAGCTTTCCTAATAGAATCCGAGAAATGGAGGAACATATCTCAGGACTAGAAGATATAATTGTAGAACTTGAAGCAACCATCAAAGACCATGGTAAATCTGAAAAATTCCTGACACAAAATACCCAAGAAATCAAGGACACCATGAAAAGATAAAACCTGAGAATAATAGGCATCAAGGAAAGAGAATATATCTTCAACAATATCACAGAAGAAAATTTCCCCAATTTAAAGAAGGAGATGCATATAAATATACAAGTGGCCTAAAGAACACCAAATAAAATAGACCAGATAAGAAAAATCTTCCCATTGGCTAGATCTGGGTAGAGGTTTAAAGTTTACCGCCTGTATTGTCCTTGGCTAGTGCCTTAGTTTGAGCGGGACCCCTTGGCCCAAATCTGCCTATCATAATGTTCTACTTGTAGGTTTCTAGGACCCACTGGATCCTTCAACTTTGCTATTCTCCCACGCTTCTCTCACACTTGAGTGGAGAGTGGGATATGACTTTCTTATGTACTCTGGTGCCTCACATTTGACCATGGCCCCTGGAGGGGGAGACCTGGTGGCACTCAGAGGAAGGACAGCAGGTTACCGAGAAGAGACTTGATACCCTATGAGCATATACAGGGGGAGGTAATCCCCCTCAGGAACAGTCATAGGGGAGGGGAATAAGGGGAAAATGGGAGGGAGGGAAGAATGGGAGGAATCAAGGGATGGGATAACTATTGAGATGTAACAAGAATAAATTAATAAAAAAAGTTATAAAAAAAGAAAATCTTTCCATCACATAATAATCAAAACACAAAATATACAGAAAAAATATTAAAAGCAGTAAGAGAAAAGGGAAAAGTAACATACAATAGCAAACCTATCAGAATTACACCTGACTTCTCAGCAGAGACCAAAAAGGCAAGAAGGGCCTGGGCAGAGGTTCTACAAACGCTAAGAGACGACAGATGCCAGGCCACACTACTATACCCAGTGAAATTATCAATAACCATTGACAGAAGAAAAAAAAATAGTCCATGACAAAAACAAATTCAAACAGTACCTACCCACAAATCTGGCTTTATAGAAGTTACTAGATGGGAAATTCCACCCCAAAGGGACAAGCCAAAACCAAAACTACACAGGAAATAGATAACTACACCATCACAAAAACACAACCACACAAACTCTCTACTGTAACCAACATCAAAAATTAAAAGACTTAACTGTCACTTGGCATTAATATCTCTCAACATCAATGGTCTCAACTCTCCAGTAAAAAGACACAGACTAACTGAATGGATACATAAGCAAGATCCAACATTCTTCTTCATAAAAGAACTACATCTCACCCATAAGGACAGACATTATCTCAAAGTAAAAGGCTGGAAAAAATATACCAAACAAATGGCCACAAGAAGCAACTGGTGTAGCCATTTTAATATCTAATAAAATAGACTTTCAACCAGAGTTAATCAAAAGGAATGAGGAAGGACACCTTATACTTATCAAATGTAAAATCAACCAAGAAGACATCACAATTCTAAGCATTTGTGCTACAAATACAAAAGCACCCACATTCGTAAAAGAACTATTAAAAAAGCATAAACCACACATCAATGCCCACTCATTAATAGTGGGAGACATCAACATCCCACTTTCACTGAAGGATAGGTCATTGAAAAAGAAACTAAGCCAAGAAATAACATCATTAACCAACACCATGAATCAAATGGATCTAACAGATATTTATAGAACTTTTCACCCAAACACAAAAGATTATACCTTCCTCTCAGCATATGGAATCTTCTCCAAAATTGATCACATAGTAGGTCACAAAGCAAGCCTCAAGAGATACAAGAAGATTAAAATAATGCCTTGTGCCTATCGGATCACCATGGTATAAGGCTTGACTTCAAAAACAACAGAAATTACAAAAAGCCTACACACTTATGGAAACTAAATAGCTCGCTACATAGTGACACTTGGACCAGGGAAGAAATAAAGAAAGAAACAAAGGACTTCCTGAAATTCAGTGAAAATAAAAGAACAACATACCCAAATTTGTGAGACACATTGAAAGCGGTGCTAAGAGGAAAATTCATAGCACTAAGTGCCTTTATAAAGAAATTGGAAACATCACACATAAGCAACCAAAAGACACATCTGGAAGTCCTAGAAAAAAAAGAAGCAGAGACATCCAAGAGGAGTAGACTCTAGAAATAATCAAACTCAGGGCTGAAATCAATAACTTAGAAACAAAGAGAATAATTCAAAGAATCAACAAAAACAGGAGTTGGTTCTTTGGGAAAATCAACAAGATAAACGAACCATCAGCCATACTTACTAAAAAGCAGAGAGACATTATCCAAATCAACAAAATCATAAATGAAAATGAAGACATAACAACAGATACTGAAGAAATACAAAGAATCATAAGATCCTACTTTAAAGGCATATATGCCACAAAATTTGAAAATCTAAGGTAAATAGACAATTTTCTTGACTGATTCTACTCACCAAAATTGAATCAAGACCAGATAAACAAATTAAATAGTCCTATTTCTCCTATAGAAATAGAAGCAAACATCGATAGTCTACCCCCAAGAAAGAAAGAAAGAAAGAAAGAAAGAAAGAAAGAAAGAAAGAAAG
>OU015758.1:35047836-35059885 GCA_907169655.1 Acomys percivali
AAGAAAGAAAGAAAGAAAGAAAGAAAGAAAGAAAGAAAGAAAGAAAGAAAGAAAATCCCAGGGCCAGATGGTTTCAGAGCAGAATTCTACCAAACCTTCAAAGAGGAGCTAATACCGATACTCTTCAAGATACTCCAAAAGATAGAAAGAGATGGAGCATTACCAAATTCATTCGATGAGGTCAAAGTCACGTTGATACCTAAACCACACAAAGACCCAACCAAAAAAAACAAAAGAGGATTTCAGACGAATTTATCTTACGAACACTGATGCAAAAATACTCAATAAAATACTCACAAAACAAATACAAGAATAGATCAAAGATGTCATTCACCATGACCAGGTAGGCTTCATTCCAGGCATGCAGGAATGGTTTAATATACAGAAATCCATCAATGTAATCCACCATATAAAAACCTGAAAGAAAAAAACCTCATGATCATCTCCTTAGATGCAGAAAAAGCATTCACAAAATCCAACACCTATTCGTGTTTAATGTTTTGGAGAGATCGAGAATACATGGCACATACCTAAATATAATAAAGGCTATATACAGCAAGCCAATAGCGAACATCAAATTAAATGGAGAGATATTCAAGGAAATTCCTATAAAATTGAAGACCAGACATGGCTGCCCACTTTCTCCATATCTCTTCAGTATACTTCTCGAAGTTCTAGACAGAGCAATAAGACATTAAAAAGGAGATCAGGGGGATCCACATGGGAAAGGAGGAAGTAAAATTATCCCTATTTGCAGATGATATAATAGTGTACATAAGTGAACACCAATATTCTACCAGAGAACTCTTACAGCTGATAAACATCTCCAGCAAATTGGCTGGATACAACATTAACTCTTAAAATGTCAGTAGCCTTCCTATATAAAAATGACAAACATGCAGAGGAAGAAATTAGGAAAAATACACCCTTCACAACCATGCACAATGCAAAATATCTAGGAGTAACTCTAACCAAGCAAGTGAAGGACTTGTTTGAAAGAAACTTTAAATCTCTGAAGAAAGAGATTGAACATGACATCAGAAGATGGAGGGATCTTCCTTGTTCTTGGATTGGGAGAATTAACATAGTAAAAATGACCATCTTACCAAAAGCAATTTACAGATTCAATGCAATCCGTATCAAAATACCTACACAATTTTTAAAAGACATTGAAAGGTCAATTCTCAATTTCATATGGAAAAACAAAAAGTACAGAAGAGCAAAAACAATCCTATACAATAAAAGATCCTGTGGAGGAATTTCCATACCCGATCTTAATCTGTACTATAGAGCAACAGTACTAAAAAATGCATGGTACTGGCACAACAATAGGCTGGTTGATCAATGGAATTGAAAGGAATACTCAGAAATAAATTCACACACATACGGTCACTTGATTTTTGACAAAGAAGCCAAATCTATTTAATGGAGAAAGAATAGCATATTCAACAAGTGGTGCTGGTCTAACTGGATATCTACATTTAGAAAAAATGCAATTGGACCCATATTTGTCACCCTGAACAAAACTCAAGTCCAAGTAGATTAAAGACCTCAACATAAAACCAGAGACATTAAATCAGTTAGAAGAAAAAGTGGGGAAGAGCCTGGAACACATTGGCACAGGAGACAACTTCCTGAACAGAACACCAACAGCCCAGGCCTTAATGTCAACAATTAATAAATGAGACCTCATGAGGCTGAGAAGCTTCTGTAAGGCAGGAGACACTTACAACAGAACAAAGTGACAGGCTACAAACTGGGAAAAGATCTTCACCAACCCTACATCTGACAAAGGTCTAATATCCAAAATATACAAAGAACTCAAGAAATTAAACACTACCAAACAAAATAACCCAATTGAGAAATGGGGCTCAGAACTAAACAGAGAATTCTCAACAGAGGAATATAGAATGCCTGAGAAACACTTAAAGAAATGCTCAATGTCTTCAGTTATCAGAGAAATGCAAATCAAAATGACTCTGAGATTCCATCTTAAACTCATTAGAATGGCTAAGATCAAAAATTCAAGTGGCACCATATGCTGGCAAGGATGTGGAGAAAGAAGAACACTCCTTCATTGCTGATGAGAATGCAAACGTGTACAACCAGTTTGGAAATCTATCTAGTGTTTTCTCAGAAAACTTGGAATAGGGCTACCTCAAGACCCAGCTATTCCACTCCTTGGAATATAGCCCCAAATTGCTCCACCACACAGTAAGGACATATGCTCAACCATCATTATAGCAGCCTTAGTCATAATAGCCAGAACCTGGAAACAACCTAAATGTCCCTCAGTTGAAGAATGGATAAAGAAACTGTGGTACATTTACACTATGGAATACTACTCAGCTATTAAAAACAAGGAAATCCCAATTTTTGTGGACAAATGGATGGGACTAGCAGTGATCATAATGAGTGATTTAACCTAGAAGCAGAAAGACTCACATGATATATACTCATTTATAATTGGGCATTAGCCAAAAAGGCACATCCCACAAAAATCTTCACTTACCAGGAGATTGGGAAATGTGTAAAGACATCCTACTGAGACACTAGGTAAGAGAAATATAGCAGATGGAGAAATAGAAGGACCCAAAGGGTCCTAGAAACCTACAAGAAGAACATCGTGATGGGTGGATCAGGGACCAGGGGTCTCTGCTCCAACTCTTGCACTAACCAAGGACAATACAATAGTAAACATTGAAATCCTGCTCTGATCTACCTAATCAACAGAACATTCTCCACAGTTATGTGGAGAGCGGGGACTGACTTTGATGTGAACTCTGGTGCTCCATATTTGACCACCTCCCCTTGGTGGGGAGGCCTGGTGGCACTCAAAGAAATAATAAACAGGCTACCAAGATGAGACTTGATAGCTTATGACTATATAGTGGAGAAGGATGTTCCCCTTGGTCATAGACCTAGGGGAGGGGAATAGGGTGAAAACGGGAGGGAGGGAGGAATGGGAGGATACAAGTGATGAGATAACAATGGAATTGTAATCTGAATAAACTAAGAAAATTAAAATTAAAAAGGAAGTGAAAAATAGAATAAGGATTATTAAATAATAGAATAAAGGGGAGATAGAAAATGGTTAGATAGAAGATGAAAGTGTTAGTATCTTCTATAGAGATGATATTATATTAAAAATTTTGCAAATGTTTAGAAAATTACACATCTTATAATGAACTAGAAAGTAGTAGTAGAAAAGTTCACAATACAAGGCAATAATGAATGTTTAAGTAAATAGAAATTCTCACTGCCTTCATCTGGTTATTACAGATTGCATATAATTGCTATACCACAATACTGTACAATTTAAAAATTCATTCAAACTGAGTTTCTCAACTTCATGTATATAGAAGAAATAAAAGTGGATAACTATAAAAAATTCATAGAATAAGAAATGTTCATAGAATAGTTTCTGAAACATTGTTCAATAGAAATATAAAATTCTAACTAGGAGCTGACACATTTGAAGGGAAGACACTTAAGAGAAACCCTTTCTCTCTTCTATAAAATGCCTTTGAACTACCATTTATTGGTCCCAATTTAATTCTGGTATTTTATGGCTACATGACTACAAACTGTTAATTTCATCCAATGTATTCTTTATAAAATTAATTCTATATTCTTAGTCCTATATACATATTACATAACCAAAATAGTGACCATGAAACATAATATATCATTATTTTGAGAGGACGTAAAGGCCATGCTCTCTCCTGAACATATTTTAGCTAACAGCTTCCAGACACACTCATTTGAGCAAGAAAGTCATAACTTCCAGCAAGAATTTCACTGGAGCTTCATCTGTCAACAACTGAAACATTTTTCCCAGGACAAACTGCTATAATGCTGCCAAAAATGCTTGAGATGCATGCAAAGCCAATTGAATCTTAAATACAATGGTAGGTCTATTGGGCAATAACCTCCTTTCAATATACAGTATACTTAATATTTAGGAGAGCATCCCCATATGTGGGGAAGAGATAAACACACACAAAGCATGATACTCATAAATCTCCAACAACTTTTACAGCACAGTAATTCTCCGAATCTTTTGACCTTTCTTCTATGCTAAGAGAAAGAAATAACTACATGCATTTAATGGTTTTTAAAGTACCAGAGGCTGAAAATAATGAGTGCTCACAGAAAGAATAAGTAATGTTCATTTTGGTCCTTGCTAATTTATAGATTTTTAAATGTATATATCATTTTAGGTATGTGTTTTGCTTTCATGGAGGTCTGGGTCTCAGATGTGTGCCTGGCCACCTATGATGTCAGACAGTGCAGTGGTTTGAGGACTAGACTTATAGACAGTTATGAGCCATCATGTGTGAGCTGGAAACCCGGACTTGGTCCTCTAGAAGAACACATACTCTTAACAGCTGAGTCATCTCTCCTGCTTTAGCTTCTGCTAATTTAAACAAACTCTTAAAAGTGCTAGAATTACAAGCCAATTTAATACAATTATTGTATTAAAAGTCTTGAATTATGTTACTACAAATATTACCTGCAACTATGATTTGTCTCCTGTCAGGCCTAAATTCGTGTGTTGGGATGAGATTTAATTCTTTTTTAAAAAAATACTTTAAGGCAGATTGCACAATGTGATGGAACGTAAAGGCACTGAGAGCAGAACCCAGAACATCATCCCCCATGCTAGTTGAAGGAATACATGAGTAGCAGAATAAATGAAAGAGTGAAATACAAAGTGGGATGTAAACAATTACTCAGGCCAACAGATTCATTTGTAGAAGAAAGACGATTACGATACCTCCTTTATTAAAATCAATTATCCATTTTAAATGAATTCACAAACTCACTTGACTTAAATTTACAGATGATTTCTCTCCAATTACAGACATAGAAATCTGATAGTGGCAGAGTGTCATCATATGCACTGGATCACTGTGATCCTCAGACATGGCACGGGTACTTTTCAACTTTGCATTCTTCTGGTAAATAAGATTGTTTTTGTGACCCTATTTGGAATTTCCTCATATAGAGTTACCTTCATTTCTCTAAGTAGCCAATGACATTCTGACCTTCCTTAATTTAATCAAGTTGAGATTAAAATCACCATTAAACTGGAAAAGTAAACTGGAAAAAACTTAGCCATATGACAATACATCTTTTTATATATTTTACTATGTATGTATACACTTTAAAACAGATTGCACATGATTAATACAACATAATCATTCAATTAAAAACAAAATAGAATTGAATTAATATCTAAGTAAAAATTTCTTATCAATATGACAGATTTAAAAACAGTTGTTCAATTTTTGTTAGACACAGATTCTGCTGTTCATTTCTGTCTTTAAAGATATAGATCTCTCTAACTTTAAAAAAAAAACCCTGAAAACCAGAATACTATTTATTTATTAGACATGATAATAATAATGTGATATTCAGTTCTGTTTCATTATCAATTATTTTAACCTAAGGAAAATGCTATCACCCACTAGTGAATATGGAGAGTAATTATTCAGTTAAAATATAATATATTACAGGATAAAATGTAAGTCGAGGAATATGAGCTAACATTTATTTAGGATTCTTATCACATCTTTTCCTGACATGATTCTAGGAACTTCCCAAATGCAGATCCTATTATTAACTCTTGTAATGTTCATGGTTGCATGGTTTTTAATTATTTCACAGCATGAAGTGAACTTAATTCTCTAGAGGCAAATACTCAGGAGCTTATCTTGATTGCTTTATAACCAGCATTTACTTTGAAGAAGTAAGTGAAAATAGCATATTAGTGGCCCATTTCATCTGATTGATGTTGAATAGTTTCAAAAACTCCAAAGATCCACATTTTGAAAAATAGTTTTTCAACAAATATTTTTGATCAGCATCTAAAATTATTTCTCAAAGTTAGTATTTTTATTGGTACTTTCTATACAACATTCAATAAACTGAAGTCTAAACTGTGAGAAAATCTGAGTTCAACATAACTAAGCTTAGCTTACCTTGAGAGGGAACTTATTTCAAGATGTTCTTTTAACACAACTTCAGTTCTCTGATCAAGAGCGGTCAAGAACTCTATGCCCTCACCTCCTCTGACTGAGTACACGTGCGTGGTTACCTCCCTGCTTATGATAAGCACTGCAGAAGATTCTGTTTTGTCCTGTCCCGATGCGACACATCTTTTCTTGGCACTTCATCTGGTCTCTGGGGGAATTCTTGCAGAAATTTCTGTCTCTATAAGCTCTTGACAGATGGCCTTTCTGGCAAGAGCCTAGACCCTTAGGAGCACTGTCACAAGCTTTTGTTGTTCGGCATCACCTTCTCACAGGTTTTACTTTTTAATTGCACACAGATGATTTCTCATTTCCTAAATGGCCACAGCATCATCATCCTATACAGTGTTCCAGTTAAATTGCATATCTTGTTCTTGATTTCTATAAAATTTCCAAGTTGGAGCGAAAGGTTCAATCTTAAACCACAAGTTGAATAAATATTTAAGTGTTTAAATGAAAATAAATCTATTTTGCATCAACGCTGATAAAATTGAGTTTAAAAATCAATTTATTGCTGGCTTCCTGGACTTACATTACCTCAAATGTGCATTCTATTTGTCTGTGTATCTTTCTATCTTTCTATCTCTTTTTCTCCTGCTTTGACTATTTTTGGTGGAATAAGACACAATAATCTAACAATATAGAGGTTTGCATCTGCGTAACAGTGATCCAACAATGCTCATCCATTAATTACATGTTATCTTTATCTTTTAAAAGGGTGAAAATAAGGAAAATAAAAATAACTATAAAATTCAGACAAGGTCTGTCAATAAAGTGTGAGATAAAATAAGAAGCAATTAAAACACGATAGATTGGAAAGTGTTTTCAGAGTTCTAAATGGAGGTGTGTGCTCGTGTCCAGTTGGTCACAGTTTGATGAGATACAAACTCTCCATTGTAAGATCATTCTGTTCTCTTCTGTTAGTCTTCATTGATTCCCAGTTGCCAAGCCAATAGCAGCCCCCTTTCAAGCTTTATTCCTTCCAATACCTGAATACCAGGTAAGAGAAAGACAAGGTTAGAGAAGAGAAGGGGCATAGGTCTCTTTACACTACTTCCTGCTGATTAGGGTCATCAGGTTATTTGGAGCTAATACAGTCTTTGTTGTTCGGATATCTTCAACTTCTTCTCATCAAACTGCAATAACAGCAACCAGGAGGAACAGGGGGAGCAGCAGCCATCTTCCTCCTCCTCCTCCTTCTCCTCCTCCTCCTCCTCCTGCTTCTCCTCCTCCTGCCCCTCCTCTTGCCCCTTTTTCCTCCTCCTCCTCCTTGTGCCCCACATCCTCCTGCTCCTTCTCCTGCCACTTCCTCCTCTTCCTCCTGCCCCTCCTCCTGCCCCTCCTCCTCCTGCTTCTTCTCCCCCTCCTCCTCCTGCCCCTCCTCCTCCTGTTCCTCCTCCTTCTTCTCCTTCTCCCCCTCCTCCTCCTTCCCCTTCTCCTCTTCCTGCTCCTCCTCTTCCTCCTCCTCCCTCTCCTCCTCTTGCCCCCTCCTCCATCCCCTCCTCCTGTCCCCTCCTCCATCCCCTCCTCCTTCTCCTCCTCCCCTTACTCCTTCTGCTCCTCCTCCTCTTACTTTACCTCGTTGGCTTCTTTCAGGTCCTCTTCTTACCCCTCTCTGGTCTCTGGTACTTATTCCCTCTCCAGAGACCCCAGAATTAAACTATCCGTAGTCTCACATCCCTGCTAGTGCACAAGACAATCATAATTAATGTCTTTAGACAATCTGAAGCAGCCCTATATCCCAGTCCTGGGATTAAAACAAACATATTTACCTAACTGGGTTTTTTAAAATTTTTTTATTAATTCATTCATATTACATCTCAGTTGTTGTCCCATCCCTTGTATCCTCCCATTCCTCCCTCCCTCCCATTTTCCCCTACTCCCCTCCCCTATGACTATGACTGAGGGGGACTTCTTCCCCCTTTATATGATCATAGGGTATCAAGTCTCTTCTTGGTGACCTATTATCCTTCCTCTGAGTGCCACCAGGAGTTAAAGACCAAAAATCTCTTACTATATATAGGCACAATTTTATACACATATTCTTTTGCATTATTTGTCTGTTTACTTATGTTTATAAAATTGTAAAAATATAATAAACTATTTAATGATAAGTTCTCCATTTACTGAATACAAATATTTTACTAACATTTTATTCATTTTAATAATCTTTCACTATGTATTTTAATAATTGCAGAATATTCCAGTTTTGGAGAGAATATAGTTTGCCAGGTAAATGTTCATATCAGGTACACTTTTCCATTTTTTCTTTGTCACAAAGAATATATAATTTACATTTTCTACTCACTTTTGTGCACATCTAGTATTATGTTAGAACATGGCCCCATTTCCTTCCTCCTAAAATGTGCCAACTTACAACTCTGCAGCTGTCTTAAGTGAATGCCACCTTTTTGTATTTATGTGCAAGTAGTAATTCTAATTGTTTTATGAAAAAAAAGAATATCATGGAGTACTGTATACCTTGTAGGGTTGGTCCTATTTTAATTCACGAATACCAAATGCTATTGCCTCCTCGGGATATTGATATTTTTCAGTAATGTTTTCTTTCTTGAGTTAGTCATGAGACAGAATTTTCTGGAAACCTAAGTCAAAAAATCTTGTTTTTGTTTTTGTTTTTTGAGACAGAGTTTCTCTGCCCCTCCTCTAGGCTATCCTAGACTCACTTTGTAGTCTAGGTTGGCCTCAAACTCACAGTGATCTGCCTGCCCTTGCCTCCTGAGGGCTGGGATTAATGACGTGCACTACAATGCCCGGCTCCGAGTAAAAAATCTTGATTGGGAACCTGTGTCAGCTGTGGCAACTAGACCCTGGTTGGCATTTCTTAGCTTTTCCCTATTTGGACCTAATGGCTGGTGTGTTGAATAAATGTATTCATTGGGGTGAGGAAATGGGAAATATGTCCCATGGTAAATTGCTTTCAAGAAATACACTTTAAAAATCAGAGTCTTGATGCTACAAAGATGGCTCACTGAGTTAAAGCATAAAAATACTTGTACAAGTGTGAGGAGCTAAGTTTGAGTCACCAGAACTCATCTAAGAGATGGACACATAGTGCACAATTCTGTAACCCCAGTGCCCATACAAGGAGATGGTAGGATCATCTGGGGCTCTCCAGCATGTACAACAGACCAGAAGAGATCATTCCAGAAGGAAGAAGGCAGTGCCTAAATTTGTCCTGACCCATGTATACCCATATTCACATACATAAAACCGTATATGTGCACATATACACTCATGCACATATATCACACACACATATACATATGTACATATATGCACACCTCCCCCCAAAATCAGTGACTGTAACATATGTAAGTAACCATGAAAAGAGATGTGAGGTTAAGATATGTGACTACTGAAACCTTTCTTGTATCAATGCAGGTGATATTCTGGATGAACACACCTCACATAGGGTATGATTTTTACAAGACCTGGCTCTGGAGGTGTGTGCACATGTCCTATACCACTGTAATAAGAGCTATTCTCTCATCTCTGAGTTAACTCAAGTCTCAGATTGTGTGAGAAAATTATTCTCAAAGGCCCCAGAATGCATAGAGAGACATCCTAAAATAACCTCATATTCCCAACTATAAGGTGGAAAAATTATATACTTGAATGATGTTTGTTCTTGGGACTAAATGATTGCCTGACATGGATAATACATTATGAATTTTGTTAGTGCTATTGCCATTGTCTTTGGATATAGTTCACTAACCACAAATCCAACTGAATGATAACAATTTCTGTTTGGTTTTACCGCAAAGATAAGTTCATAGGAACAAGTTTTGCTTTCTTTCATAAAGAAAATATTAAATTCAAAACAACTATTTTCTTAATATTGTATCATCAATGCATAGATGGGAAATGAACTGAGTACATTTTTAACCAAGTCATCAGGCATTCTTCCTATCATATTTCACTCCCTAATTTCTGGCTCTAGTTACCAGCTTCTCTGCATATTGTCCTGTATTAGTAAAATTTAGTTAAATTGGAAGCAAGAAATGGCTTATATCAAAAGTCAGTAAAAATATATTGATATAGCACTTAATACCAAGTTTATGTTAGAGAACCTGTAGCACCACGGCTGACACTGTAACTGAAGCAAAGTATCAGCCTTTAGTTTAAAGGGAATAACTTGTATTTTGTGCTCAAAATTAATATTTTGAATAAAAGCACTGTCAAAATGTGGTCATAAGTAGAACATTATGATAGGCAGATTTGGGCCAAGGGGTCCCGCTCAAACTAAGACACTAGCCAAGGACAATACAGGCTGTAAAATTTAAACCCCTACCCTGATCTAGCCCATGGACAGGACAGTCTCCACACTTGAGTGGAGAGAGGGATTTGACTTTCTCATGTATTCTGGTGCCTCACATTTGACTATGTCCCCTGGTGGAGGATACCTAGTGGCACTCAGAGGAAGGACAGCAGGTCACTGAGAAGAGACTTGATACCCTATGAGCATATACAGGGGGAGGTAATCCCTCTGAGGAACAGTCATAGGGGAGGGGAATAAGGGGAAAATGGGAGGGAGGGGAGATTGGGAGGATACAAGGGATGGGATAACCATAGAGATGTAACAAGAATAAATTAATAAAAAAATAAAATAAATAAAAAATTAAAAAAATGTGGTCATAAGAGACTTAAGGTAATGCCCATAACCTACATACCTGCTGAATTGGCAGAATCTAAGATAATATCAGTGTTTACGGTAGATTGATTGCAGAGCAATCTTTAAGTTTTAAAAGAAAATGCTATTTTTCTTCTTTCTTCCTCATAGAAACTTGGTGAGTACTGTTTTGTATCACCTGCTAAGAGTTCATACTAATTACACATTATCATTAGTGTGGAAGTCAGCTTATTCTTCCATGGTCCTGAAACTTACAAACATCATTTCAGCAAGGAACTTCCACAAAGTTCATCCCATTCTGAAATTTAAATAAACACCGGCAAGTCTCTTTCCATGTGAGGTAGTGAGAAGAGTTTGATGTCACTGCACCCTGACTGAAGCAAGGCTATAGTGACACTTCCCCATGAGATAAGATACAAAGTACACAGAGAAAATGCAATTGGCTCTGGGTAGCTATTTGCCTTTGTGAACAAATCAAAAGAGAAAAATAGTATTTCAGCCACATATTTAAACCTAGTGCTTGTTGCAAACCTCTGGAAAGAAATGAGTAAGAAGTCATCAGGAATGCATTATATGCCTAAAAGTTTATTATTCTGTGTTTTCTAAAAGGTAAATTGATTTTATTCAATCCTATGTTAAATAGCCACAGCGCCAGTGCTGGCATTTGAATAGACTACATTAGATCTTAATGGTAACTCAGAACTCATGTGATCTAATGCCCTTGTCTCATTTGTTTTGTTTGTTGTTACAAATAGGTAAGGATGAAAATTAAAGTTATTAAGCTAGTTGTGCCAAACTATCATTAATAACTGGAATAATTAATATTCCGTGATCCAGTTCAGTGAAGTTCAAACAAATGACACACAGCTTCCTGTTACAGACCTTTCCCTAGGAGGTGACAGGCCCAGTAAGTAAACCCCTAATCCTCATCTGCACAGAGCAGTTAGTGAGTAATGCCTATGGAAATCCACATGCTACTACAGCACCTCTGTGAGTCTACCTGCTCAAGCCGGAAATAAACCAGAAATTTGTGTCCACTGACACAAGGTTAACATGTAACAACTATTCTAAGTAATTCCATAGTGTCTCAATTTCCTCCAATCGTAGCCTGCTCTGCTCTTCTGTAGATTCAGCATCCCAGCAATCCAATGAGAAAGTATTACCTCTTGGGCTTGCAGACATTGTCAGAACCCCAACCTTCTCTTAAGCTGGCTTTTTCATCTTCCTTTTCCTCCTCCTCCTCCTCTTCTTCTTCTTCCTCCTCCTCCTCTTCTTCTTCTTCTTCCTCTTCTTCTTCCTCTTCTTCCTCTTCCTCTTCTTCTTCTTCTTCTTCTTCTTCTTCTTCTTCTTCTTCTTCTTC
>OU015758.1:35068102-35087532 GCA_907169655.1 Acomys percivali
TTCTTTCTTTCTTTCTTTCTTTCTTTCTTTCTTTCTTTCTTTCTTTCCTTTATTCCCTTTACTCTGTTGGCAGGGTTGCTCATTAGTTAGCCAAGCTTTTGGCCACTAAACTCTAGGAGTTCTCCTATTTCCCAGAACTTGCATTAAAGTTGTGCACCTTTACACTTGGCTGTTTACATGGATCCAGTTGATTGCTGTAGCCACTCACATTTGCATAGCAATTATTTTAGGACTGAGTTGTTTTCTCATCACTCTTTTTAACTTCTTTATAGTTTAGATTGAATATATGATATTTAATGATATAATGATTTGATTCATGCATGCATTGCATAATGATCTACTTGTGGTTATTAACATACCCATCCCTTTAAACACTTATTTCTTTAAGTAGTGTTCACTCAAATTCCTTTATCCTGAGCATTTTATACCATAATGCATTAGTATTGATTGCATCCACCTTGCTGCACCACAGAGCACCAGCACTCTCTCTTTCATGAAATGATAATACTGCATCAGTTGAACAACCTCTAACCTGTGCCATTCTCTCTACATTCCCCAGAATATTAACTATTCTTCTCTTAATTTCTATGTGATCCCCATTTTGGTAATGCATTCTGTGGGACAGCATGCCATTCTTTGTCTGAAATTGTATTTTATACATGTTGTTACAACACAATTCTTGCATTTTGTGGCTGAATACTATCCTTTTCTGTTTAAAGTTGGGAATAAGATTTTTTAAATTTAAAGTCTAATTTTAAAAATTAAATCCTTATGTTTTTACATTACTAACACAAACCAACAAGATATATTTACCCCAAAAGGTGGGAGCGGATTTTTTTATATTTTTGTACTAAAGAAAAAATATAACTGGGACAAGTTTCCCCCTGAGGAAAAACACGAAGACATACAATTTTGGGTTAGAAGAGAAGACGATCATGAAGTTAGGACTAAAAGTCAGTCTTGCTACTCAAAGTCAAATGGGTGGAGGTGCACAGATATGTGGATAACTGAGAGGAAGATTACCATAGCAACACGGTGACCCTCACAGAACCAGGTCAAGAGGATTCCAAACACAGCTTGTCCCCTTCTTCCTGTGCATTAAGGACTGAGATCCTGTAGATTAATTTAAAACAGGAAATTAAATATTTATATTGAAAATGTCATTTTTGTGGAGTGACAGAACTGACTAAGACATTTTTGCAGCAGACATATAACAACTCATCGGACAACTTTTAAGGGAAAATTTCTTTTTCTCATAAAACAGGTACACTTGGAGGTCTGAAAGGAGAAAACTCCTTAGCTACGTCCCTAATGTGTGAGGATAGTGTTAGTTGAGAACCTTAGGTTTCCGACATCCTTCAGCCACAGTACATATTTAAATTTTTGTGTCCAGGTTGACAGGTTAGAGATGTTTAAATTATAAGTTCTACCTGAAATTCCATGCATGTTTGGGTCAGGTCATATTTAACTTATAATTCTTCACTTTCTACAAGATTACTCAAGTGAATTTAGAATATAAGTTAGCTAGTCACATTACGGGCTGAACACCACAACATTTCAAATGCCCTGCCTTAAACCCTACTTGTATGACTTTTCCTTAAGAGACGTGAACAAGCATGTATTCAAACTAGAGCGGGCACCAATGACAAACCAAAATAACAGCTTCATCCTTGTGAAGCTTGGCAACACGGTGAACTGCTTAGTTTATTGGGTTCTCTCCCAGGAACATGGGTCAATGTTCTTATGGGAGCAAGAATAACAGAAAGACAACTATGTCTCTTCATTTAATGATATACCCACAAGAAGGCTCTGAGTAACGCCTCATCTAAATTGCTCGTTTGTGTTCCAACTTACAGGCAGTTCCAATAACAGTTTCTCTTCCTAGAAATTGCTTGATACTTACATAGCCTTAGGAAGGAGGCCTTGGAAGATAGAACCTTCTGAGTTTCCTGATGGCCTAGAACCTAGTAAGTATTGTGAGCTTCAGTGCTATTCATTTTTTTAATTTTTGCTTTTTTTTTTGGGGGGGGTGCTTCATTAAACTTAATGATTGTATTTGAGAGAGTAGAGTTCCCTAAGGCCCTCCCTTTATCCTGAGGGGTCTGGAGAGAGGGATGTCAGTGTTGGGAGGGTGGGGGTGGAGGGAGTGCCTGTGTTAGAACCAGGACTCCTCAGAAGCGTAGGGCCCTTTTAGTGTTCTTGTGTCCTTACTGGGGTCAGTAGTAGATGGATTCTTACTTCTTAGAGGCCATGTAGGCTTTCTTTACACAACCCACAGATATCTGATTGCCCAGATCAAATTGGCTTGCAAACATGTCTATGGGAATTGTTCTGATTGTTAATTGATTTAGGATGTCCCAAGCTCACTGTGACTGGTGAGGTTTTGTAGGTAAGTGGTCCTGAGCTATATGGTTAAAAACAAACAAACAAACAAACAAACAAACAAGCAACAACAGCAATAACAACAACAAATCCCACTAGCTGAGTATGAGCCTGTGTGCAGAACAGCAAGCAACATTCCTCCATAATTTTGGCTTAGCATTCTTTCCCTGACTTTCCTAAATGCTGTCATCTCTAAGCTGAAATGTATCCTTTACTCCCTAAACTACTTTTGGTTTTGAAGGCTGACACAATAGAATTAAAGTAGAATACCTCTTGAAGCTTATGCCTTCCTCTTTCCCTTCTAGAGGGAATGTTTTAATTAAAATGAATAGTGTAACTCTACCGCTCAAGTATTCCAGTTTAGAATTAAACTAGAATATTTGTTTTAAAGGTTGTAAGATGATTTCTATAGAATTAGAATAATTTTCATTTAGTATAGGAAATATTGTTTTTCATGACATTTTTTTCAGGTTATTTTAGAATTTTCTATCAGTCAAAACTAGAAACTCAATGTATGGAGACTTGACATAAGTCAAAAAGAAAAAAAGAAAAAAAAATCTCTCATTTTAACCAAACATTAAAGAAGGTTTTGCTTCAATAAAAGTAAGAATGAGTTTATGGAAAAAAGCATAAACATTCTCTTACGCTAAAACTAATATTGATATCAGCAGTTTTATAAAAACTTTTTTTTACTCTCGAAACCAACAGGTAACTTAAGATCACTAAAATGCTAATGGTGATTTTTCTGTAGTTTTACATTTTTAAAAATCTGCTGTGCCATCAATAAAGTAAAACAATAAAGTGTATTTGTAGCACTCTTATTTCTAGTGCTCATTTTTAGGTGTAACCTGAGAGGACATTTGCAATACTCTCAATTTAAAATATTTTATTATTCATAGCATTTTCCCTTAGATTTGAAAGCAGAGTAGGAATGTCTTACTTGATAAAACATTTATTGGGGTAAATAATGCTTGAGCTCAGCACAATTTCCTGTCTTTTTAAAACAACAAAACGAACAAACAGAAACACGAGGTTGATATAGGATTGATGAGCTAGTTGTTTCTTCCACTCTGAACCCTAAGTCCCAAGAAAGTCAAACAGCCAAGAGATGATGTTTACCCAAAATTATTATTTACATGTAGAATAGTGCAATTATCCTTGTTTACTTGCTTTAAATAGACTTTAAATATCATTTACAATACCACAGTGTTCTGGCCACTGGGAACTACTATATTGTATCTTCAAAACTGATTGGTTAAGTGGACACATTATTTTGTTTGAGGAATTTAAACAAGTAATAGAGCAAACAACTTTAAGAGTATACTACCCCTGGTTAAGGAGGTATTGGCCATTGAGGACAGCAGGGGATGGAGAGTTGCTTCTCTCGGGTAAAACCCAGCCAACCTTCCCATATGTCCCTACACCAGTGCACACACTGACAGCACTAACTGCACTCAGGGGGTAGAAAGGAAACTTGATACAATGGTCTATAAGGATAAGGAGGGGAAGGAGTGAGGGTGGCCTTTATCGATATATTCTACTGATGTTGATACTACAAACGATATTTTTTTATCTTTTTAACATCTTATTTTTTCTTTTTAGTATAATTTTTCTTTTTTTACATATACATTTACCTAATTACACATAAATACAAGAAACTGCATACAGCAGGAATGTAGAACCATGAAACAATCAGGTAGTATAAAAATGCTACACTCACACTGTTTTAGGTATTTGAATTTGGCAGCCTTGAAGAAAACATCTTCCCTATCTTTGTGAGGGAAATGCAAATCAAAACAACTCTGAGATTCCATCTTACACCCATCAGAATGGCTAAGATCAAAAACTCAAGCGACACCACATGCTGGAGAGGATGTGGGGAGAGAGGAACACTCCTTCATTGCTGGTGGGAATGCAAACTAGTACAACCACTTTGGAAATCTATCTGGTGCTATCTCAGAAAACTGGGAATAGGGCTTCCTCAAGACCCAGCTATTCCACTCCTTGGAATATACCCAGAAGATGCACCAGCACACAACAAGAAAATTTGCTCAACCATGTTCATAGCAGCCTTATTCATAATAGCCAGATCATGGAAACAGCCTAAATGTCCCTCAGTAGAAGAATGGATAAAGAAACTGTGGTACATATACACTATGGAATACTACTCAGCTATTAAAAACAAGGAATTCCCGAAATTTGTGGCAAATGGATTGAGCTAGAGATGATCATAATGAGTGAGTTAACCCAGAAGCAGAAAGACTCAAATGGTATATACTCACTTATATCTGCAAACTAGCCCAATGGGCATGTCCCATGAAAGCCTTCCCTTACCAGGAAACTGGGACAGAGGGGAGGACATCCTATTGGGACTCTAGATGAGAGAACAATGGGAGAATAGCAATGTAGAAGGAACCAGTGGGTCCTAGAAACCTACAAGTAGAACATTATGATAGGCAGATTTGGGTCATGGGGTCCCGCTCAAACTAAGGCCCTAGCCAAGGACAATACAGGCAGTAAAATTTAAACCCCTACCCTGATTTAGCCCATGGACAGGACAGTCTCCACACTTGAGTGGAGAGAGGGATTTGACTTTCTCAAGTACTCTTGTGCCTCACATTTGACTATGTCCCCTGGCGGGGGAGACCTAGTGGCACTCAGAGGAAGGACAGCAGGTCACTGAGAAGAGACTTGATACCCTATGAGCATATACAGAGGGAGGTAATCCCTCTGAGGAACAGTCATAGGGGAGGGGAATAAGGGGAAAATGGGAGGGAGGGGAGAATGGGAGGATACAAGGGATGGGGTAACCATAGAAATGTAAAAAGAATAAATTAATTAAAAATAAATAAAAAAAATAAAATAAAATACACTGCAAAAAAAAACAAAAAAATAAAAATAAAATAAAATTCTGAATGTAAAATCAGTATCTATCATATATCTACCAACATCTATCTAGAACTAAAAATATCTTAACCCCTAAACAACTAAGCTTAATTGTAAAGCTAAGCTATCTGGTCTTCAACCCCATGGGAGACTTGAGAAGCAAAAAAAAAAAAAAATTAATTACCTAGGTAAACAGGAAGTGCAGGTTAGCAGCTTCAAAAATGAAAAAAAAAAAAATGGCAGAGACAGTTTGCTGCCTGAACAGTCACCCAAAACTCTCTATAATGTTCGAGCATCATTTTCATCCTTCTGTCCCAGTATATCTCACAAACATATTTGTGAGGGAGGAACTATTGAAGACTTACTTACCTTGTCTTGGCCGGGTTTGGCTGTTGACTCTGCCTGCATCCAAGCTTGACCATTTTTAGGAAGAATTCTGTCTCTGGCAGAAACAAGGACATCTTGCCCAGTGGCTTGTTTGCCACTTTGGAAGCCATCTCCTTAAGGGGATTCTTTGATTCTCATCATCTTCTTTGAGGCAGGCTGGGTTTTTCCAGTAATTAACCTGTCTTGTTGTCAAAGAGTCTTAAAAATAATTAAAAAACATCTTTAAATACCATACTCTGTATGTCTCTGAGGTCTTTGAAGCCCTTAGCCAACTATTTCACCTTATCTATCTATAGAACCGTATTTATCTGTAAAACCTCATGTGTATATTTTTATGATAAAATAGACTAATAATTAACATGACCATGATTTGATCAACTACTCCATTTGCTAAAGGCTTATAATAATCTGACCTTGATCTTACCTATTTATTTTAAATATCTTATATAATCCATACAATAACATTAAGGCATAAATGTTATCACTAGTATGGATACATTATAAGTTATATATCATTTAATTCTGACTGGAGACTTAGACTCACATTCAATTACTGGCAGATATTTTTTTGCATTGACTGTTTAATAATCTGTATGAAGGCTACTCGGGGGCACTCCTACTTCAAAGGACACTTTGAATGGACAGAGTAACAATTATGTTTCTCAAGATCACTTTCCCATGAGAAAAGAGGAAGGGAGGAAGGAGGGGAGAGAAAAAACCTGGAAGGAGAAGACAAGGAAGAAAGAATAAGATGGAGGGAAGAGGAAAAGAAGACTGAAGGAGGTGAGGAAGATAGGGAAATGAGCAGGAAGAAATGGGAAGAGGGCAGGAAGGGGAAGACAGAGGAAGAACAGCAGGACGTATGAAAAGAACAACTTTCCTTATTTCCTTGATATGTGAACAGAACAGTCTGAGCCCAGACCACAGGCAAATTGTCAGAAGGCATTGTCTTACTAATTTTTTCAAATACTTCTATATTATTTTTGCTGGTCTGTTCACCACACCTCTGCTCGAAACAGAGTGTGAAATTGGGTCAAACACTAAAGGCAGGGAACAGTTTTCGGTGACAAAGATTTTCAAGTGGTTAACTTTCTTTCCCTTGCCAACCGTGCCTGGGCTACATGCCAGGAGAGCACTCTGAGGTCCTCAGAACCTCAGCGGAGCCTGAGTGAGACATTGAAAGCTTTCACTTAGCCTGTCATTCTGGATCCCACGCTTCCCTCTGAACGTGGACAAGAGGAAGAGAATGCTGAGCAGAATGGACTGCCTGAAACTTTCATTTCCTTGCTATTTATTGATTTTTCAACAGGAATAGTTTTTACATTTTTAATTCCTTTTTCTTTTGACCCTCCTGTGGAATTTCCTAAATATAACTTCATAAAAAAATTTATATTTAAAACCATAAGAGATTTTAAGCCAAACATAAAAGTTTCTATCCGATATGTATTCAAAAAATACTACATCGTTTTACTCTATGTAAATAGGCCTTTTTTCTTATCTTTCTGGTATGATGTCAAGACCTGAATCTTTGCTCACTCAAGTAAAATTTAAAAGTGGTAGAAAATCAGATAAGGATAGTCTTGTCAGTAATTTGATGTGATAACTCATCAAACTGAACACACACTATGCAACTCAACAACTTACAAAGGTGACATCATCATAAAGAGAGTGAGAAATGGATGGAGACAGTTGGGTCCCAAGTCAGTTTGTCCAGGTATGTAATACTGCCGCAGAGAAAATGAAGAAATCACAGTGCTTCTGTTTTCACTACAAATAGAAGAGTGGTTCTAAAATTCGAACTCCATGTCTGTGGACTTTGGGGAGGCATTCTACACATTTATATTTCTGTGCATAGATGTGTGGTGTGTGCACAGGACATGCTGTTTCTCCTGAGTGATGACATAGCAAGGGAGTGATTTCTACATAGCATGCCAAACACTTTCATACCCTTTCTATGTTGCACACTCATATATCTAAACATTTTTACAGGTTAAGTTACTTTCTATCTTATGAAAAATGCCATTTGCTATATTACGGTCTTCAATATCCATGATACAAACTGGCAGCTTAGTGCTTTTCATTCAATATCCAGCAGACAAGCAAATCCCAGGGCTGAGCTATTGATCTGGCTGAACTCACGAGCAGTATGTCCTTATTCTTCTGGTTCAGTAGCCTTGGATGTAGTATACAAAATAATTTGCTGCATTCTTCAAAGTGATTTTCCCCTGGGGTAGGAAAACCACAGTTGGAAAGATGCCAGGCATTTCAGTACACCCAGCAATAAAAGGAACATCTGAAATTTTTACTGATATCAAAAATCCTTCTTGTTTTATATTTTAGGTAGTATCTGGGTTATTTTGTTTGCTTCAAAGGAAAAAAGGCTAAGAGTATAATTTTAGCTAAATGTATTTTATGTCAAATTTAATCTATATTACAAAAACCTAACCTCTCATTCCTTTAGTGCAAGAGATTTGAGAAAAGGATTTTATCTTTAGGTCAGATTTTGCTATCATTCAGTCCTTTGGATTTTAATTTTTAAAAGTATTCTCCTAATTAATGGTTTTAAAACCTGAAGCAGCTTTTTCTGTTTCATTGAAAGACATGAGGAAAGAAGATGAGGAAACCATTCACAGTCTTATGCGAGGCACTAGGTTCAAGTACCCAAGAGCAACCTTGGTCCACTGAAGCCACTATCTGCTCGAATTCAAATTGAACCTGACCAGGACTGCTGAGCTGCAGTGAAATGCCTGGCTTTCCTGAGGCTCAGTTTCTTGAACTATCATGATATTAATGTGAGATATGGGTCAAGAAATTGATTAAAATCATTCTAGGCAAACATAATTAAAATACTGTAATATAAAATCAACATTAGTAATAGAAGCATTTCAATAGACAAGATTATAAGACTGTTAGAGATACATAAAAGTCACTTTTGTCAAAGAACATTGCCACTTTACTTGGGTACATGAATTAGCAAAAAGTGGCAAAAAACTCCTGTCATATTTCCATTCATTTTGTAGTTGTCCTTATTGCATTCAAGAATACTTCTGCTTAACTTCTCCTATAGACTTTTCCATTAATTAATTTGATTATTATCTATACTGATAGGAACTTCCGGTCTTTTCTCTCCCCACAGTCCCTCCCTTATGGCTCGCTCCCTTTCTTCTCAGAGAAGGAGAGACTTCCAACTGATGTCAACCTGCCTTGGCATATCAAGTAGGACAGGGCTTATCTTCTTCTATTGAGGCTAGACAAGGTGGTTCAGTTAAGGAAAGAGGATCCAAACAGGTAACACAGTCAGTTCTTCTGTTAGAGAACTCACATGAGGATCAAGCTGTACATCTGATTATATATATATATGGGCTGTAGATCCAACCCATGGATGATCTCATGTTGGCAGTTTGGTCTCTGTGAGCCCCTATGGGTCCAGGTTAGTTGATTCTGTAGATTTTCTTGTGATGTCCTTGACCTCTCTGGCTCTTTAAACCCTTCCTCCCTCTCTTCCATAAGATTACCCAAGCTCCATGTAATATTTGGCTGAGTCTCTACATCTGTTTTTTATTAGTTGCTGGGTGAAGCCACTCAGATGACTGCCATGATAGGCTCCTGTCTGCAAGAATAGCTGAATATTTTTAGTAGCGTCCATTTGTAGGCTCTTTCTCTCTCATGGCATGTGACTCAAGTTGGGCCAGTCATTAGTTGGCTGGATCGAAGGTTTTGTGTGTGGGTTGATGTTCCACTCCATCCTACAATCCAGAGTGAAAGAAGCTAAATAACAGGAGGGAGGGGAACCAAGGAAGGATGCTTGAATCTCAATCAGAAGGAAAAATAAAATAGACACTTGAAGTATATGAAGTGAAGAAACTAGGTAAAAAAGGGGTGGGGAGGGGAACAAAGGTGAGAATCAGGTATAAAGGAAAGATGGGGAGGTCTGGGAGAGAAAAAATGGGAGTAGGCATCTCTGAGACTGGGGTGGCCCCAGGGAGTCTCAGCTGTCTGAGTCTCCTAGCAGCCAATGAGACCGAGGCAGCTAGGTTTTAGCCAGGCAAGACCCATAGTGTTGGGAGGGAAACATCAATACAACTACAAAATCTGTGAACTAAAATTTACCCTGCCTACAAGATGTGCAGATATAAAGATAGAGACAGAGGGAATGTCCAACTAAGGCTTGGCCCAATTTGAGACCCTCTCCGTGGGAGACAGTCAAATCCTGACACAATTAGCAATACTGATACCCTGCTGTATTTACCTACAGGAGCCTAACTTAACCTTTCTCTGAGGCTACACACAGAAACTGGTTGTATCAGATGCTGAGACTCATAGCCAAGAGTTAGGCAGAGAAACAGGAGTCCTGAGGAAGCGTAGGAGGGAAGGAGTGAAAGACCTAGAGGGGACAAGAATGATGCAAGAAGACAAACAGAGCCAACAAACATAGACTCATGGAGGCTTACGAGACAGAAGTATCAACCAAAGAGCATGTGTGAACTGGACCTTGGCTCCATACATATATGTAACCGATGGGCAGTTTGATCTTCATGTCGATCCCCTAGTAAGCTGAGTAGGTGCTGTCTATGGCATGGACTCTGTTGCCTGCTTTTTGTCACTTTTTCCTAACCAAGCTGCCTTGCCTTGACTCAGTGGATGAGGAGGAGCTCATTTCTTATTTGACTTCATGTACTGGGGTGGGTTGGGGGGGGGGGCTTCCCTATTCTGAGGACAAGAGGAGGAGAGAAAGGGGGAAGAAGGTTGTAGTAAGGGACTGGGAGGAAAGGAGGGAGAGGCTATGAGTGGGATGTAAATGAATATATAAATTAAAAATAAATTTAGAAAAGAAATAAATATCTGAAAAAAGAAATGATAGACAGTATAGAAACAGACACACACACATACAGACACAGACACACACACACACACACACACACACACACACAGGGGTGGGGAGAGAGACAGAAAGAGAGACAGAAGCATGGAATTAGTGGGCTGTATTCAATCTGATGGAGGAGCGGTAGACCCCTAAAAGCTCATCATGTTTATTATATACATTTGAACAGAGAGATGAGGTTATTGCATAAAGCTGAAGAAGAGGGAAGGGTTATTGCATACAGATAAACAGGAAGGCAATACTTTTATATACAGATAGACAAGGATTAGGGTTTAGTCAATCTTAGTAGAAACAGCCTCTCTAAGTGACCAGTCTTCAGGTCTTAAATATTGGTTGGGAGAAAAATACAGTGGATGTTTCTTACACACTATCACCATTAACATATGGACTACAGAAGGCTTTGCTGTTGCTGTGGGGCTGAGACAGTGGTAATCTTTGACAGTGGTGACTGTCAACAATTCACATTCACTAAGAACTTCATTTGCTCCCTACAAAAACTGAAGTACTTACTGAAGATTTTACGATATTTGAGACTCTGCCAAACTGTCCTCAAGTCTGCAGTAATGGTACAGTTCTACTGATTCATGCCAGTTACCCCAATATTTGGGATGCCTACGCATGAACACATCTAAGATTCGGAAGCCAGCAAAGATTTCATATTAAGTACTAGTCTATCAAGTGCCACAAAGCTACTCCAGTCTAAACAAACAACAAACAAAATCTGCTGTCACTGTCCAAACTGTATCACACAGTTATTTTAGATTACAAAAAGAGCATAGCCTCACAAACGATTGCAATCTGTGAGGATTTTGTTCCATGAGGAAGCAATGACCACACGGCTTGGATTACTTCACCAAACAATAGAAACATATTCCAATTACCTTGAAGAAGGCACAAGACCACGGGTTGATCAACACTGCTTAGTTGTATATATTTCTTTACCCTGCCTCAATTCTCTTTTTATATAAATCTGAAGATCATATCAGCACCTGAAAGATAAACTTGAGAACACTGAAATTTATCTCGTACTTTTCTCTATGTGATCAGCTTGATAAAACTGATGAAAAGCATGTACTAACACTTAACTCTTTGATTAGTGTTTGAGTCAGGAAGCCAATCATCATATGTAGGAACACTAAAATTTGGGTCTTTTGCCTAAAAATGTGATAATAAAGCTACTCAGAAAATTCAAACTTTGAATTGTTAGTTGACCAAATTATGTTAATATCAATTACTAGTCTATTTTTATCACAAGAATATATATACATCCTAGGTGTAACAGATAGATATGATTCTACAGAAAGATAAGGTAAAATAGTTAGATAAGGTCTCCAAAAACATCAGAGACCTACAGAATATGGCATTTAAAGATTTTTTTTATTATTTTAAATATTCATTGACAATGAAAAAGGTTAATTCCTGACAATACCCAGCCTACCTAAAAGATGATGATCATCAAAGAACCTCCTTTTGAAGATGGCTTCAAACATGGCAAACAAGCCAGGGAGCAAAATGTTCTTGTTTCTACCACAGACAGAATTATGACTAAAAATGGGCAAGCTTGGATGCAGGCATAGTCAACAGCCAAACTCACCCAAGACAAGGTAAGCAAGTCTTCAATAGTTCCTGCCTCACAAATATGTCTGTCAGATATATTAGGACAGAAGGCTGAAGACGATGCTCCAGTATTGTAGAGTTTTAGGTGACTGCTCAGGTAGCAAATGGTCTCTGTCATCTTCTCATTTGGGAAGCTGCCAACATGAACTTCTTGTGTACTCAGGTAATTAATTTTATTCCTTCTCAAGTCTCTGATGGGGTTGAAGAGCAGATAGTTTAGTTTTACAATTAGGCTTAGTTGTTTAGCTGTTAAGATTCTTTTAGGTCTAGAGAGATGTTTTAAGTATAAAGAGATGAGATATATCAAATATTGGTTTATATTCAGAATTTTAGACTCACCAAGATAGGAAAGATATCAAGGCTGCCAAATACAAAAAGCCAAAACACCATGAATGAAACATTTATATAATTCCTGATTGTTTTCTGGTTCTTCTTTCTGTAGGTAGTTTATTGTATATATGTGTAATAATATAAATGTGTATGTAAAAATATTTAATAAAATTTTGAAAAAAATTCAAACTTTATTTTTTTTAATTTATTTTCTTATTTTTATTTTTTATTAATTTATTCTTGTTACATCTCTATGGTTATCCCATCCCTTGTATCCTCCCATTCTCCCCTCCCTCCCATTTTCCCCTTATTCCCCTCCCCTATGACTGTTCCTGAGAGGGATTACCTCCCCCTGTATATGCTCATAGGGTATCAAGTCTCTTCTCAGTGACCTGCTGTCCTTCCTCTGAGTGCCACTAGGTCTCCCCCGCCAGGGGACATAGTCAAATGTGAGGCACCAGAGTACATGAGAAAGTCAAATCCCTCTCTCCACTCAAGTGTGGAGACTGTCCTGTCCATGGTCTAGATCAGGGTAGGGGTTTAAATTTTACCGCCTGTATTGTCCTTGGCTAGTGCCTTAGTTTGAGCAAGACCCCTTGACCCAAATCTGCCTATCATAATGTTCTACTTGTAGGTTTCTAGGACCCACTGGATCTTTCTACATTGCTATTCTCCCATTGTTCTCTCATCTAGAGTCCCAATAGGATGTCCTCCCCTCTGTCCCAGTTTCCTGGTAAGGGAAGGCTTTCATGGGACATGCCCATTGGGCTAGTATGCAGATATAAGTGAGTATATACCATTTGAGTCTTTCTGCTTCTGGGTTAACTCACTCATTATGATCATCTCTAGCTCACTCCATTTGTCCACAAATTTCGGGAATTCCTTGTTTTTAATAGCTGAGTAGTATTCCATAGTGTATATGTACCACAGTTTCTTTATCCATTCTTCTACTGAGGGACATTTAGGCTGTTTCCATGATCTGGCTATTATGAATAAGGCTGCTATGAGCATGGTTGAGCAAATTTTCTTGTTGTGTGCTGGTGCATCTTCTGAGTATATTCCAAGGAGTGGAATAGCTGGGTCTTGAGGAAGCCTATTCCCAGTTTTCTGAGATAGCACCAGATAGATTTCCAAAGTGGCTGTACTAGTTTGTAATCCTACCAGCAATGAAGGAGCCAAATGGTTTATACTTACTTGTATCTGGACATTAGCCCAAGGGGCATGTCCCATGAAACTCTTCACTTACCAGGAAAGTGGGACAGAGGGGAGGACATCCTACTGGGACTCTAGGTGAGAGAAGCAAGGGAGAATGGGGAAATAGAATGATCCAGAGGGTCTTAGAAACCTACAAGAAGAACATTATGATGGGCAGATATGGGCCCAGGGGTCCTGCTCAAACTATGGCACCAGCCAAGGACAATACTTGTAGTAAACTGAAAACCCCTACTCAGATCTAGCCAAGAGACAGGACATTCTCCATAGTTGAGTGGAGACTGACTTTCACGTGAACTCTGGTGCCCCATATTTGACCACGTCTCCTGGATGGGGAGGCCTGGTGGCACTCAGAGGAAGGATAGCAGGTCACCAAGAAGAGACTTGATACCCTATGAGCATATACAGGGGGAGGAGGTCCCCCTCAGTCACAGTCATAGGGGAGGGGAGAAGGGGGAAAGTGGGAGGGAGGGAGGAATGGGAGGATACAAGGGATGGGATAACAATTGAGATGTAATATGAATAAATTAATAAAATATATTATAAAAAGTTTCTTTAGGCTTTGTTTTAGGTTGTAAATAATAGTTGATAGCAGCTACATACATATACCATCCCTCTTTCTTAATAAGTGAAGGTTAAAAAAAAAATCACCAAATTAAGCATTCATTCGAGGATTCCCCTTAATATTCAGTTTCTTAGGTCTGTATGGGGTCGGGAGGTGATGAAAGAGGGGGCTACAATTGGCATGTAAAGTTTAAAAACAGATGTAAATTAAAAATAGAAAAAATTTAAAAATTACTGAAATTCCAATTGTGGTCAAAGAAAGCTACCACTGTTAGAACCAATAATAAACAGAAGCTGCAAATACTCAGGTCAAAGTGAAAAAGCTAACATTATGGGAGATTTGGGGTGAGGAATAAGGACCACAAAGTCAAATGATCTTCCTAAGGTCATTAAACTTGAAAGGTAAATTTTATCTTCAGAAATTACTTTAAAGCCCATTTGAATGTTAATGAATTAAGTCTAATAAACATAATGCAAAAGCTAACCATGGATGAGCAGTATTAAATAGCTATCAGAAGTTTGCTGGTTTCTGCCTGATTGATTCCTTGGGAATAATACCATAACTTCATATTTGTTTACACCACAATCCCTTCAATACACTTTTAATCTTTAAAAGCAAGAAATGTAGAAAAGAGTTAATGCTTTTAATATAACAAAACTCTGTTCATACAATAACCAAAACTTTCACAACTTTGTGGAGAAAAAAATAGGCAAATTAACAATTTTATTGTAAATAAATAAATAAAAATGTAAATAAATATACAATTGAATAATTAGAAAATAAATTATTTACTTTATCTATAAAAATAGAAATTAAATTAGTCATGAAATAGTATAATAAATAGCTTAGTAAACAATAAGAAAAAAGTCACTGATTGTTAATAGTGGTTGATTTGCAATACAACCAACTTCTAGTGGCATGGAATGGTTTCCTTGGAGAGTTTCTCCCATAAAGGAAAGGCTTTTATCAAGGCATGCTAAAATCTTATCATTATGCATAATAAGATTAACTTACTATAACTTCTACAGTTTCCTTTTTTTCTATAAATGTATTTATTTACTCACTTGATGTCCAGGTCATAGCCTCCTCTCTCCTCTCCTCCCAGTCCCACACTCCCTCCCCCATCTCCTCTCCTATATTCCTTGGAAAAGGGAAGCCCGACTACCTACCCACCCCAGCTCATCAAGCTGCCTCAGAAGTGAGTTCATCCTCTACCCCTGTGTCCTGGCAAGGCAATTCTGTCAGGGGAAAATGATCGAAAAGCAGGCAACAGAGTCCATGTCAGAGTCAGCCTCCTCTCCCCTTACTAGCGGACCCACAAGAAACCAGAGATGTCCATTGGCTATATCTATGTAGAGAACCTAGGTCGAGTCCATGCATCATCCTAGGTTGATGATTCAGACTGCACAGGTTACTCTGTGCCCTGACTAGTTGGCTGTATTGGTCTTCTTATGGAGGTCTTGTCACCTCTTGGTCCTTTTATCTTTACTTCCACTTCCCCACTAAACTCTCTATGCTTCTCCCATTGTTTGGCTGTGAGTCTCAGCACCTGTTTCTAACCACTGTTGGGTGGAGCCTCTCACTCAGAAGACAACTCGGATAGGCTCCTGTCTGCAAATATAGCAAAGTATCATTAAGCACGTCAGGGGTTGGCTCTCTTCCATGATGTGAGGCTTGGTTTGGGCCAGGCATTGGTTGGACCTTCCCTCAATCTCTGCTCTATCTGTTCTATCTTTATCCACGCACATCTTGTAGGCTGGGTGAATTTTGGATCAAAGATTTTGTGGGTTAGGGTTGGTGTGTTCCTTTCTCCACTAACTTCTACAAATTTCTTAGTACAAAATAAAGATTTTTGCTACTACTCTATAATTTACAGTTCTTCAAATATTTTGTTTGTTTTTTTAAATAAATGTATAAATAATTCTGTATTTTATGATAATTGATATAGATCATAATATGAGTATAGCAATTTAACACAGTGAAGCCTTATGATGACCAAATGTCCCACACACTCCTAGACTCTGGTATATTGCTTTTGTGACATAGCCCCAGGCTTGGCTGATACATACAAAAATAAGACCCAGAAATAACAATGGGAGCAAATATTACCTGTGGCTAGCCTGTGTAAGGTGTTCTGCACATAGTCACAAAGAAGTACGGATGGGAAGGTGTGTTGCTACTCATCGAGGACTCTGGGAATCAGCCGTGGAGCACAGAAATGCCAACACCCCAAGCACTTTAATCATCACAGCTGTGGTTTTCTAAGCTGTCCTAGGCAGCAAGGCTAAAGTGTGTGCATTCTAACAACTCTACTAGGGCAAACGGTCACCAGGATAACTAGCAAGGACAGCAGGAGATGGGCATCTGAGTCGCAGACATACGTTTACATCACTAACTACACTGGGTTCGGGCCTTTGTCTCACTCTCTTGAAAGTTAAAGTGGGTCCAGATTCTTGCCATATCTTCCTGTCATCCTCTGTGAGTATGAGTTGCATATCCATAAAAAGAAGTACATATACATTCTCTATGTGCAGAATAAAGAATGACTTTTTACAAAAAAAAAAAAAATAGCTGCATGAGAAAGCTTTTTTTCCTTGTAGATATAAACAGGTGAGCAGACAATATAACATCAGATATGATAGTGGGATAGTGGCAATAATAAAGTGTAACTGAATGTCTGTCAGCCTGGATGTGGCTTGCTTGTTCACACTTCAGGCCAGCTTCATGGAAGGGAATAATAGAACTGCATTCTTCTATTTGGAGAGCTGTAAAGAGGAAATGACATTTTTATTTGTTATATGACTAGTTTTTTTTTTTTTCCTATAGGTCTTTAGTTTCTTCCGAAGCTAGTTTTCAGACACACACAAAAATCCAAGAACTTTAATAAATATTACTTTGTAACATCTTGCTCTTTTGTCTATATTTTCAGGGTTTTCATGTGCAGATAGGACTTGCAACATAATTGCAGCATTTCTCTGAAATCTTAAAAGTAAACAAAGAGTAAATTACAAATCTAGGAGTCTGTTAATATTCTACAAATGTTCAAACAAATGCTTTGTTTGAATTGGGCTGTTTGAGACTCCACCTCTTCCAGCACTAAGTGTGTTTGGCTCTCATCATACCTTCACAATGCTGATACAACGGTATGTATTAATTTAGTGGCTTGTACACCACCACTGTAGTTCAACATCCTTTGACTGTTTTCTGGCATGGCTACTCTAAGTGTGATTTGCTCCTATCCTTAAAGGAAGCACAACATATGATTTTGACTGTCTTGATGACTGAAAGTATCTTTTGTTTAAAAGATTTTAAAAATCATTTTCAGTAGTTATTGAATAAAAATTGTACAGGCAAGTACAAGAAATTTTTCAATAACATGCTTGAAAAAAGGAACAATATTATTATACTTGCTTTTCTTTAACATGTATATGGGTTTTTGCAAAGTCTGACTTGTGTTTTCTTATAAATGTTGTGAGGAAGAAATTGAATTCTGAATCCATTTAAAATGATGAAGTAATTCAAAATAGCAGTTGTTTCCATATTCACTGCTGGTCACCAAATGAGACTAATTATAAACATACTAGGAGACTATCAGAAAGACACTGTTGATTTACTTTACATAGATAAACAAGCCACATAAGAAATGAAAGCACAACGCTTTCAGAATTGTGAGTGATTAAACATTAATGACGGCAAAGCTTAGTCAAACACTGGAAGTCTTAAAGTCTTTCACAGTACATCATGTTGCATGTCAGCGGATGAAGCAGAATGCCAATAACAGTTGGAGTCTTCTTGAAAAGACTTAAGCTTTGTCAATAGCTATAAATGTGCATGTGCCAATATCTAAAGCCCTATCAATCTCTGCACAGTATTTGTAGAAGCCTCATCAGCCTAACCGTACTAAGGACATTCTAGTGCTAGTTGGCACTTAAAATAAACAAATTTGAAAGTTGATTATATTTGCTTATTTGTTCTTCCCTTGTAGTGTATATGGATTTGAGTATCAACATAGTCAAATATCTATTATTTACACTAAAGAAGTTACAAAAGGATGAATAAATATCTTTGTTTTCTTCTTCTATCCCTCACTGAATTAAAATTAAGCCTTTGTAATTGTACATTTATAGTTATGAAGTATCCCAAGATCATGAAGAGTGTTTAACACATTTCACCTTTTTGTACTCATCAGCCTTGTAAGTAATATAACTCACTACACTTTCTGTAGTCATGAATAAACTTGACTAATAATCCCTGGAATTGAATACATCCAACATATGATGGAGGTAGAACCAAAAATGATCAAAGGAAAGGTATTGGTAAGCCATCATCTAAATGCCCGCGTTGTGGTTTTTTGCCTACTGCTAAAGGGATCTTATAATACTCTGAGGTAAATCATGCAGCCCCTTGGATGCTTAGCCCTGCCTCTGGAGGCCTGAGTAGGCTTTGTATTGCTCTTGATGGTGGAGCTCAAGCCTGCGGCTATCAGACCATCCTCTCTTTGTTTTAAGACAAAATGTTATGGCTTTAAGTATTGCTTTGAGTAAAGTAATATCTTTGACACTGAATTTAAAATAACAAGCTGCCTAAAGGCAAACTTCTCCTTCCCTCATCACACTGTAAATATCTGTGTCATGCTTAACACTTGTTCTGAGAGCATTGTATCTCCAGACACTGGGGAAATGATGAGACCAGAATTACTGAAGAACCTGCTAAAGGAAGAAGATGCAGGAATGAAGCCATTGATGGTAGTGTGGCCAAATGGTAGGTCATTAGACATACACAATGTTGGTAATGACCACTGGGAAGCATGCTGAAAGATACAGGTTTGTGTTTTTAATGCAATTTCCTCCACTTGTGTTTTTAGTTAAAGAAAGTCATTTTTGGACATAGAGAAAAATACACACACACACACACACACACACACACACACACACACATATATATATATATATATTTGAGCATTTTAAAAACAATTATGTCATTCATGTCTTAAGACCAATTACAAAAGAATATCCTGTGTTCTACTTACAATTAAAGGGCTTTGGTATTGAATTTGCACCAAAGAAATTCCACAAGTGTGATATGTATATATGTGTGTGTGTGTGTGTGTGTGTGTGTGTGTGAGAGAGAGAGAGAGAGAGAGAGAGAGAGAGAGAGAGAGAGAGAGAG
>OU015758.1:35087542-35111036 GCA_907169655.1 Acomys percivali
AGAGAGAGAGAGAGAGAGAGAGAGAGAGAGAGAGAGAGAGAGAGAGATTGTATCTCATGGTATTCTATCATGAAGAGATTTGGAGTAGGTGTACATAGAGTCCCTAATTTAGTAGAAATATGGGAAAGTAATGCTTATAAAAAAATGTTCTGGTCTTTCACAACTACATGGCATCAAACTTAAAAATTATTTTCTAAAAAATATTATGTATGGTAATGTATATGATAGCAGCATGAGGATTGTTTTTCATAAGTACTAAGAGTTATAATTTTTAAGTTTACCAATTAGACTACTTATACTAAATCTTATAGATCATATAATATGCCATTAATCATAACATAAAATAAAACCAGAAAGAAAACACAAGCTTAAAATGTGCTTTTGTATAATGTTGTATCCATATAAGCCAAAACTTTGCTTAGCTAAAGACCATTAAGCATGGTCTTTATATATATTTATTCATATTACATCTCAATTGTTAACCCATCCCTTGTATCCTCCTATTCCTCCCTCCCTCGCGCTTTCCCCTTACTCCCCTCCCCTACGACTGTGACTGAGGGTGGCCTCCTCCCCCTGTATATAAGCATGGTTTTAAAAGCCTAGACAACAGTTCTCAAAACATAAGTCTATCAGCTATCCACCTCTGACTTGGGTCCTGTTTTACTGTGGTCTTTAGCTAAGGATAATTTTAAAAACTTATAGGCTATGAAGCAAAATAAAGAAGAATATGTAACAGAGACCATACATAGGCTACAACGTCTAAAATATTGACTATCTGGCCAGTCTCAAAAATACCCTGCCAAATCTGGCTTAGAAAACTGGGTGCTGTAGACTACTCTAATGTGCACTTCTAGATTGGAAACCAACCTGTTCACCCCAGGGATGGCATCCTCCTGATGCCACCATTTTTATACAGAAAACATAAGATATTTCCCCCAGAACAAAACCACTTGCTCACACATATAGTAAATTTAAATCGCATTAGCTGTATTTTCTTCCCCCACATCAAAAGTAATAGTGGAAGAAGGAACCTACCAGTGATAAGCACATATGTGGAAAGGTATTCAATTGTGCAAAACTGGGCTTTATAAAAACAGTGGGAAAATCTTGTACCCAACTGTATTATTACTTCCCTCATGTCTTCAGGATTTTAGCACACAAGTTCACACAAAGGTTTTTAAATATTTCTTGATTTAAAGACTGTATATATAGTACAGAATTAATGATAAATTAATACAGCTTTATAGGTAATATTACTAATATCCACATTAAATTAGAAACATAGAAATTCATGTATCTTGATAGGCACCAAAATATAGTTGGTAATGAGTAATGAATCCTTTAATGTAAGGTAATCATTTATCCCAAAATGACATTTTGCAGTGAGTAGAAAGTAGTCAAATATTTTTAGCAAAATAATTTTCTTTTTTAAGAAACAAAATATTCTTGTATTGCACTTTCAAATGTCTTGTTTCTTACAATATAGAATGATTAATTGGGACCCTAACTCTAAATTTAATATTTAAAGGGATATAGAAATAAAAACACCTCAAGAGAAAATATAATTTAAAATGTTTTTATGAGCAAAAAGTAAGCAACTGTTTTCTTAAAATGCATCAGAACTGTTACCAGAATTAAAAGAAACAGGATAAAATTTAATAAACTGACATAATTCAGCAATTTTTTCTACTCAGTACATTATTAATAAATACACTACTTTGATACTAGCCATAATTCAATTTGAGGTTTCCTTTGATATCTTGGATACCTTAAGATGGTATAACAATATTTAGAGCAAACACGTAGGTCATTTTAGCTTTTTAAGTATATGTACTGCTCTTTATCTTGGGGAAGTTGTGCACGTTGGTTTCTTACTTTGTATCTTTCTCAATTCCCCCCTTCAAACAAGGTCAAGCCATAAATAATGCCAAAGATGAACTAAAAATAAAGATCCATGATTCAAAGGGATGTGGATCAATGTAAAAGCGCAAGATCTTTTTCTTCCCCATTTTAAGCCCAACTTCTGTGGGTCAAACAGCCCAAAGCAGTTTCTTTTAAACCATCTATTCTCATAAACAACAAGCCTTTGACATCTGTGACACAGGAGACATGCAGAAGTCATTAAGGGCGTCCCGAGGGGATTCCAACAGTTGCTTCACTTTAGGGTGGGTGTGAGAAGGCTTAAAATTAAATTACTCTAAAATAAAGTTAGACCACTAAGCAATTTCCTGCTGTCCAACTCGGTAGGGTTTCCCGTGAGAAAAGAAAGTGGGCGAAAAGCTCAGACAGACAGACAAACATATTTACCCCTAGGTGGAAGGTACAAATTAAATTAGCCTGCTACAAAAGGGAGATGTTTTCTCCTTCTGTTCAGATGTCATGGTACTGAGGAAACATAGTCTGGGGCCAAAAAAAAAAAAAAAAAAAAAAAAAAAAAAAAAAAAAAAGGCACAAATGCATTCATCTGATCCACCATTCATCCTGATCCAAGGCCTAAACAGAACGCATAAAGCACCGCACTGTGGAAGGACTTCCTCTCCCTAGTTACCAAGTTGAGAGTTGCAAGGGAACATGGGAGCAGGGGGTGGGGATCTTTCCAGAATGTTTCAGTGTTGAGGAACTGTCAGAGGATGTTACGGAGTTAATGACTGAATCTGAAATCACATCAGTATAATTCAATTCCATATTTCATAGAAAAAGCTGCTTTCTTTCTTTTCGGTGCACAGTATGGTGCGTGTAAAGGTACGTTGTGAACTTTCTTTCCCTCTGTAGCTGGAAACCAATATAGGCACTTCCAAAGAGTCAAGTATCTATTATAGTGCCTCATTAATATGCATGTTTTTGGCACTCAGTTTGGTTCAGCTGGTATGCTTTCCAGTATCTCATTCTTTATTTATATGAGACTGGGAGGTGTGACCTATGGAGCCAGTTGGCTGTCATGAATTGGAATATTCATTAAGCCTCATGAATTATGCATTAGACTGCTTATAATACTAAGATCCACATTTGATCTAGCCAGAACTCTCAACTGCTTCCCATTTGATGGAACGATCCACATTTTGGTCAAACTATACATGTGCTCCATACACTGCAGAAGGAGTGAGTGTACATTTGCTACTCAGAGAGGCTTCGAGATTTCGCAGCTCACATCTGACTAAGTGAGTCTCATAATTTTGCATGTAGAAAGGGCACAACAGGCACGGCTGTCCTCTCATAAACTAGATTAGAGGAGCATTCGTCTCTAGCTTGAATACTACTTCCATCCATTACTGCCCTTGCCTATAAAAGTCACCAGAATTATAAATGACACATACTATCTTCTAGTGATCCACACATAAAAGCAACACTAAGTACAAAGAGCATGCAAGGGGCTCTTAAGAGCTTAGCTACTCTTACGGAAAACAAGGAATCATTTTTACTGAAAACCTTATTTGTTTAGTTACTTTGTATGAGTAAATATATCCAAGCTACATAAAACCGAATTTTCAGATTTTGCTGATGCTATAAAGTGTTAAAAATGAGTTTAAAAAAACCTCACAGTTAAGTTTAAATATTTAGATTTACAACTATATGTATCAATATTAAACTTATATTATGCTTATCCCTATACCTTTTAGAACAGAAAAAAGGAATTCAGAAGATGAAGAACTAAATAGTACTATTTCTTATATATATCAGCAAATTCAAGAGCTAAAGGTATGTCATTTTCACATTTTTAGTAGATGCTGTTCAAGCCGAATTCCATCCTCCCAACCTATCTTAATAATAATAAAAAAGATTTTACATAGACCCAATCTTAAACCTTTGATCATTTTCTATGTTGGAAGGTGTTTATTATTTTTTCCAATGTAGACAGGCCTTAGAAGGCGCTCTTATTCATGAAAGTAATTATTACCACAATTACAGCCTGAAGCACAGTTTGAATGTGGTGCATTCTCTTTGCTATACTCTGGAAAAGTAGCCTAAAGAATCTATAGCCAGCTCTATAAAAGGTCATGGGTGAGTCCTGGGTAAAATGGCATTGTTTACAGATTTTTTTAGTGAAGAGATTAGCTGTCATTTATTTTCACATACCTAACTGAGGCGCCTTAGTGGTTCCCAGCGAGAGTGTGTTCCCTTCTCTTTCTTAGCCTGTCACATCCTTGTCAGTTTCAATAAAATTACTTACCTGAATTATGCAAATGAAGCTTTGTTATGTCCAGCTCCCATCATTGTTCATCTCCACTACAGCTGAAAATTCTAGCAGACCCCTTGCTTACACTGTCTGATTCCAGGACTCCTTAGGTCAAGACCTTTGAACCTCAGAGCTTGACTTATGCCACAACCATTTGACAAATCGCCCAAGCCCTCACAAAAGCTGGTTGAGCCCCAGAGTGGCTGCTCTCTCTATACACCACTGTTTCTCTGTTTTGACATTTCCTTCTCACTTTTCCTCTCAGTAATTAGACAAAGGGAGAAAAAGACATTTGTGTTTAAAGAATGCTTTCATTTAGGACTGTGATAAATGGCTCCCCTTTCCAAGAAGCTGCAATCCCACTGCAGGACAGAGGGTTCCTTCACAAGGGGCTGGACAGTGAAGGCCTCCCACCAAAGCCTTCCCAGACTTTAGCTTTGCCTCTAAAGAGGCCACAGAGAGTGTCTACTGATTTGTTCTGTTCTCAGTAACACTGAACAATGGAAAAATGTAGCATGAACTTCCATGTTAAAAGTATCATGGTTCTAAAAACAAAAATATTGAGTTTATAATCTAAATAATTCTAGCAAAGCTAGAGAGTGAAAAAAGTACTGTCACTTTTTAAAGTAATTTCACTACCATTAAAATGCCTTTCTGTTCCAATAATAAATTACAGATTAAACTATATCCCACTCTTTGATGTTTCATATATCATCCAGAGAAAGAAGGAATTGACATGATGATCAGAGAAGTGGTAAGTTTGAAAAATAAATTCAGTATATGCATTTTAAAATAAAACATGAGCCTACCTTGCTGCAGAAGGGAAACCGTCACGATGAAGGAAAATGATGAAAGAGCAGGACTTACATTACCATGTTTCTGTATGATTCTAGAGCAATGAGGTAATGATCATGGTTCCACAGAGGTAGAAAGGTTGCCAGACATGACAACGGATTGAAACTGCATGTGAACCCACAGTCTCCAGTTTTGGTGAAGACTTCGTGTGTTTTCCTTCCCGCTATGGTTAATCTGTTGCTTACACTCACCACAGTGCATTTAGCAGAGTATCATTTCCCAAAATAGGCAAACTACCTCAAGATGTCACATTTTAATTAGTCATTAGAGCACAAAAAATATACGGAATGTGAATTTGTTCACAAATTGAAGAGGGAAGATTCAGGAAAATGTGGGATTCGAACAATAAGTTATAAAAAGGAAATACCCACCTCACATGGCATATACCTTTTATGTGCCTTGTAGAAACCATCACAATATTGAGATAGGTTAAGTTACCACTGTGAAATCACAATAGTTTACATGTTTTAAAAAGAGCATTGCTTTTACTTGACTTATTTTAAGTCATTATATAATATAGTTTCTAAAGGACTTACAATAACATCTTTTTATTAAAAACAAAACTAGGAGCTAAAGCTGATTTGTATAAACTATTTGTGCTTCCTTTCACTCTGCTCTTTGCATTTAGTTGGAAGACCTAAAACTGTATAAATGAATGAACACATCAAAATTTCTATCCCCAGATCGAGACAAAGCCAAAGGAGAAACCAATTTTATTTGGAAGTTTGCTGAAATCTCTCTGAGGGAACAGGGTCTTTATAAGATTCCCATGAAAAAGGCAGTAGACCCGACAGCCTGATAAACTTGAAATAATGTACCCCCAGGCCTAAGAGCCGTGAAGCATTCCACCTCTGAGAGTTTCTCTAGCAAGCAGGCATGCATTTAGTGAGAAAAGCAAACCATGGGAACTCGTTTGGTAAACTTTAGTGATACAGTATATACTTTGCTTATGGTTCCATTCCTTCTATAAGCTGAACAGAACAGAAGTGTGCCTGCTGATGCATAATTGAAATGAGTATCAGTAAAACCTCATAGCTCCCAGGTATAAAGGGGAGCACAGCTTAATGTAAAAGGAAGGAGCTGCTGATCTTTGGCAAATACAAAGTTATACTAGACATGTAAGTTTTTTAAGCCTATATAATTCTAAATGTGTATAGCTCTAACTGAAGGTATTTGTGTGCTAATATATGATTTTGAAAACTCATGGAACTTTTCTATTTCCAAGCCTTTATGGGCTCCAATATCAATACACCCGGGTCTTTATAAATGCTATTGTCTTTCTTTTAAGTAACCAATATGCTTTTGTTTGTATTTAGTCAGCCAAGTGTGTTTTTAGTCTTAAAGTAAAATATATATTTTCCCTGATGGATAGTGGTAACTTTCTCATCTACTTTCAGAGAGGAAAAATTCTTTACTTAATATGAACTCCCTCCAATAAAGTCACAGACTAAATCTATTTACTCACTCACTACCATGTCATTCCTTTAAAAGCAAAGCATCCATTTCTTAAGCCCATCATTCATACTTAGTTAATATTTGATATAATATTATTTTTATTAGTCATCTACTAATTGTTATTCATTCCTACTTCTATTATTCATAGAAAGCTTTAGGTATAGAAAAATGAAAAAATGGGCCTGGGGAAATGGCTTAGTGGATAAGGTCAGTTCTGCAAAAGCTTGATGGTCTAATTTGGATATGTACAGCTGTAGCCCTATTTCTGGAGTGGATAGAGACCAGCAGATTCAATGGGGTTACTCATCAGGCAGCCAAGCAGAAACACTGAGATCCAAGTTCAATAAAATATCCTGTCTAAAAATATAAGGTGTAAACTCATTGAAGAAGACATCCAAAACTGGTCTATGGTCTCCATTCAACTATACCAACAAATAAGAACAATATATAAGATAATCATGAAACGGAAGAAAGAATGAACCCTAAAGTAGCAATAGTATAAAACCTCTAGGCAGCTGAGATAAATTACAATGATAGCTAGTGAGGATGCTTGTGAGTAGGAATTATCCCATCACTGCAAATGAAGAAATATTGCATTTAAGCCATCCATCAGAAAAAATAATGATTTATTGTTCAACGAATAGATGCACTGAGATCTAGTTGATATTTTATGATTTTAATCATCTAAATAATGTGAGAAACTTTGTAGAAGTAAGAAAAAAGTTGAATCTAATTTCTAAAAGATTATCTCCCAGGAACTAACTATAGAGCACTTTTAATCTGTGGTTATTTTCATTGCTGGTTATTATCCAAAAAAGAACTGGTAGAACTGTTCTAGGTTGGTAGGACATTTCCTCTATTCAGCGGTATGGTTTGGAATAAAACACTAACTTTTGCAGTGAAACTATAATAATGGCTTCTACTTTCTGTTCAAGGATAGCAAACTGGAGAAGTTAATTTATCAAAGTGATGCCAAAAACTTCCATCTATACCTATCATGCTATTACAGTGAATTTTATAATGCTTTTTTAAAAGTCTTAACTTAGTCTTAAAATATTTAAATAGGAGATTACTGACCTTTCTCTGTCACTTTTCAGGAATGGCTTGCTCTTTCTTCCACACTTCACACTTCTGTAGGTGGGATTATCACATATCCCACCACGAGGCTCATAAGCTAAATTCCTATAATTGAATGCCTGCACCTTTTCTTTACAGCTCCCTCACGAATATAATATGTACATTTTAATATCCTACATACATCTTTGCCACTGCATCAATCCAAACCCTCCTAAATTCATATCTCCAGAAGTAGCAGATCCAGCCTGTGTGCTCCTATCTATCAGTAGAGTCCCTACTATAAAATGCAAAGGCAAATCCACTAAGCTAAGCATTCCTCAGTGGCATCCATGTAGATTTTAGAAACAAACTTAAGTGTCTTCGCAAGGCTGAATCCCATTGCTGCAACTTGCCTAGCATGTTCTTAGATTGAGCCTTTATGATCCTTGTCCCATTTTCCTAATCTCCATTACAATCTTGCAGCCTGTAAGCTCCTTTCTTAATTCCATTAGCTTTACCAGAACTTCTATACTATCTGGTCTCTCAAACGACTTCATGTATTCTTGGTGCCTTGTTGATTCATTCATCATGGACCTTGTCTATTTACACCGTAGGGCTAGGAGGTCTTCTTAAACTAAGAAAATTATTTCGTTCTATCTCTTTGAATTGAATAGATTTCATTTGGTATTTATTTAATAATTATCAAATTGAGAAGAGTCCAGAACTGAGAATGTGGTCTTGTGAAGTCTCTAATGAGCAAATATACTTGCCTGGACACTGACACGGAGGGGAAAAACCCCTCTTAATACCTGAGGAGCAGGAACAAGCGCATCGAGGTGCAACAACCAGGATGTTCCTTACAGAAGGTAATGAAACATACTCTAGGAGGAACATTTGAAAGAAAACTCTGACTAATGCAACACTAATTGTAGGAGACTAAGACTCTCTTGGGGACAACAGTTTCACGAGTCACAATTTCCAGCCTTTTAGCTCCAGAAATGACACCAGGTTCTTTCTGTGGAGATTTAGATATGTACACATACTTGCATCTTATATATATGCAAGTATGGAAGAATAATCACACTGAGAAGCCACACTTTTCTTGGTTAGAAGGTCCTGGCTCTTAGGAGAAAAGTCTATCAAATGAGATATGTGTGAAAAACAGCCTTACCCAAGTTACAAATAAGGCATTTATTCCATTCTTGTACCAACTGACTCCTTGGTTTATTGGGAGAGAGGTATTCTAAAAAATCTAGAATCTTGGCTTCCAAGAAACAGCCTGAAATTCTGCTGTTTGGAAAATAATATAGGGAGGAGGTATACTGACAGAACATACTTTTGAAGGTCAAAGCTATACAATTAGGCCTTCTAAAATACCAAGGTTTTATCCGAAGACAAGTGAAAATTTTATCTTCCCCATATTTTATAAGCATAATATATCACTGAACTGAAGCTTGGATGCAAGATATAGACAGAGTGGTGTCAAGATATCCCAAAGGCAAGAGAGAAGAGGGGAGGGAGGGACAAAGAGAGGGAGAGAGAGAGAGAGAGAGAGAGAGAGAGAGAGAGAGAGACAGACAGACAGACAGACAGACAGACAGACAGACAGACAGAGACAGAGAGAAAGAGAAGAAGGAGAAGGAGGAGGAAGGGAGGGAAGAGGGAGGGAAGGGGGGGGGAAGGGAGGGAGGGGGGAGGGGGGGAGGGAGGGAGACAAAGAGACTCATCTGTTTTCAAAGTGCTGAAATAAGAAAGTGAGCAAATGAGGGCTCATCCACAAATGGGATAGTTATATCAACCTTCACAGCCAAGGCTCAGAAAACCTCTAGAAAGAAGGGACAGGGAGAATGTTAGAGCTGGACCCTGAGACGTGCTGTGACACGCTTTCCTTCAGACATGGCATGTATGTTGCACACCTCCACTTACAGGAGATGTGCCTATCTCCTCTGTAAGATATGCACAAGATCAACCCAGGTAAAACGTCCAGAATAAGTTTGGTAGGGGCTTTTAAAACATAACTCCTAACTGAGGAGCTATTGGCAATTAGCGGCTGCTAGTGAAGAAATGCTACTTTTGTGGTGGCCTCATAGCACACCCACGAACATATGGGTAGTACTAATTGGATCCAGTGACTTGATTAATTACTTGGTTAATTAATTATAAAAGAGAAGAGATATAGAGGTCCTGGGAAGAGGTGGAGAGAATGAGGGATGGTAAAGATATACTGTATTTGTGTATGACTTTTCAAATAATTCACATTTAATGGACACAAAAGTATCTTTACAAAACAAATATCAGGAAAGTATAAAAGGCATATACAAGTTAAAAGATAAAATTTTTAATAAAATGACAAAAATGGATAAGATGAAAAATTTAATAGGAGAAATGAACCATGCTTTTGGCAGACTTACTGCTTTTCTGGACAATAGCCAAGTACAGAAATAATCTAGTCTTGAAGACAATGAAAATACTACAAATTTGAAACAGGAGTGATGACTCAGCATTGAAAAGCACTTGCTGCTCATGAAAAGGACATGGTTCCATCCCCAGCACCAAAGTGGTGGCTAACAGGCACTAGAACTTCCACGTCCGGGGACTCAATGCACTCGTCTACTGACAGCGTGCACACAAGTATACATATATACAGGAAAATGACACACACACATAAAACAGAACAAACAATTCCAAAATGAGTGAAGAGCACTGCTAAATAAAAAGTATAGAGAAACAGCAATGAAAAAAAGTCTAAGAGTTATGGGATAATCTCCAAATTGCCGTGAGTATAAAAATTAAATGCCTCTAAGGAAGAAAAGGGAAACCAATGTAAGAGAAATAATTGCAGAAAATTTGCAAAGACCGAAGGTACACCTTACAACACCACAAATGAAGGCAAAACAATATTTTTTTAATAAAAACGCACATTCAAGTACATGATAACCAATCTTCAAAAACTTGAAAACAAAAAAGAGGAATTTGAAATAAATGAGAGAAAAGGATACCTTTCCTACAGCAGAATAAATATTAAGCAAAATATAGGGATTTTGTTTCACAAGATCAAGCATTTCAGGAAAGATAGAGGTGTAGTCATCTCGAGCTGTTATCAATGCACTGACATAGAAGTTTACAACTTGAAAAAGTTAAAATGATACAGTCTATAACTACCATACAAGAATTTATCAAAGTTCAACTTAATAACAAAAAGATAAATGGAAATACCAATATGTCTCTGAAATTACAGAAAATATATTAAAAAAACAAAGTATGTCAAGATAAAATTTGGATCGCTACTTGTGTATGTTCTTCTACTTTCTGTTTATTTTTCTTTCGCTTTTTCTTTTTTTCCTGTTTATTTTGCTCTATTATGCTTTTCTTGTATGCTTTTTGTTTGTTTGTGTTTGCTTGTTTGTTTTCTAATGAAAGAGAGAAAGATGTCTAGAAGAATCTAGGAGGAGATGGGACAAAAGAAACTGTAATCAGAATGTCTTGCGCAAAAAAATTCTATTTTAAGTTTAAAGTAAAAGAAAAATGTTATAAAAAGATAAGCTATATATATATATGTTATATGTATTTGCTCTGCTATATATGTCAGATATATAGCTAATATATATGCATATATTAACTTTTTAAATACCTTTCTAAAGGGAGTCATTTAAAAATAATAATAAAAAGACTCAAAGCTACCAAAACTTGCTTCAAGATAATTGTACCCTAAATGGCCTTGTACCTATTAATAGACTCACATCATTAATTAATAGTCCAGTAGGGGACGCATCAGCTCCAGATTGACTCCCTGATGAAAGCTGTAAAATATCTAAGAAACAGAATCAAGTCCCACCATATCTTGCTGGAAATAGGAACCGAGCTGAGACATATGTTATAACATCAAGTCTACTCTAACCTTAAATATCACAAAGTAAATACACAAAAATTCCAATACCACATGCCTCAGCAAGAAATCTGATAAACTGTGTGACAATCACTAGTGTTAGCATTTGAACTGGTAATTGTGCTAACTTATATGAGACTTTGTAGGGAACGTGACTAAGAATCTTGATAGGATTTGTCCTTTATGATCCAAGTAGACCCATCTTAATCAAAGATGACCTTGTAAAAGGAAAGTATATATAAGTAAGGACTCCCTGAAAAGAATATTAGTAACTTATGAAATCATACCAATAATTCACAAATGGGATCCCACAAATATATGTTCTGCATAACCAGGGCAACAATTAACTGCATGAGGAGATAGCTTATAGAATGTCTATAGAAATCCTATAGAAAATCTTTGCAAGGTATATATCTGGTTGAAGATTAATACCTAGAATGTATAAAGAACTGAAAAAAATCTAGGGATTATACAGATATAAATAAATTTTAAAAATCCCGTCAACAAATCTCCAATAAAATGAACAGTCAGTTCTAAAAGATAAAGTACAAATGGCCAAGAATCATGAAAACAATGTTCTACATCATTAGTTACTCCATCAGTAAAATACAAATTAAAACTTCATTAGGATTCCATATCACCAGAGTTGTGGTAAACATCACTGAGGGAAACAAACAAAAAACCAAACAAACAAACAAACAAAAATCCCAGAAATAACAGTAAATGTTGCTGAGGATGTAGGAAAAGTGCTTGTCTTAGTTAATATTTCTAATTTTTTAAAAGATTTATTTATTTATTATGTATACAAATCTCATTATAGATGGTTGTGAGCCAACATGTGGTTGCTGGGAATTGAACTCATGACCTTTGGAAGAGCAGTCAGTGCTCTTAACCTCTGAGCCATCTCTCCAGCCCTACTATTGTTTTGATGAGACACCATGACCAAAAACAACTGTCTTAGTCATTGTTCTATTGCTGTGAAGAGACAGCATGATCATAACAACTCTTATAAAGAAAATAATTTAATTGGGCCTTCTCTTACACATCAAAGGTTTAGTCCATTATCAGCTTGGTGTGAAGCATGGCAGTTCACAGACTGACCAGTGGTATAAAGGAGTTGTGAGTTAGTTGTACATCTAGATCCACAGGCAGCAGAGAGAGTCTCACTAGGCCTAGCTTAGGCTTTTGAAAAGTCAAAGCCCACCCTCAGTGACAAACTTCCTCCAATAAGGCTATTCCTACTCCAAAAAGGTCATACCTCCTATCTAGGGCCACTTCTTACTGACCAAGCCTTCAAATCTGAGCCTATGGGAATTAGTCTTATGCAAACTATGGAAGAAAATGTTAATTTGGCTTATACATTCTGAGTCACAGTCCATTGAAGGAAGCCAAGGCAAGAACTCAACCAGGCAGGAACCTACATGCAGGAGCAATGCATAGGCCATGGAGGGGTGCTGGCTATTGGCTTGCTCCTCATGGCTTGCTGAGTCTGCCTTTTTATAGAACCTAGGGCCATCAACTCAGGTGACTATACCCACAATGGTCTGGGCCCTCCTATATCAATTACTAACTTAAAAAAATGCTCTATAGGCTTGAATGCTTACATCTCATTCTTATGGAGGCATTTTCTCAATTGAGCTTCCCTCCTCTCAGATGACTCTAGCTTGTGTCAAATTGGCATAAAACTAGCCAGCACAATGCTGATAAATAATTGGGCATTCTGTTCCTGCCAACAAACAGATTAATGCTACAAAGAAATCAGTTCTTGGATAATGAAGAATTTCAGTGAAATATATAAATATTTCACTGAAATATATGGACATTCCAGTGAAATACATGGAAATCTATTTAGTAAAATTTAGTTACCTAGTCTATAGTTTAAAGGCAACATTGTTATAGTAAACAATGTAAAAATTAAAGTAGAAGACAAAAGAAAAAGAAGTAAAAACAAGGAGGACAAGAACAAAGAAGACAAGAAGAGAAACATAAGGAAGACAAAGTCAAAGGGGTTTTGATCTGGGAGCTGGATTAATACTTTGATATAGAAATGAAGATAGTACAGTATTGGAAAAGAATAGACACATGGGGTAGCAGAATCAAACAGAGCCCAGAAACATGCATGTGATAAAGTCAGTTGATCTTTCACAAAATGAAATTTGCAGATAAATGCATCTCTCACTCCTCATGGAAGATTTTTTTTTGAGTGAGACAGAGGCTGCCACAGAGATTCACAACTGACTCAAATGCAGAAAATAAATAACCATAAGATACCCATTCCCTGTTGGCATATCTATGCTTTAACTCTTACATCTAAATCTCAGGGAACATCACAGAAGACTGAGCAGAGAGACTAGAAGAGCCAGGGGACCAGAAACAGGACACTTGCTACTAGAAAAATGTCTTCTAGACATGACAAGCATACTGCTCTCATGAATTTTCAACAATATGGTTGCCTAAACAAGATCTTGAAAGCAATACCAATTGACATGTCAAAATAGTTAAGGGATATTTCACAAGGCTCCTCCTCTAGATGAAGAGTTATAAGCAATCAATGATGCTAAGACAGGAGGAACCATTCCTCTGCAAGCATGAGCTCTCTGAGAGATTATCTAGTTCCAAATAATATACAAGCACATAAGAACAACACTAAATGGACTCAGCAGTGATAGTCTCTTCTGTGCTTAGGCAGGTTGTGAATCTTCATGTTAATCTCCTTATACTGCAAATAGAAGCTTCTCAGTGAGAGCTGAGAGATGCACTGACCCATGGGTGTAACAGCAAGTCATTAGGAGGCAGCTTAATACTATGTATTTCTAGCAGAATAATGCTAAGACATTCTGCCCTGTGGCCATTGTCCTGCTTAATAATGGGTTCTTGGCATGATAATGGTTCCAGAAATAGGAAACATTTCACAGCATTCACAAAACCTATGCAAGTCCAAGACAGATCAATTGCAGCACACAGAGGGGAGCTGGTCTCACAGTCCCACACCTAGATATCCAGCAAATGGCAAGTTTTAGCTTCTAGGTCACCATGCTCTAGTGGAAGACCACACATTTGCAAATATTTGCACAGCAGAAATGGCATTGAAGGGTTTTTAAAAAGAAAAAGCTGGGTGGGTAGAAACAGGATGAGTATGATCAAAGCACATTGTACAGAACTCAAAACTTTCAAATCACTAGTAAAGTATTACAATAGAAAAAAATTCATAATACAGTATAAGTTCAAAAGGACAATCTATCCACAAATAGTGTTTTTTAACAGGATTTTCTTCAACCTACTATGTATGATCCCCACCACAGATCTTATGTTTTCCCTATCATTGGCTCAGAGTGTATTATTGATTTAAATGAAAAATTCAGGGCTACCTATAAAACGGTAGGAAAATAGTGTAGAGGAAAATCTAAGTTATCTTGGATCTAGTTGGTAATATTTTTGGATGATCCAAATACAACCCATGGAAAAGAGAGATTAATGAATTGGTTTTTTTAAATTAAAAAAATTGAAGGATACTATTGGGAAAAATAAGAAAACAGGTCCCATCTTCAAAAAATATTTTGAGTGCCAATAGGATGTCCTCCCCTCTGTCCCAGCTTCCTGGTAAGGGAAGGCTTTCGTGGGACATGCCCCTTGGGCTAGTATGCAGATATAAGTAAGTATATACCATTTGAGTCTTTCTGCTTCTGGGTTAACTCACTCGTTATGATCATTTCTAGCTCAATCCATTTATGCACAAATTTCGGGAATTCCTTGTTTTTAATAGCTGAGTAGTATTCCATAGTGTATATGTACCACAGTTTCTTTATCCATTCTTCTACTGAGGGACATTTAGGCTATTTCCATGATCTGGCTATTATGAATAAGGCTGCTATGAACATGGAAGAGCAAATTTTCTTGTTGTGTGCTGTTGCATCTTCTGGGTATATTCCAAGGAGTGGAATAGCTGGGTCTTGAGGAAGCCCTATTCCCAGTTTTCTGAGATAGCGCCAGATAGATTTCCAAAATGGCTGTACTAGTTTGCATTCCCACCAGCAATGAAGGAGTGTTCCTCTCTCCCCACATCCTCTCCAGCATGTGGTGTCGCTTGAGTTTTTGATCTTAATCATTCTGATGGGTGTAAGATGGAATCTCAAAGTTGTTTTGATTTGCATTTCCCTGATGACTAAGGAGGTTGAGCATTTCTTTAAGTGTTTCTCAGCCATTTGATATTCTTCTGTTGAGAATTCTCTGTTTACTTCCAAGCCCCATTTCTCAATTGGGTTATTTGGTTTGGTGGTGTTTAATTTCTTGAGTTCTTTATATATTTTGGATATTAGACCTTTGTCAGATGTAGGGTTGGTGAAGATCTTTTCCCAGTCTGTAGGCTGTCGCTTTGTTCTCTTGACAGTGTCTCCAGCCTTACAGAAGGTTCTCAGCCTCATGAGGTCCCATTTATTAATTGTTGACATTAAGGCCTGGGCTGTTGGTGTTCTGTTCAGGAAGTTGTCTCCTGTGCCAATATGTTCCAGGCTCTTCCCCACTTTTTCTTCTAAGTGACTTAGTGTCTCTGGTTTTATGTTGAAGTCTTTAATCCACTTGGATTTGAGTTTTGTGCAAGGTGACAAATATGGGTCCAGTTGCATTTTTTTACACATAGACCTCCAGTTCGACCAGCACCATTTGTTGAAGATGCTATCCTTTTTCCATTGAATGGATTTGGCTTGTTTTTCAAAAATCAAGTGACCATATGTGTGTGGATTCATATCTGGGTCTTCAATTCAATTCCACTGATCAACCAGCCTGTTGCTGTGCCAGTACCATATGGTTTTAATTACTATTGCTTTATAGTACAATTTGAGATCAGGTATGGAGATTCTTCCGGAGCACCTTTTATTGTACAAGATTGTTTTTGCTATTCTGGGTTTTTTGGTTTTCCTATTGGGACTCTAGATGAGAGAACCATGTGAGAATAGCAAAGTAAAAGGATCCAGTGAATCCTAGAAACCTACAAGTAGAACATTATGATAGGCAGATTTGGGCCAAGGGGTCCCACTCAAACTAAGGCAACAGCCACTGACAATACAGATGGTAAACTTTAAACCCCTACCCAGATCTAGCCAATGGTCAGAACAGTCTCCACACTTGAGTGGAGAGTGGGATATGACTTTCTCACGTACTCTGATGCCTCACATTTGACCATGTCCCCTGGAGGGGGAGACCTGGTGACACTCAGAGGAATGACAGCGTGTCACCAAGAAGAGACTTGATACCCTATGAGCATATACAGGGGGAGGTAATCCCTCTGAGGAACAGTCATAGGGGAGGGGAATAAGGGGAAAATGGGAGGGAGGGAAGAATGGGAGGATACAAGGAATGCGATAACCATTGAGATGTAACAAGAATAAATTAATAAAATTTAAAAAATATTTTGATAATACTTTCAATGGGAAAATTTTCCAGAATTTATATAGAATACTTATGATTCAAGAACCAGAAAAAGGGTGCCCCACTGAAAGAGAATAAGAGCAACATATAAGTAGATGCCTCAATGGAGAGGAGAGAATAGGCAAGTAAGAATAGAAAGTTGGTCCACATAATGAGTCATTAGAAACATGCAAATCAAAATAGTAAGATAGTATGACATAAAAATCATAATAACTCTGATGACACGGTGAGTCATAATGTCAATTAAAGATGAAAATATTGAACAAATTATATCAGAGCCATTTTAGTTATAAATTTAAAACTGTCACTTTACAGGACTATTTGACAGTTCCTCACAGAGTCTCACCAGTAGATTGTGGTCTGTAATATTACACAGTGAATCTGAAAGCATGCATCCAAACAAAACCTGCCCTTGAATGACTATCAGCTTTATCATTACTGTCAGAATAATAGTCAGCTAAGAATCTTTCAATAAATGGACGAATGAGCAAATTTTAATACATTCACTTGGTGAAGTATCATTTAGTATTAAAAAGAATGAGCTATAAAGGCATGCCAAGACATGGATGAATCCTAATTTAGTATTGACAAGTCTGTGAGGTCAGTGTGAGAGCCTACACTTTGTGCAATTTCATATATATGACATTCTGAAAAGGAAAACATCAGCAGGACAACCTGATCAGAGCATTGATTGATGGAAGTTCAAAATGAACAGGAAAATGTTGGGAAGATGGAGACCAGGTGGTTTTTAGATGGTCAAAGCATGTAGGTTAATAAATGTAATGATTTAGAAAGGGATTACGGAGGATGAAGACACAAGGATGAAATGAAGGATAAGATACTAGAATACAACACACAATCAGAATCAGTAAAGAGAATCAAGGAGAAAAAGGTGTGTGTATGTGGCTTATGCAATTTTGGAAATGGTCCATCTCTAAGACCAGGGCCAAAAGAAACTCCATGAACAGTTATTCAACATGATGAATTTAATCTTCTTGGAGTTATGAGTCAATAACTCCTCCTGTCTTTTACTATTACATGCATTTACACTGTGTTTACTGGCCACTTTTGATGGATGTACCCTCTCCTATTGCCCTCCCTCCTCTGCCTATAGTGTATAGGAAAATGTTTTTCCTACATACTAGCTTTCATTTTGTTTAGTATCAAATGTAGTTTCACAGGGCTATCTGAGTGCTCATGAGTTTGTAAATAATCATGAAATCCTAGTGAGCTCACCATTGGGTACACAGCTGGACACCATCCCTCCCCACCTCCCCACCCCCCACCTCAACCACCGCCAAACAACCCACACTATCTATTGGTTGCTAACAGGCCTACAACAAGTGGTAGAGACCCGGGAGTCCATTCTCCTCCATAGCTGAATGTAAGCTGGGCCAGAGTTCCCTAAAACCAAGGTCAGTATACATAACTTCCATACATTCCTGGTTGATACATTTGTATTATGCTTAACATACAAACTTACAATATACAAGTGTTATATGTTTACAACCCTTTTCATTCTTGAGCTCTTACATTCTTTCTAATTTTCTTTCTGAAATGTTTCCTGAGCATTAATGGGATAGTGTAGACATCAAGATGAACGCTCAACTGTCTTTTCTTCTCACCAGCATCTTATGTAACCATAGGTCTTTGCATTTACCTCCATTCCCCACAAGAAGCTTCTCTCTCAAGGGCTGGGAGTAGCTCTTGTCTGTAAATATAAACATGGATAAGGGGTGGCTTAAGGCTATGTCATTTAGCTAAGCAGCTATCTTAGCTCAAAGCCCTCTTTAGTCATGGGGTTTGGCCCAGGTTCAAAGTGGCTATGGATTCCCTCTCCTAAAGTAAGCCCCAAATCCAATTAAGAAGCATTTGATTTTCCCTATAACATCCATGTACTCTATCTTAGTTAGGGTTTCTATTGCTATGATAAACACCATGACCTTAAAGCAAGTTGTAGAGGAAAACATTTATTTGGCTTATGCTTTCACATCCATAGTACATCACTGAAGGAAGTTGGGGCAGAAACTCAAACATATGGAAACCTGGAGGCAGGAGCTGATGCAGAGACCATGGAGAGGGTGTTGTTTATTGGCTTGCTCACATGACTTTCTCAGCCTGGTTTACTAATAAACCCATAATCACCAGCCCAAGGATGGTTCTACCCACAATGGGCTGAGCCCTCTGCCATCATCAATCAATCATTAATTAAGAAATTGTCCTACAGCCCAATTTTGTGGAGGCATTTTCTCAGTTGAGGTTCTGTCCTTTCTTATAGCTCTACATTGCCATAAACCTAGCCAGCAAATCCTGACTGCACCAATGGGCATATCTTACCTATCAGATTGATATAACTGTTAGCAGAGTTCACAATTGGTATAGTGCCTTACCCAGCAACACCCTTTATAGTCCTACCCAGTAACATGAGCGCCATCAGGGAGAGATCTTCCAGGCCAGGTCCAGTTTGCTAGCTCTATTATCTCACATTCAAGTTATATGGTGTCTACAGCAGATGTGAACGTAGTAAAATTCACACTGTTTGTAGACTTCAGTGGTCTTTGCAATGTGTTTCGGGTGCAGTGGTGTGCGTGCGTGTGTGTGTGTGTGTGTGTGTGTGTGTTAAACAACTAAATCAATAGTCAATGAAAAAGCCAAGTGTCTTAGTACTAAATAATTTACAGTCAAGACAAGAAAAAAGTACCGAACAGTCCATGTGGTAACAAATAACATTAGTTGAAGACATCTGTAGTAACTGTTTAGCTATTATAAAAAACAGATGATTACATCTAACAACATGTATAGACATACATGTGGTGTGGTTAACCTAACCCCACATATTTTATTGCTTTGGGAACTGAGAATGCTTAGGAACAGCCCTCAAGGAGCAACAAGCCACATGTCCACATTTTGGATCCTTGATACTAAGGCTATTCTCCAATTAAAGAACCAAGGTCTTCTAAATGAAATGCCGAACTCCAGACTTCAAATTTTTGTTTTATCAGAAAGCAGACCATTCTAATAAACCATTCACCATGTTGGAGATATATCACAGAAGCCAAGTGAAAGAGCTCCCAGCACCCCAAACTGGGAACAATTTTTGGAACAATGACCCAAAGTGTAACAATCTATAGAGCAAAGCACAGTAGTATCTGGTTATAACTCAGATTCTAAATAAACATGCATCACTGCTGATATAAGCAAATGATTACATAAATAAGTGGAAGAGAACATGGTCCCTCATGTGAAAGGCCTCTAAATAAAGGACGTAGCTAATCCCACCTCAAGAACAGAATGTTTCTCTCCTGAAGCACTGGCTGTAGCTTCCTTCCAAAAGACATATGCATGATCGTCAGAGCAAATGAATGACTTCAGAATGAAAAAGCCTGTGAAACACTGTCCCAGTGACCAAGCTGAGCATCTAAAGTGATATGATTCATTTGGTTAGTATTCACTGTGGACATAATGCAAGGAGAACAATACTATGCCTGTGTACAGTCTTCCTCCCTGAAGCCCATTCTCTCAAGATAACACAGACCGTTAAAAAATGTAACTGACAACTATTTTCCAAAATATCTAGCTGCCATGCCTCAAAACTGTCAATTCGTCAAAAGCAAATAAAGCCTGAAAAACCACCATAGGAAGAAAAGACCCTGGAGATTAGAGTAAATGTCACGTAGTCCCCTAGATTCTTTGGAGAAACAAAAGAAGAAAGTTCCACATTGAAAAGAGAATCTGATTAAAATATCACCTTAGTTAATAATACAACAATACTGGGGTATTACTTAATGACAGTATCATACTAATATACAATAATAGAAAATTAGGTCTAGGTTATATGGCAAGAAACTTTGTTGGTTTTGCTTTTTTTTCCAACTAATCTGAAACTATCTTAAAATAAAGTTTTTATGTTAAAAGATTTGTGATGAATAGGCATATGCATGTACATGGGTAAATGGAATTTTCAAAGTCACTTTCAACTCTGTATATGTGATATGTGCCCTATATTTAAACATAATCATTTTAACATATACTGTAATTCACGATTCAGTTAGCAAATGCTTCCTAGCTTCTCAACAATTCCTAGCATACAGCTTGACCTTTAAGATTTTCATACATTTTTGCCATAAGAAGAAAAATGTTTCCATGTAATGAGCTTGATCTTCTGCCATACAGGCTCTGAGTGTGCGTAACAAGGGCTGACAAACAGGCTTTTTCTGTCTCTGCTTTGCCGCCCTCTTCCGAACACCTGTCTGCCCAAGCCAGTCAAGTATCTCAGGCACTGCTCAGTCTCCTGAGACTCTGGGGGTGATTTGCTACATGCAAACTCTGGGGGAAAATCATGGTAGAAAGCCCAGGATAAGGACATTGTCCTAGAATCCTTGCATCTATTCTGTCTTCCTACAAAAACATGTCTACAGCTGCCAACGTGGATAACTGACTTTAGGTTTCAGTAAGGAAGCTAACTATTGGGGGATAATGAGTGGAGGAAGTTATCAACTGAAATATCCAGCCCTCAGTTTTCCCATTTGTTAAATGATAAACTTGAAACTATACCTCACTTCACCTCCTAATGAGAAAAAAGCCTCAGGTAAGGCCCAGGTAGGGCGTTCATCACAGACCTCACTCGCAAGGTCAGTGTGATCCAGGTGCTAAACGACTCCCGCGAGAGGCAGGTGCCGAACTACCCCAGACTTGCAGACTCCTAGAGCTGAATGTCCTTAGCCATATTCATACTCTCCCTTCTGTCTCTCAACAGGGACAAAACGAGGTCAAAATAGGCCCCTGGAGGGCAGCAGTGGGGAAAAGACGTGTGCAGCCTTTCTTTGGCAGACAAATATTCATTTTTATGAGTTGGAAGCCTCCGGCTCCCTCCCTTGCAACAGAAAATGCATCAGCTTAGGCTGCTGCAGGATGCATTTGTCTTGCCCTGCACATTATTATTTTATTGTTATTACTCCCATTCCTTCCTAACTGTGAGCCAATGAGCAGAAATATTTTTATTTACTCTGATTTTTTGGATGCTTGAATATATTACTTCAATATAGTTTATAATCCCTATAATAGCATATAATGCTTATATGTTACACATTTAAAGGCAATTGGGCACATTCAATATGTTCATGACATATAACTTTGTAATGCCCCCTCTTCCTGTATTAAACGTTTCATGTTAATAAATTTTAACCTATTTACTATGTTTCATATTTGTGTGCATAAACTCATAAAAATCATAATAGATGGCATGATTTTTTTCTGGCAAACTTATATCTGAGAATATAATTGAGAATAGTTGATTCCAGAGGAAAAGCTCTCATACTGGAAAAATCAAACAGGGCATGAAGATGTCTTAACTTCCAACTTCATTAAGATTCTGACCAGATCCAAAAATAACATCTTGATCCATTTGAATAAAATCCTTCCTAGCATCAAGCAAGCAATGTACTCTACAGCCAAGATGTTTTGTGTGCAGATGAATCATCTTCTGTCTGACCCAGACTCCTGACAAAGAGCAATTTTCATTGTAAACTAATTTTTATAATGTCCTAGTTTCAATGTCATCTGTGTCACTAACACATTTTTCCAAAATGCTGGCCCTGCTGTATAAAAAAATCTCTGCAGCCCCGTCTTTGACAAGTCTGAAGAGGAGGATTAATAACCAGATAGGATGGAGCATGGTGACATGACATCATCCTTAAAGGTGACCCAGGGCCAGACCAGAGTTTGCACCCCAGCACACATTATTGTTGACTGTTGCAGCTGTCCTTATTGTCCTGTCAGACATGTGCAGGGGCGATGGAGGGAATGCGTGCTGGTGGCCAGAAGAAGGGGCTAATCATCCTTGGAGGTGGAGATAAGAAGTCAGATTTTTTTCCCTTCTTCTTTTTCTGAAGAGATGCATGTTTCATTACACACATGTAAGAAAAGTATAGTATGAAACCAAGGAGAAGGCACTTAAATAAAGCTGCCAGCAGGGTTTCAAGAATTTAATAAGCATAATTCCAGTAGCTTTAGGTTTAATCCTTTGTGCTTGCACAAGCTAATCTTTTATTTTTGTGCTGGAAGATATTTAGCGGCTTTTATTTCTGGTCCCTCATTATTTATATTCATCTCATAACAATTTTATTTTTGCTTTAATGCTAGGCTGATTTAGAAGGAAGAAAAAGATCTAGACCCAGCTTTGTCTGTGTAGGTAACAGCCACCTTTAGTCTAAAGTGTGATATATGTGTTTCCTACTTTGTATGCATCTCTCTGGGGAAATACCTCCACTAGATCTCACTTTTTGCTTTATATGCACGTGGTATAGTACCATATTTAAGGAAATGGCTGTCAACTGATATTATACCAATGGCAGATTCTGTAACAGTGGTTACAGTAGTTAACTTTCAATTGCTCTTGAAAATGTCTATTTGGTTAACAGGAATTTAATTGTCAACAAGTGGGTGTGATTTAGCTGGAATTCTCAACACACTGCAGCTGAAGGCTCCTTGTCTACAAGAGAAACCACAGCCAAACTCTTACCGAACTTTAATGGCAAATCTGCAGCGCAACATCAATTACTTTAATAAGACTCTAAAGGTTCATGTTTTCTTTTCTTCTCTTCTTCTTCTTCTTCTTCTTCTTCTTCTTCTTCTTCTTCTTCTTC
>OU015758.1:35111046-35130664 GCA_907169655.1 Acomys percivali
TCTCTCTCTCTCTCTCTCTCTCTCTCTCTCTCTCTCTCTCTCTCTCTTTCTCTCTCTCTCTTTCTGAAACACAAGGCTAAAGTCCACTGTTCTGAGGCATTCATGCCAAAGTTTAAATACAAGGAAATCCTGTTTAAGAAAGGCAGTCATTTATTTTTAGCTGAGATTTCAACTAGGTTTACCCATGCTACAAATAAATTAAGAAACTTTTGCGACGTTGAAGTCATGATGTAAAGCAAAAAAACTTGATAATATATATTTCCCTCACAAATATTTCTATCATTACAGGAAACACACACTTATTTTTTGATAATATACACTGTTCTGGTGATTTTAGTATATATGGAAATCCTTTTTATTTAACACATTTGAATGAAATGTACATATTTACACATGCATAGATGCACATTTTTGAAATTAGGAAGTAAAAGCAATGTTTTAAAAACTTTAGAATTTAAATTTAGATGACAGAATATCACAGTAAAATACTACCAGACTTAATTCAAAATGTAAATGTAATCCTAATTCATTCCCTTCTCTCTGCAATCTGGGAAAAGCCACTTAGTTTCTCAGATTTATTTTAATTCTTATAATTAATCAAAATCTTTAAATTCTTTTTTGCTCACCAACATTTACTGAATTATACATTACTTTGTCATCTTAGTGACACCTTTTTGATCAAGGCTAACAGTGGTCTGTTAGAATGACAGTTCTCAATGTCCACAGCCTCCATCTTTCCAATTGTTCACTGTCTATTTATAATTGTTTGGTGTCTATACCATATCTATGAATATTTTGTATGTTGTTGACTTAAACATTAATTGTAAACTTTTACTCAAATCTATATTTTAAAAGATCCCTCACCTCTATAAGTTTCCCTGGTGACTTGCTGAATGTGACTCTAATAATAGCAAGATTTGACAACTAGATTGCAACACGTTAAAAGATCTGTGTAGCTACATATAAAATACAGAAATAGTATCTGGATATAAAAATATCTCAAAACAACAAACATGGATTATGGAGATTTCACAGTTGGGAAAGTGCTTGTCTAACCCCATGGCAAACCGAGTTGGTTCCCAGACCTGGGCATGATGACATGAGTGGATCCAGTCTCAGCAGAGTGGAGGCAGAGGCAGGAGGATCCCTACGCATTGCTAGCCAGTAGCATTTGCTTTTGCAGCAAGCTCTAGGCCAGAGAGCCTAAAGTACCAAACAATTTGGTATATTATTCAGGTTTGTTTTAGCTCTACTGAGGTTTTTTTGTTTTTTGTTTTTTGTTTGTTTGTGTGTGTGTGTGTGTGTGTGTTTGTGTGTGTGTGTGTGTGTGTGCTTCCATATGAAATATACTATTATTTTTTCAATATCTGTGAAAAAAGTGTCACAATTTTGATGGGAATTACATTTAATCTGAAGAGTGTTTGTTTTAGATTGGTGATTTTCACAATATTAATATTACCAGCTCGTGAGGATGGCAGGCCTTTCCATTTTCTGGTATGTTCTTCAATTTCTTGCTTCAAAGCCTTAAGCTTTTTATTCAATAGGCCTTTTGCCTCCTAACTTAGCTTTACTCCAAGATTTTTTTGAAGTTATTGTGCATTGCTTCCCTGATTATGTTTGTTGCTTAGGTACATAAAGGTCACTGATTTTCAGTGTTAATTTTGTATCCTGCTACTTTGATAAATATATTTATAAGCTATATGAGGTTTCTAATGGAGTATTCAGGATCTTTTATGTAGAGAATCGTATTGTCAGCATGTAAGGAATACTTGGACTTTTTCCTCTCTTATTTGGATCCCCTTATTTCCTCCACTTGTCTTATTACCCCAGCTAACATTTTAAGTACTATATTGAAATGAAGGGGGATAGTGGACACACTGTCCTTCTCCTGGTTTTACAGGAAATGATTTTTCTCCATTTTGTTTGATACTGTCCATAGGCTTGTTGCATATTGCCATTATAGGTTGGGATGCGTCCCCTTTATCCGAAAGGCTTACTGGGTTGTGTCAAAGGCCTTTTCTACATCTAATGATGTAGAAATCATCAAGTGACTTCTGTCCTTGGGTCTGTTTATGCAGTGCACTAAACATATTAATTTAAAAATGCTGAACCATCTCTGCATCTCAGATATAGAGATGACTTGGTTATGGTAGATGTTCTTTTATACCTTGAGTTCATTTGTACAATAATTTTACTGAGAGTTTTTGCATCTATATTTATCAGAGAGACTGGAGTATAACTTTCTTTTTTTGTTTGGTCTCTGTCAGGTTTTGGCATCAGCGGCAAATTTCCTTCATGAAAAGCATTTATCATTTCATTTTCTATTTTGTGAAATAATTTGAGGATGAAGGTAATCAACAGTGTTACCCACCTAAGAACCCTATGGGTAACAGTAATCTCTCATTTGGCAAGATATTCACACTGATATGATAGTACCCAAATATGGGACTAACAAACCATTTTTCCACTCCATGAGAAGGAACCCATAGCTGACATAGTAAATGGCGATAATAGCCCATGGCTCTATAGTAGGGAATCTTACTAATATTATTTTTCTAAATGGACAAAATAGTAGAATAACACCTAATAAGTTATCACTATATATACTCTATAGGATACATATATATATTGTTTTACTCTCACGTCTCATGAGAGAAGCTTCTTTCAGAATGTGACAATCAAGACAGAGCCCACACGTGGTGGTCAGCCCTAAATAAGATGTCTAAAACACACCCCTGGCTCCAGGAGTCAGGGGTCCTTGTGGATGAGGGGATAGTATGATGTAAGAGCCACTGATGGTATAAAAATTCAAAGAAACATCACTTTCCCAAGCAAAGCAGTCAACGACATGTGTGAACTCTGAGTGGTTGTGATAAGAAGAGCAAGGCCTGGGCAAGCTCCAGACAAAATCATCATCATCATCATCATCATCATCATCATCATCATCATCATCATCATCATCTTCATATGAGGTGTGTATGCAAGCATGAAGCCCCATCCAGCTGAGCATATGTTGATATCTTATATCTGCTCTGAGAGGGAGAATCAGTTTTCTTTAATGATGTGGCTCTTGAAAGACTGACCACATCCCAGGGCAGGCCCCACACCAAATACTAGTTGGGTAACGCAGATTGGGATAGAAGTGTTTGAACAAAAAAAAGAGAGCGATCAGGAAGTAAGCGGTAGGGAGGTAGAGGTTGATCTGAGAGGAATTCATGGAGCAAATTGAATGTGTTTAAAATATATTGTAGGAAACTCTAAAAGACTTAATAAAAATATTACTAAAAAAGAAAAACAAGGTGTATATCGCCTAGGGAATGATACTTGAACTTATATTTGGTCTTCATGTGCACACATACATATATGCATGAAAACAGGTTATCATATAGCAGGTGGTTATGAGCACATATACATATGAAAGGAAAAACAACAAAAGAACAACAAATTCAATAAATAAGATGAAAAAAAAAACTGACACATTTCCCAAAAGTAGAAGTGTCAGGGAAAAATAATTTTTAAAATATTCTAAAGTTTCAAATAAGCAAAAATAAAACTGATTCCATTCTCATGGCAATCCGAAGTTATCAAGAACACAAACTCTGAGCTGGGTATGGAGTTTCTTTATTCCTGGAATTTGAATGTTAGATGCACAAGTTCCATGATAAACTGAACAGAAATGTTTAAAACACAAAAGCAAAAAAAGGAGGAAGGAAGGAAGGAAGGAAGGAAGGAAGGAAGGAAGGAAGGAAGGAAAGAAGGAAGGAAAAAAGGGAAAAATCTTAATAGGGGTGAGAAATTAATGAGAGCACTTATATACCATTAATGAAATTATAATTATTCTAGTCGCAGTGAAAATTACAAAGTATCCTCAAAATTCTGACACTAACATTGCCACCCTGTGTCTGTGTCCCCTTAAGTAGAGAAGTCCACTGCTCACCAGGCTGGGCTTGAGAGTATGAAATTACTCCAGTGTAGGTGAGTGCAGTACAGGGCCTCCATAGGTGTGGACACGACTGACCGAGGTGTTGGAAGATGCTTCATCCTCTTACTCAGGAGCTGGGGGGAAGGGCTTACAGCATCAAACAAGGAGTGACGCCTGATAACTGTCAAGCTAATAAATTCTTTCCAGGCCTGATGGTGGGGGAGCCAGACTTGTGGTGCCAGGTTGGGAAGGGGAAGGTAACAAACTGTCATCCTCATGTTTTGGGGTGTCCCAGATTGAAGCTTCCTTGACCTTTCCTCCTTAACCCTGACCCTTCTTACTGTAGTACCACTAAATTTATACCCCAAAAATATGATCTAACAAAACAAAGATACCCACGATCCTTATGTATTGCAGCATTCCTCAAAACAGTACCTATGGAATTAGTCTGCATGCATGTTGCACATACACAATGGTATATTGTTCATCTTTTTTATTATATACATCTGATACACACACACAGACAATACACATATGTCTATGTGTATATATATATGTGTGGGTATATATGTATGTATATTGTATCTATGTGTGTGTATATACGTATATTCAGGTTATTGCATACACAGAACAAAGACAAATTTAGTTATCACATAACCTCTGTAGTGTCTTCACCCTGGGACGTAGAGAGTAATGGTGGATATTTTCTGCACATACCACCAATATACACATATGGAACAGAAGAAGGCTTTGCCATGCCTCCCAGCCTCATCTGAGAAAGTCTTTGCCAGCCCACTCTGACTGGGACATTGAATCCTTGACATGGCTGTGCCAATGTCAAACTTGGCCATTCACTCAGGATTCCTCTCACTCCCTATGAAACCCAACTCAGAAAAAAAAATGCAAATATCCTTTCTTAAACAGAGTCTAGATTTTAAAAAGAAATATTTAACAGTAGAATGAATATTTGGAACACAGAAGAGAACTAGGTAGCTGGGAAAGTGAGAACAAGAGTGGCTTTTGGGGTCAATATGATTCAAACATGTTATATACATGTATGAAAATGTCATAATAAAGCCCATTTGTAAAATTAATATATGCTACTAAAATGTGCACAAGCATATATGTAAATCCTCCTTTCAAAAATTAGCAGGAAGTTTACAAACTGAATGCAATAATCTCCTTTCACTTTCACATTATTTGTCACAAAAAGTATTTTCTTTTGATACTATTACCAATATACATTTATTTTGTGTTCTTTCTACTTTTAATATTCCAATCCTTTTGTGTAATATTTCCTTATTATTAAAATAAACAATTTTTGAAATTTTTAAGATTATGTTTCTTTTTTAATGTATACATTTATATTATTACACATGAGTAAAATAAGCTACATACAGCAGAGAGAACCATGAGACAATCAGGAAATATATAAATGTTGCATTCATAGTGATTTGGCCATTTGTATTTGGCAAACTTGAAGTAAACGTCTTTCCTATCTTGTTGGGTCTAAATTTCTGAATGGAGATTAATATCTATCATATCTCATCTTTATTAACTTTAAATATCTATCTTGATGTAAAAACATCTTAACCACTAACCTACTAAGCCTAAACTGAAAGAATAAACTAACTGGTCTTCAAACCCATCAGAGACTTGAGTGAACCCAGAGTGCAGGTTAGCAGCTTCCAAAATGAAAAAAATGATTGAGACACTCTACTACCTGAACAGTCATCCAACACTCACTATAACATTGGAGCATCATCTTCAGCCTTCTGGTCCAATATCTGACAGACATATATGTGAGGCAGGAACAACTGAAGACTTGCTTACCCTGTCTTGACAGAGTTTAGCCATTAACTCGGCCTGCATCTAAACTTGACCATATTTAGGGAGAGTAATCAAATCAACAAAATCAGAAATTAAAAGGGAGAAATAATAACAGACAGTGAGAAAATCTAAAATAAACTATTTTAAAACAGTTGAGTGGAGAGCGGGGTCTGACTTTCACATGAACTCTGGTGCCCCATATTTGACCACATTTCCTGGATGGGGAGGCCTGGTGGCACTCAGAGGAAGGATAGTAGGCTACGAAGAAGAGACTTGATACCCTATGAGCATATACAGAGGGAGGTAATCCCCCTCAGTCACAGTCATAGGGGAGGAGAGTAGGGGGAAAGCAGGAGGGAGGGAGGAATGAGAGGATACAAGGGATGGGATAACAATTTAAATGTAATATGAATAAATTAATAAAATATATTTTAAAAGTTTATTTTTAAATTGCTTCTTCATTCAGTGCAGCCTACATTGTCAGAAATTATCTTTTCTTACCTTTGCTGTGAGATCCTAAAATGTATAAAGATTTTTATTGTTTTAAATTGTGAATAATATTTGTAAACTACATTAACATTTAGATATGTACAATTCTCTGCAAAGCATGAAGTAATAATAATTATAACAGCAAAATAATAATGATGATAATTATTTTGTAACTTATAATTATTTTAAAGACATTAATTAACTTTATTCTTATTACACTTGTCATCCATTTGCGAATAATCTCCATTGTCTATTTCCTTCTAAGCTTTTCTGCTTGTATTTTAGGTTATGCAGCTTCAGCAAGATGGATCTTGACGTGGACTTTCTCCTGTTTATCTAGACTTAGATTCATTGTATGAAAACGTGGGTCATTATAAATCTGAGTGTTCTTTTACTTAAGGGATTTTTCAACAATTAACATTTTATTTTACTTGTACCTCTTTGAATTATATTTCATTAAGTAAACATAATATTGTTTTCATTTGTCTTGAATTATTTGCTCATATTTACCTGTTTTTAGTCTTTCCATCTCTCTTCCCATTCTCTTTCTGTATTCCCTTTTTATTTCTCTTTTTCTGCTTTAAAGTCATGCACACACACACACACACACACACACACACAAAATGCATGCATGCACACATGCACACACATGCACACGCTCACACAAACAGCATATGAAAACAAACCAGCCGTATTTTTACTTTCTTCTCTCCATTGTCACAATTTTTCCTTCTTCCTCTTCACTTTCGACTTCTTTCCCTGCCCTCTCAGTCATTTATTTTCATGTTCTTTGAGTGCATAAATTCATTTATTTTTAAATATAGATTCTGCAGATAAGAGAAAATAGAGTTACATAATATTATCTTTCTGAGCCTTGCTTGTTTCACTTAACATAATGATGTATAGTTTCATGAATATTCCTAAAAAATGATATAACTTCATTTGTTTTTATAATTGAACATAATTTCATAACTCTATTGCATGGATATATGTCAGGGCCCATGCAGGAGGATCAGAAGAACAGCTTTATAACTCATGGACTGAGGCCCACTGGTTAGCATAACCATGATGGGTTTGCCTCGGAGAGGCAGAACTGCCAGGACTACATCTCCTGAGGACTTGATGATGTTATGGAGCACAGCTCTGCCTTTTGCCCTTGTGGTCACCACCTCCTTCATAACATATGAGTTGAATGAGAACTCTAAGGGGCCTTCCAGCCCCTCACTGGGCAGCGCCACTGCCACTCACAATAACAATGCCTGATCTCATTCAGGCAATGCTGCTGGAGCAGATTAATGATTCAACTACCGCCCTAGAACAGAGCCCATTAGCAATGGTCACTACCCTTAGAAAGAATTTGGAAATATAGTTTTTTGAGCAAGATTAGATGTAGATGCTTTTTCTAGTGGCTCTGATGTATAAAATCTTAGGGAACAATTTGAAGTTAAGAAAAGTACAATCCCATTTATCGTTATGGGTGAGATGTGTTTCTTGGATGCAGAAGAATGTTGGATCTTGTTTATGCACCCATTCAGTTAGTCTGTGTCTTTTTATTGGAGAATTGAGACCATTGATGTTGAGAGATAGTAATGACCAGTGACTGTGAAGAGTCTTAATTTTGATGTTGGTTCCTGTCGAGCGGTTGTGTAGTTGTGTTTTTGCCATGGGGTGGCACTCAGAGGAAGGATAGCAGGCTACCAAGAAGACACTTGATACCCTATGAGCATATACTCGGGGAGGAATTCCCCCTCAGTCACAGTCATAGGGGAAGGGAGTAAGGGGAAAATGGGAGGGAGGGAGGAATGGGAGGATACAAGGGATGGGACAACCATTGAGATGTAATATGAATAAATTAATAAAAAAATAAAAGAAAAAAATAAAAGAAAATTTAACTGGCTTAAAAAAAAAGAAAGAAAGAAAAGTACATTCTTAATAGTAAAGCTAGGGACTCCTTGAGGTTGACAAGCAAGAACAATTGCCCAGAACAGCTCTGGCTGATGTGACTCTTTCAAAATAGGCTGGTGACTGAGACCATTAATTTTCTTATACTCATTTTGCCCTCAACTTCCTGATATTATTTAATAAAAATTATTAATGAGTAGATCTTCCCCTTAAAGATTCAAAATATGAATAGCTGATTGTTTTTTATTTAAAAGTTTAGATTGGTAATTCTTGTAAGATTTCCTTTTAAGATTATTGATTCTTTCTTTGTAACTTCAAATTGTAGCCTGCCTGCAATTCAACAACAACAGAAACAATAAAAAGCCTACTCACACATGGAAACTAAAGAACTCTCTGCTAAATGACACATGGGTCAGGGAAGAAAGAAAGAAAGAAAGCAAGGAGTTTCTGAAATTCAATGAAAATGAGGGAACAACATACCCAAATTTGTGGGATACATTGAAAGCAGTGTTAAGAGGAAAATTCATAGCACTAAATGCCTTTAAAACGAAATTGGAAACATCACACATAAGCAACTTAACAAAACAGCTGGAAGCCCTAGAAAAAAAAAAGAAGCAGAAACACCCAAAAGGAGTAGACATCTGGAAATAATCAAACTCAGGGCTGAAATTGACAAATTAGAAACTAAGAAAACAGTCCAAAGAATCAACAAAACCAAGAGCTGGTTCTTTGAGAAAATCAACAAGACAGACAGACCTTTAGCCAACCTAACTAAAAGGCAGAGAGACAGTATTGAAATCAACAAAATCAGAAATGAAAATGGAGACATAACAACAGACACTGAAGAAATACAAAGAATCATAAGATCCTACTTTGAAGGCATATATGCCACAAAATTTGAAAATCTAAGGGAAATGGACAATTTTCTTGATCAATTTCACTTGCCAAAGTTGAGTGAAGAACAGTTAAACAAGCTAAATAGTCCCATTTCCCCTACAGAAATAGAAGCAATCATTGATAGTCTCCCAAGCAAAAAAAGCCCAGGGCCAGATGGTTTCAGTGCAGAATTCTACCAGACCTTCAAAGGCGAGCTAATACCGATACTCTTCAAGCTACTACAAAACATAGAATTGGATGGAACATTACCAAATTCATTCTATGAGGCCATAGTCACGTTGATACCTAAACCTCACAAAGACTCAACAAAGAAAGAGAATTTCAGACCAATTTCTCTAATGAAAGTCGATGCAAAAATACTAAATAAAATTCTTGCAAAATGAATACAAGAACACATAAAAGATATCATTCATCATGACCAAGCAGGCTGCATTCCAGGCATGCAGGTATAGTTTAATATATGGAAATCCATCAATTTAATCCACCATATAAACAAACTGGAAATGAAAAACCACATGATCATCTCTTTAGATGCAGAGAAAGCATTTGATAAAATCCAACACCCATTCATGTTTAACGTTTTAGAGAAATCGGGGATACAAGGCACTTTCGTCAACATAGTAAAGGCTATCTACAGCAAGCCAATAGCCAAAATCAAAGTAAATGGTGAGATACTCAAGGAAATTCCTCTAAAATCGGGAACAAGGCAAGACTGCCCACTCTCTCCATATGTCTTCAATATAGGACTCAAAGTTCTAGCCAGAGCAATAAGACAACAAAAGGAGATCAAGGGTATCCAAATGGGAAAGGAGGCAGTCAAACTATCCCTATTTGCAGATGATATGATAGTGTACATAAGTGACCCTCAAAATTCCACCAGAGAACTCCTACAGCTGTAAATACTTTCAGCAATTTGGCTGGATACAAAATTAACTCAAAAAAGTCTGTAGCCTTCCTATACAAAAATGACAAGCTTGCAGAGGAAGAAATTAGGATAGCCATACCCTTCACATTAGCCACAAGCAATATAAAATATCTAGGAGTGATTCTAACTAAGCAAGTGAAGGACTTGTTTGAAAAAAATTTCAAAACTCTGAAGAAGGAGATTGAAGATGACATGAGAAGATGGAAGGATCTTCCTTGCTCATGGATCAGGAGAATTAACATAGTAAAAATGACCATCCTACCAAAAGCAATCTACAGATTCAATGCAATCCCTATCAAAATACCTACACAATTTTTTAAAGACATTGAAAGTTCAATTCTGAACTTCATATGAAAAAACAAAAAACCCAAAATAGCAGAAACGATCTTGTACAATCAAAGGTGCTGGGGAGGAATCTCCATACCTGATCTCAAAATGTATTATAAAGCACTAGTAATTAAAACCATATGGTACTGGCACAGCAACAGGCTGGTTGATCAGTGGAATCTAATTGAAGACCCAGATATGAATCCACACACATATGGTCACTTGATGTTTGACAAAGAAGCCAAATCCATTCAATGGAAAAAAGATAGCATCTTCAACAAATGGTGCTGGTCTAACTGGAGGTCTATGTGTAAAAAAATGCAACTGGACCCATATTTGTCACCTTGCACAAAGCTCAAATCCAAATGGATTAAAGACCTCAACATAAAACCAGAGTAACTGAGTCACTTAGAAGAAAAAGTGGAGAAGAGCTGGAGCATATTGGCACAGGCGACAACTTCTTCAACAGAACACCAACAGCCCAGGCCTTAATGTCAACAATTAATAAATGGGACTTCATGAGGCTGAGAAGCTTCTGTAAGGCTAGAGACACTGTCAAGAGAACAAAGCGACAGCCTACAGACTGGGAAAAGATCTTCACCAACCCTACATCTGACAAAGGTCTAATATCCAAAATATATAAAGAACTCAAGAAATTAAACACCACCAAACCAAATAACCCAATTGAGAAATGGGGCTTGGAAGTAAACAGAGAATTCTCAACAGAAGAATATCAAATGGCTGAGAAACACTTAAAGAAATGCTCATCCTCCTTAGTCATCAGGGAAATGCAAATCAAAACAACTTTGAGATTCCATCTTACACCCATCAGAATGGCTAAGACCAAAAACTCAAGCGACACCACATTCTGGAGAGGATGTGGGGAGAGAGGAACACTCCTTCATTGCTGGTGGGAATGCAAACTATTACAACCATTTAGGAAATCTATCTGGTGCTATCTCAGAAAACTGGGATAGAGCTTCCTCAAGACTCAGCTATTCCACTCCTTGGAATATACCCAGAAGATGCACCAGCACACAGCAAGAAAATTTGCACAACCATGTTCATAGCAGCCTTATTCATAATAGCCAGATCATGGAAACAGCCTAAATGTTCCTCAGTAGAAGAATGGATAAAGAAACTGTGGTACATATACACTATGGAATACTACTCAGCTATTAAAAACAAGGAATTTCCGAAATCTGTGGACAAATGGATTGAGCTAGAGATTATCATAATGAGTGAGTTAACCCAGAAGCAGAAAGACTCAAATGGTATATACTCACTTATATCTGCATACTAGCCCAATGGGGATGTCCCATGAAAGCCTTCCCTTACCAGGAAACTCCACCGAGGGGAGGACATCCTATTGGGACTCTAGATGAGAGAACAATGGGAGAATAACAATGTAGGAGGATCCAGTGGGTCCTAGAATCCTACAAGTAGAACATTATGATAGGCAGATTTGGGTCATGGGGTCCCGCTCAAAGTAAGGCCATACAGGCGGTAAAATTTAAACCCCTACCCTGATCTAGCCCATGGACAGGACAGTCTCCACACTTGAGTGGAGAGAGGGATTTGACTTTCTCAAGTACTCTGGTACCTCACATTTGACTATGTCCCCTGGCGGGGGAGACCTAGTGGCACTCAGAGGAAGGACAGCAGGTCACCGAGAAGAGACTTGATACCCTATGAGCAGATACAGGTGGAGGTAATCCCTCTCAGAAACAGTCATAGGGGAGGGGAATAAGGGGAAAATGGGAGGGAGGGAAGAATGGGAGGATACAAGGTTTGGGATAACCATTGAGATGTAACAAAAATAAATTAATTTTAAAAAATCTATTTAAAAAAATAAAAATAAATAAAAGGAAAATATCGACTTTAAAAAAAATTGTAGCCTGCCAGTTAAAGAAAAAAAATGGCTGAGAAATTACCTTGCTTGTTCACAATTGTTAATATGCAAGTTTCTTAGTTACAAATGTATATAGGTTCTTGGAAACAATTTGTTGTGCATATTTGTTTCTCACCCATAATACATAAAATATTTGATCATGAGGGCATTGGGAAACATGTTTTTCTTATGTGTATTCATTGTAAAGTTTCACTTGAAGAAAAATAAAATGGAACCACCTTATGATTTTTGTACTGCTTGAAAGATCTTGCTGGGATATATAAGCTGTGGGAAAAAAATAAAGTATTAGAGTCCTTTCCATTCAACCAGTGTGTGTGTGTGTGTGTGTGTGTGTGTGTGTGTGTGTGTGTGGTCATTTCTCTACCTTTTTTTTCCTTTCTAGTCTCTTGTCACAATCAAGTGGAAGCCCCTTCCAGGAAGCTACCAGCTCTTGCCCACTGCCAACAACAGTCAGTTCTGGCCCTTTGCTTGCCACAAGCCGCTGTTGGTAACAATCAGTTCCGGCCTGGAGAGTTATCCTCAGAGAAAGTCTGTTGGGTGACTAGCCAGCCACCGACCTCAGTTCTGCCTCAGTTTACCCTGTGGTGTCTTTGACAGATATTTAAGTTAAAAGTGTTTCCTTATTTATTCATCTGCTAGTGATCATCAAGGCTCTTTTCTGTATCTTAGTGACTCTGAATAGTGAAGATAAACATGAATATACAAGGATCTCTGCCGTGTTAAGCTGAATTTACTCTCATCAGCCATGTACCCAAAAGTAGCAGAGGAGAGCATATTAAAGTTGAATTTTTAGGTTTTTGAGGAATTTCCATAATAATTTATATTTGCTGCACAACTTCACATTCCCATCAGCAGTGTGTAAGGAATCTTTCTTCTCTATGTGTTTTCCAGAATTCTCTGCCATTTGTTGTGCTCATAGCAGGTGTTCTCTTTCGCATGATATAAGATATAAGACATTTTAATCTGCATTCCCTAGTGGCTAAAAATAATGAGCATGTTTTCAAATATTTATTGAACATGTGTTTCATTTTTGAATTAAAAAGTCTTATTAGAATGTCAAACTATGCTGGAAAATAGAAGTCATGATAAATGCAGAGGCTTGTGACCACATCAGTCAATGCTCCAGCATGGGGAGGTGACAGACTCCCAGTGAACAGGTACAGAAGAGTTGAAGGAATGAACAGCTCAGCTTTCACACAGGACTAGAGCCACACCAGCATTTATACCATGTATGATCTACTGGAACACGTGAAGGGGCTGATGCTGAGGAACCAAAGCTGACGGATCTCTATGACACAGGGCAACAACAGGATATTGAAGCGAAGTCCCATGGAGGATCCAGTATTGCTACTGTAGCGGAAGTCAGAGACCTTGAACCAGACCAATGACTCATTGAAATGAACATTTGTAAGAAAACCTGTTTGGCAAAAGGATACACTGTGGGACACATTGCCACTTCCACCTCAAGGTGTTTGTTTGTTGTGTTGTATTGTGTTGTATATTTTATCATATATGTGTGTGTGTGCGTGTGCGTGTGTGTTGTGTGTTTGTTTGTTTTCTTTTAGGGGGAGGTTTCAAGGGCAGAGGGTGAATAAAAGGACAGGGAGATGAGTGGGATTAAGGTACATGGTGTGCAATTCACACAGACTCAATAAAAGGTGAAAAAAATAAAAATACTAATTCTGCCAATGCAAGGGCATTGGAGTTCTTTCCAACTTGTCTCAATTTCTTTACATTTTTTTTAACATTGTTATTGTAGAGGCCTTTCATCTCTTTAATTAAGTTTATTCCTAAATATTTTTGGCATACGTTATTGACAATTCTTCCTGATCTCTTCCTCAGAAAGTTTGCTCTTATTATACAAAAAAAGGCTGATGTAGGAAGTGCTATGAAATTTCAGATTATTTGGGTTAAATGCAGAAATGCTAAGTGATACGAAAGATGAGGGCAGCTAAGGAGAAAAACTGAGAAACAGCAATGTTAAATAAGAGAAAGAGTAAAGAAGAATAAAAGGGTATATTATTCTGGAGATAAAAAAAGAAACAAAATGTTAGAAAAATAAGTAAATATTCAACAATGAAAAATTAATGAACAAAACTACATAAATGTAAAAAACTGAATAAAAATGAAATGCATCATTCTTATTCAAGAGCTTTTAAAATACAAAATGCTTCTAAAAGTATATCCGCAAAACAAAAAAGGGAAGAAAAGAACAAAGAGGAGCAAGAAAAAAGATTGTTTATCAACGGAAAACTGCCTCGCTCCAAGAGCCATGTGGCTTGTTTGATGCACTTTGTGACTTGGCTCCCATGCTCTCCTACTTTCCCAGGCTTTCCAGTTGTCCTACTGTGTCCTTTGTGAATTTCCCAAGCTCCATCTCTTCTCCCATGCTTTAAATAGGGCCTATTTCTTTCCTGTCCAAATCCTTTTCCTTTACTGTGTCAGACATAAGCAGCCATTAATCACCTAACCTACCTGACCATCTTCAGAACTCATTTACTCTAAATATTTTCTCCCCTCATTTTCTTTTCTTTATTTGGTATAAAATGTATGTGAATATGTAGTAGGTCTTCTCAATGTATACTGCACATCTCTTGATTATATTTCATTATTACTTATATATATATTTATTTGTTTATATGTATAGATATCTGCCTACCTGTGTGTCTATGTACCACATGTATAACTGGTGCCATAGAGGCCAGAAGAGAGCATCGTATCCCCTGTAACTGGAGTTACACATGGTTGTTAGTTGCCATTTGTGTGCTGGGACCCAAATGCCAGTGCTAGTAACTGCTGACCCATCTCTCCATCTCTGTAGTTTTGTATTCTTTTTTATTAAAATTTAAAAAATATTACACATAAATTTACATTATTACACATATATACAATAAACGAACTATAGCAAGCAGAAGCATGAAACAATCAGGAATCATATAAATGTTAAATTCTTAGTGTTTTGGCTATTTTTATTTGGCAGCCTTGAAGAAAATATCTTTCCTATCTTGATGTGTCCAACAATTCTGAACGTAAACCAGTATCTATCATATCTTGTCATTATCAACTTAAAACATCTACCTAGACCTAAAAACATGTTAACCCCTAAACAATTAAGCTTAATTATAAAACTAAACTATGCAGTCTTCAGCCACATGGGAGGCTTGAAAAGGAATAAAATTAATTACCTGAGTATACAGGGAGTTCAGGATAGCAGCTTCCCCAATGAGAACATAACAGAGACAGTTTGCTACCTGAACAATCACCCAATACGCTCTATAACATTGGAGCATCATCTTCAGCCTTCTGGCCTAATACATCTGTCAGACATATTTGTGAGACAGGAACTTTTTGTATTCTTGAAACAACATATTGTATAATTTTCTCAAGATATCTTCTGAGTCATGGGCTTTGTTTTTAATTATTTCTTTCCCTATCAATACATTTTATATTTAATTATTTAATTATTAATATATGTCCTATTTAGGTGTTTTTTCTTATTTATCTGTCATATATATATATATATATATATATATATATATATATATATCCATATATGTGTGTGTGTCTGATAAGAAGCCCTTTACTGCCCTATAACCACATCCCATCTTTTAATAGCTGTATCAGTAATAAAGGCACTATTTTAATCTATTATCTTGTTCTAAAACTATGCCTTGATATGCTTCTTCTGCAATAAAATACATTAATATGTAGAAAACATAGAATAATGTGAATGTCTCAAACTTTTATTCCTGCAGGAATGACCAACAGAAACAACTAGGGCTAGCCAGTGGGAAATATGTCAGTTATACACAGAATTTACGTTATTATGTGTGTGTCTGCTATTTAGCAATGACCAACTGGTGCCAAGGTGAGTCCAAACTGCCAGATTCTCTAATTCTTCAAGAGGATATTTTAAAATTCTCTATTTTTCTTTGAAATCTTTCAGAATCTATGTCTTGTAAGCCTATGCTGTCCAGAAATAAATGTCTATTGGTCAAATTTGCAAGCAATTATTTAGAAATTAAGCAGACATCGAGTGTGATTCCAGTTTAATAATGTCAATTCACTTCTCTGGACATTAGTTTACAAATGTGTAAAATAGAGAACATTAATTGTTAAGATAATTAGATGAAAAAGATAGGTAATATGCTTTAAATAACAGGTAATACATCATGGCATTTAATACGATCTTGATAATATTCTCCTTGTAGATTATGAATATGCAACATTATCCCCAATATCCGATCTAGTATGGCATTGTAAGACACTCTTTCATAACTCGAGTATTAACTAAATAAATGATGAATGTTAGTTGGATCCGTTTTAGTTTATAAAATGGCCATATTTCGCATATTATAACATAGTTGTATTTTCTTAAAAATTGATTAGTTGGTGTAAAACATTAACTAAATCATTTCCAAATTTATTAAGCTATTCCCAAACAAAAGTTACACAAAGTTAAACAATGCAGAAAAGTCTTTCAAATCTCATGGATTCTGCAAATAGCATCCTTTCAGACAACTGAATCTTTTCACTTACACCTACGCTAAACAGTTGAACATATAAAGACATCAGGTGAGGGAGGGTAGACGGAAACAAACCTTGCACTGAAGACACTGTCTTGGTCCATGGGGACTAATAGTTTGACGAATGAGAAAACAATACATAGATAATAAAAGGGGGTATAGGAAGTGTGTGTGGTGAGGTAAGATTATTTATAACATAAATTATATTAAACCAACATTTACAAGTTCTCAAATGATGCTGTGGGTTTCTGTAATGTGCCCTTGAAACCCTCTACACACATGTTTGTGGGCACCAGGAATAAGCTGCTCTATGTGCCATAAAACAGGATGGGGCAGGAACAAAGGGGTAATCTTTAGAAGTCTGTCTTTGTTGCATACTGAAGGCTCTGAGTCATGCAAGTTTAATATTTAAGGGAATATGGAGGCTCATTCACTATCTTAGTTTGATGCTGTTGTGAATTATTTTATTGTTGTTATTTAAATGACTGTAAACTAATATTTTATGTGTAAACTAAACAGCTCAGTGAAAAACTCTATCATTTCCTCCATATGTGGTTTAGGTCCATGTATGCATGAATTCATAACTCTGTGGGATTGTGGATTACTCCGTGTACAGCTTCCATAGTGCCTTAACTCTAGCATAAGTTAAGTTCTTCAGTCTCTGTTAGTGCTCAGACTTGCTCCCTTTTTCTTTTTTCTACTATTCTCTAGATTTGGGTGATTTTGAATGCTAAATATTCTATATGTATTAATATCTATTCATATTAATTTTATTAAGAATCATATGTAAAATCACTTTCAGTTATTCACATCTATACTGAGCTATTATACTTTCAGCTAGTGTAATTTTAGTTAGCAATATGACATATGCCAAATTTTATATGATTGTAAATATATATGTACATATATATATTTGTGTGTTATACTAAAATTGTTTAATAAATCATATTTTGTAGATCCCTTAGGGATATTGATTCCAAGTTGTTTTATAACAAATTCAGATTTACAGAAATATATATATATAAACTATATATCTGTCAACAGAGAAATTCTGCAAAAAGAAATGGCACTGATAACAATATTAATGACTTAGATTCAGAAACTACACTTCCACAATATCAGCAAAAATCTATGAGTAATATAAAAATAAAATGTGCGCTCAAATTGGCAGAGATTTTTGAAGCACTTTACAATAATCAAATGCAAATGTCTAGGAAGGATTGATCTCGTGAAGATCAGCTAATATCATCCTATGCATGCAACCAAACAATTCAGCTTGGATATTATTTTTCACCAAGGAAATAAACACTTGTCTTTGGATGTGATCCCATGCGGCAAATCTGGAGCAAGCATTTATTGCTCTTCTGCAGCTCTTTGAAAAATCAATCCAAATGTGAAATTCAGTAGAAGCCCCATTTCTCCCTGCTTTACTGATACTCAACACTCTGAACATGAACTGGAAAAAAAAGAAGGAAAGGAAGAAGATGAAAGACACATGGGCAACAAGACGAAAGACACGTGGGCAAGTGAAGGAGAATGCTGGGGACTACAGGACCTGTGCCTCATATGTCAAACCAGAGATCACTGCTCTTGTCCTGGAATTCCTCTAGAGTTACTTAGGACAAATATCTGGCTGACTGAGATCAAAGCTAGGAGGAACAAAGAAACTCAGAGTGATAAACAGCTTCCTAGGAGGAAATCTCAAACAAACACTGATAGTCTGTGGAGTGGCTGGGTTAAAAAATCAGCTGTTGGGCCTAATCTCTCATTTCCTCTACCGAAGGGAAGATAGAACTTGCTGTGTGCCAGATGAAGGCCTGGGCACCCTGGGCACCCTGGGCATGAGTACTTACAGTAAATGTAATTTTTCAGCTCATTTATTCCCTTAGTCAAACCAGATCTTTCCTGCTTCCCCGCCCAGGGATTACTGTGTAATGAGAAGCCATGTCTACATTCATTGTGGACTCCTGAATCTATCAGTGGGTCAAGAATTTTAAACAGCATAAATCCTACTAATTGCTCCATGATCAGAAGGCTTTTCTACACACACCAGATAAACACAATGGTAATGAAAACAGCCCCCTCGGATTGCCTGCATTACCAATTATCTGAACAAAGTGAAAAATATACTTAAGAATAATGTCTAAGATATTCCACATCCTAATGGGAAAAAAACTTTTTCTGTAGCTGATGCAAATTTTAAAATTCTCCTTTCTTCTCAGTAATAGAGCTCTAACTAAAAGTGATTACAATTTTACCCAATCAAAGAGCTCGACTCTAGCTTAACATTTAAGCGGCTTTTATGGGTACCCATGATCCCACTAGATGACTCAGGAAAATCACTGAATCGTGTTTTCACTCCTAGTCCCTGCTCCTCTCAGAGTCTTGTCCTCTGTCCTCCGCACAGTGAAGCACCATCATGTGGCCCTGAGCTGGACCAAGTGTGCCAGGGGCTGTTCAGTGGATGGTTTTGCTTGGGGGCTTTTTATTCTTCTCCGAATACTTGCAAAATGTTGTTACAGAATGTCATTCTGCCACCAATCAGCACATTGTAGAAAGCTATTGTGTAAGAATTAGAGAGGCTTTCCGATGTGCATTTAAGAACACTTAGATCAGGGGAGACCCGAAAGGGATGCCAGAGAAATGTCTTGGGGCTCAAAGATGTGTGTGTGTGTGTGTGTGTGTGTGTGTGTGTGTGTGTGTGTGTATATTCTCCTGGAAAACCTTATGTTGTGAAATAATTCATTTTAGTGATTATTTAACTCCTTTTCAAGGAAAGTTTTGACATATACTCCATACTATGTGATTATCTTTTCTATTCTTAAATCAGGGCTCTGTGTATGTGTGTGTGTGTGTGTGTGTGTGTGTGTGTGTGTGTGTGTGTGTGT
>OU015758.1:35130674-35165989 GCA_907169655.1 Acomys percivali
GTGTGTGTGTGTGTGTGTGTGTGTGTGTGTGTGTGTGTGTGTGTGTGGATGCGCACGCATGCGCGCGCGTGCATGACTGTGGGGTGTGTTGATTATGTACAGATGTAATGAATTTGGGTCTTTCAGCCTTAAGCCTATATGAACTAAATTTGGTTTCCTCTGTCTTGAACAGTCTTGGGATAAACAGGTCAGTAATATACTTAAAGGAATAGTAAAATAAAGAAATAGACACAATTTCACAGGTGGGTGAAATAAACTGTGCAATTACAATGTTGTTGCAAAGGTACAGGAAACAAATCCAGTTGTCTTCTTTCTTATTGCTGATTAGCATGAACCTTATAAGAGATGAGTATTCTCTTTGAGAGAATTTCCAGTGTCACTCATGTCACTCATGAAAACACGAGGCGATCTCTCCAAGACTATTGAAAGCATCATTATTACCTAATTGTGACTACTTTAAAAGAACAATTCCAGAGACTCTAGATTCCCTACTATCCACAGGACAAAAATGCTTTAGAGACTTTATGAACCATTAAACTAGCTAAGCAGTAGCACTGTTGAATAAAAAATTCACATATCTACCTCACATCTAACTAATTTTACTTAAAGGAAATACTTGTCAACAAAAATCACTAAATTGCAAAATAACGCATTTAGCAAATACCATTGTGTGACTATTAGTGTCAGCCATTTTTCTACAAGCCAGAGATAGCAAAATTGATAGAACTCCACAATGTGCTAAGTTTAGTCTATCATGACTACTGTTATAGCTTAAGAAAACGTTATTATTTTAGAAAACTATATAAGACCTTGAGAAATGACACATTTTGTTATTTTTTCCTTGCTGGCTAGCTCCAATCTTTCTGCTTTGTGTCTCAGAAGCGTATCTGCTAGGAATGAGCTTGCTCTGAGAAGCCGGCTGCTACAGCCTGCTACAGCGAGGCCACCCACACTTTGCACCTTCTGCTCTTGGTCCTTCTCCCTTTCACGTCTCTGCTATGCTGTGATGTTGGAAAAGTCTCCCTTCCTAGTACTACATCCTCCAGAATTCAAAGAAATAGGCATCATATCTGCACCCTCTGCTATTGATTTCATCTAAGTTTTGTTTTTGCTGTTCACAGAATACTTTTGGGGGAAAAGGGGAGAAAAAAATTAGGCACTAGATAAATGTTCATACTTTAAATATTTTGGTGACATATGAACATACTGTGCCAGTGTGTCCATCCATTGGACGTCTCAAATTACACAAACAAGTCAATCATGATTTAAAAAAAAAAACATTATTCCTATTACAACATTTCTTTTTTTTTTAATTTTTTATTAATTTATTCTTGTTACATCTCAATGGTTATCCCAACCCTTGTATCCTCTTTGATCACTAAAAACATCACAAAGTAGAATTCCATTTCTTTCTTTCTTACTTTCTTTGTTTCATTCTCTTCTTCTTCTTCTTCTCCTCCTCCTCATCATCATCCACCTCCTCCTTCTCTTTTTTTTTCTGTAAATATTATTCATTTTATGCCCTGGTAGTAATCCCCTCCCTCCTTTCTCCATGGTCCCACCCTCCTTCAAAGTTTCCCCATTCTCGCCTCACCTGCTCCCCAGAGAAGCAGAACCACACCCATCCACCCTAGCATATCAAGTCGCATAAGGACTGATGGTATCCCCTTCACCTGTGGCCCATCTAGGCAGCCCTGGCAGGGGAAAGCGACAAGAAAAGCAGGCAGCAGAATCTTTGTCACATCCTGCCCCTACTTTCCTCACTAGGATACTCACATGATGATCGAGCAGCCTATCAGCTACTTCTGTGCAGGGGACCCAGGTCCAGCCCTTGCACTGTCCCTACCAGGAACTCCAGTCTCCACAGGGCCCCCTGGGCCCTGGTTGTTTGGCTCTGTCTGTCCTTCTGTGGAGCATCTGTTCCAGGTCCTCCATTCTGCTCCCCGCCCCCTCTTTTCTCCAAGATGCCTAGTACCTCACCCCATGATTGGCTGTGGGTTTCTGCATGTACTTCCATCTGCTACTGAGTAAAGCCATTTAGAGAGCATCTGTGCATGCACGGCATAGTATCATCAGTAATGCCAGGGGGTGGATGTCTTCCATGGGTGGTTCTCAGGTTGAGCCAGGCACCAGCTAAACATTTCCTCAATCTCTGCTCCATCCCTGTCCCTATACATCATATAGGCAGGGCAAGTCCTGGGTCTAGGTTTCTGTGTGTAAGTTGGTTTTCCTCTCCTTCTACTAGGAGTCATGTCCAGTTAGAGGGTGCCCTCTTCAGTGTCCATAATCCCTGCCTACCAGGAGTCTCAGCTAGAGTCACCCTCATATCTTTCCTGGAGCCTACCCTTTCTTATGTCTCCAGCTGGTCATAAAGAAGCCCAAGCCCAAGGTTTCTTTTCTCTCTGTAAGACCTCTGTCCTCCTGACTCCATGCACATCAGGTCTGATATCGAACCTCAATTCTCTCCTTGCTTCTCTCTTACCATGGTCCCTCTCTTTAACCATGTCTACTGTCTATTCTATTTCCACATCTAAGTGAGACTTAAGCATCCTCCCTTGGGTCCTCCTTGCTATTTATCTTCTTTGGGTCTGTGAATTATAGTATGGGTATCCTGTATAATATAGCTAAAAATCCACTTGAAAGTGAGTATATACCATGCATGCCTTTTTGGTTCCAGGTTACCTAACTCAGCATAATCTTTTCTAGTTTCATCTATTTGCCTGCAAATTTCATATCTTACTTTTTAATGGCCAAGTAGGACTCAATTGTGTAAATGTACTGTTGTTCTTTTTTCAGTGGAATTGCTTTGAGTTTCTTTCTATTTAATTTGATGTTGGCTATCGGCTTGCTGTATGTAGCCTTTATTATGCGTAGGTATGGGCCTTGTATCCCTGATCTCTCTAAGACTTTCATTATAATGTGCTGTTGGATTTTGTCAAAGGCTTTTCCTGCATCTAATGAGATGATTATGTGTTTTTTCTTTCAGTTTGTTTATATAGTAGATTACACCAACAGTTTTTTGTATGTTGAATCATACCTGCATACCTGACATGGAGCCTACTTAATCATGGTGGATAGTGTATTTGATGTGTTCTTGGATTCAGTTTGTGAGTATTTTATTGAGTTTTTGTGCATCAATGTTTATGAGTGAAATTGGTCTGAAATTCTTTTTCTTTGTTGAGTCTTTGTTTGGATTAGAATTCAGAGTGACTATGGATGGCCTCATAGAGTGAGTTTGATAATGTTCCTTCTGTTTTTATTTTCTGGAATAGTTTGAGGAGTATTGTTATTAGTTCTTCTTTGAAGGCCTGGTAGAATTCTGTGCTTAAACCATCTGATCCTGGGCTTTATTTTGGGAGACTCTTAATGATTGCTTCTATTTTCTTAGGGGTTATATAACTATTTAAACCATTTTCCTGATCTGTATTTAACCTTGGTAAAGGAAATTTATCAAGAAAATCATCCATTCCCTTTAGAGTTTCCAATTTGTGGTATATAGGCTTTAGAAATAAGAGTTAATAATTTTTTGGATTTCCTCAGTGTCTGTTGTTATATCCTCCTTTTCATTTCTGATTTTGTTAATTTGGATACTCTCCCTCTTCCTTTTAGTTAGTTTGGCTAAGGATTTGTTGATCTTGCTAATTTCCTCAAAGAACCAGCTCTTGGTTTCATTGTTTCCTTGTATTCTTGTCTTTGTTACTAATTTATTGATTTCATCCCTGAGAGTGATTCTTTCCTGTTGTGTATTTATTTTGATATTTTTCCTTATTTTTGTTCTAGAGTTTTCAGGTGTGCCATTAAGTTGCTAGAATGGGGGCCTCTCCAATTTCTTTCTGAAGGCACATAGTGCTATGAACGTTTCTCTTAGCACCATTTTCATTGTGTCCCATTAGTGTGGGTATGTTGTGCCTCCATTTTCATTTAATTCTAGGAAGTCTTTAATTTCTTTCCCTAGTTCATTCATTGAGTAGGGACTTGTTCAGTTTCCATGAGTTTGCAGGCTTTCTGTTGTTTCTGTTGTTGTTGAGTTCCAGGTTTAGCCCATGGTGGTCTGATAAGAAACAAGGGGTTAATTAAAACTTCTTGTATCTATTGAGGCTTTCTTTGTGACAGAGTAAATGGCCAATTTTGAAGAAAGTTCCATGATATGCTAAGAAGAAAGTATATTCTTTTGTGTTTAGATGAAATGTTCTGCAGATATCTGTTAGGCCCATTTGGTTAATGATGTTTCTGAGTTTCATTATTTCTCTCTTTAGTTTCTGTCTCAATGAGCTGTACATTGGTGATAGTGGAGTACTGAAGTCTCCCACTATTAATACCTGGGGATCAATGTGTGATTTAATCTTTAGTAATGTTTCTTTTATGGATGAGGGTGCCTTTGCATTTGGGGCATAGATATTCAGGACTGAGACATCACTGTCTTGGTATGTTTTTCCTTTGATGAGTATGAAGTGTCCTTTCTCATCTCATTTGATTAATTTTGCTTGAAATTCTATTTTATTAGATATTAGAATGGCTATTCCAGCTTTCTTCTTGGGTCTGTTTGCTTGGAAAACCTTTTTCTAGCCTTTAATTCCAGGTTATGTTTATCTTTATTGATGAGATGTATTTCTTGTATGCAGTACAATGATGGGTCCTGTTTTCACATGCATTCTATTAGTGTGGGTCTTTTTATTGGAAGTTGAGGCCACTGATGTTGAGAGATACTAATGACCAGTAGTTGTTAATTCCTGTCATTTTGATCTTGGTGTTGGTTGAGTATGTATGTGGTGTGTGTGTGTGCTTCCCTTCTTTTGGTTTTCCCCATGTGACATTATTTATTTCCTCTGTTTTTCTGGGTTCAGTTAGCCACTTGAGTTGGAGTTTTCCATCTAGTATCATCTCTAAGGCTGGATTTGTAGATAGCTATTATTTAAATTTGTTTTTGTCAAGGAATATTTTGTCTTCTCCCTCTGCAGTGATTAAAAGTTTTGCTGAATATAGTAGTCAGACTGACACTTGTGGTCTGTTAGTGTCTGTAAGATATCTGCTTGGGACATTCTGGCTTTCAGAGTTTCTGGTGAGAAGTCACTTGTAATTCTGATAGGTCTGCCTTTATATGTGACTAGGCCTTTTCCCCTTGCAGTTTTTAATATTCTTTCTTTGTTCTGCATAGTTTGTGTTTTGATTATTATGTGGAGGGAGGATTTTCTTTTCTGGTCTAATCTATTTGGTGTTCTGTAGTTCCTTGCTTGTTTATGGGCTAGGGAAATTATCTTCTATGATTTTGTTGAAAATATTTTCTTAGCCTTGGAACTGGCAGTCTTCTCCTTTCTATTATTCTTAGGTTTAGTCTTTTTATAGTGTCCCAGATTTCTTGGATGTTTTCTGTCAGGAATTTTTTAGATTAAACATTTCCTTTGAGTTGTGTATCATTTCTTTAATTGTATCTTCTACCCCTGAGATTCTCTCTTCCATCTCTTGTATTCTGTTGGTGAATCTTATGTCTGTAGCTCCTGTTCTCTTCCCTAGGTTTTCTATCTCCAGGATTGCCTCAGATTGTGTTTTCTTTATTGCTTCTATTTCCATTTTTAAGTCTTGGACTATTTTATTCATTTTCTTCTCCTTTTGTATTGTGTTTTCCTGTATTTTTTTGATGGATTTATTCTCCTCTTTCAGTGCCTCTACCATTTTCATAACATCACATTTTGATAATTTTCTTGGGCTTCAGGTGTGTAAGATTATCCAGGGTTTGCTGAAATAGGCTACCTGGGTTGTGGAGGTGTCATGTGGCCCTGAGTTTTGTTGCTCATGTTCTTATGCTGACTTCTAGCCATCTTGTTTACCCTAGTGTTAGAAAATCTGTTGGTGCCTGGTGGAAGTAGGCATGTAGAAATTTAGGCGGAGCTGGTGGTCCTGGGTGGTAGAAGACCTTGGTTTTACTTGGTGGTAGCAGGCTTCCAGAGATACAGGGAGAACGGGTAGTCTCGGATGGCTGTTGATCTCTTTGTGATGGTAGGTGGAGACCAGGTTCAGGAAATGGGGCAGGCAGGGAGTTGTTGTACTCTCATGGTTGTCTGTCTCTGCTGCTTTCTGGTGGTTTGTGCTGTTTCCTGATGGTGGCTGGTGTTTCTCTATGGCTGCCTGCCTCTAGAATTATTGCTCCTTGATGACTTCCTGCCTCTGGGAGATGGAGAGTAGAACACATGGCCTGGGGAAGACTTTACCTCTGACAGCAGACTCTGTTGTTCCTGACAGCTGCTGGTCTCTGGGATTACAGGTGGAGATGGGGAGGTGGGGAGGACACAGGAGGTAGAGTGCACCCTGAAGCTAGAGTGTGGGGCTCCCTTCATGGACGGAGCTCAAAGGGACAAGGGCCTGCCTCTGCAGTCAGGCTCTAGTAGGCCAGGAGTAACAGGGCAAAAGCTCTCACCTGTTTCCTCACCCCCCAAATGGCTGCCTACCTCTGAGACTCCAGATGGAGATGGGGTCCAGGGGAAAAATAAAGATTATCATCTCTTATCTGCTCCACTCATGCACACAGAACTTAAATGGCAATTCTGGCTCTGACACAGGCAACATATACTGTCAATTCTACTTCCTATTTTTAAACTCTCCATTTTTCTTTGTGGTCAATGCTTTTTTTTCCTCTTTTCATTTTTAGATATTGAACTCTATTTATCCATGGTTTTACATTATCGTTCTCAGCCCTTTTTATCATCTAAAAATTAATCCCTAGAAATGTTTAGATATAAACATAGCAATTTACTACATAATATTTCATTGAACATTATGTCTATTATTGGCTTTTATTGTTACTGATGAAATGAACATTTTATTGATACATTATTTCAAACATAAATGTCAATAACATTTATTACCTTCAACATTCTTAACTAAGATATTGTAAATTAGTTTGAGAATTAAAGATTTGAAAAAATGTATTAATAGAAGAATGCTGCTAGCTTGTCAAAATAGGAACCAGGAAACTTCCTTTTAACAGTGAAGACAGTTAAGTTAAATGAAGCTTCTGGTTATGGTCAAATCTAATAAGCTACATTTCAAACAAATAGCTTTACTTTCATATCAAAGATAAAAATTAAATTATATGAATCAATGTGTCATGAGAAAACATACACATACAGATAACTGAAGAGTATATTATACCAGAAGAGTTAGGAGAAAATAACTTGGTTTCAAAAAGAAGATAAACACCATAATGAACCTAATTTAGAATTGAAAAGCATAGGCATTGCCTTCTGTTCTTTCTGGCTTTTCATGTACACATTCAAATATACTTTGAACTCCTCGGAGCTAACTAAATATTCTTGTCATGCTTTCAATTTTGTTATCATCCTGTATATTTCAAAAAATATAGTTCATTAAATAAAATTACTACTTAATGTAGTTGTCATACTGGTTTTGGCCAATATAAGCCACATTTGTGAGAAACACCTCAAAGATTTGGTCCTGGAATCTAGAACCTGTCCTCTGGATGAGAGACCTGGCACAGACATATGTCCACATGGAGTCACTATGTGACAACAGAGACAGCGGTTAGAATAATGCTTCTGCACATACAGAAATGCCAACAACCACCAGCCATCACACTGTAGTGTGTAGTGTGTAGAAGTGTAGAGGCTTGGAGAAAGGATTTCCAAATGGTCAGAGGAATGCAGAAGTGTGATATTTTATTTCCAGTTTCCAGAACGGTGAAGAAATCACTTCTGTTGTATCAAGGCACACAATTTGTTATAGGAGATTGTTTTAAATTATTTTGAATGTGGATGGGACTGCAATGTCCTTGGTTACAAAAACAAATTAGACAAAGAGGTACTTTCTAATATCAATAATTTTAAGTATGATATCTTTTTTTGTTGTTGTTGTTGTTTTGTTTTTTGGTTTTTCGAGACAGGGTCTCTCTGTGTTAGCCTTGGCTGTTCTGGACTCACTTTGTAGACTTTCATGCATATGTGGATCTCAACCCCTTCAGATACATCCTTTTCCATGTTCAAAAATGGCAATAATAAATAAATCACTTAAGGGTAAATTTGTAATAATTGTGGGATTAAGAAAATCAACCAATGGTCAAATTTCCTTTTCTGTACTCTAGTCCACACCCACACCCCATAACCACACCCCACTACTGTCTCGAGGACAGACTAAAGTCCATAAAGGTCATAAACCTCACGTGGCTCAATCCTTCTCCCATCAGAGTTGTCATTTATGTTCCTCTTCATGGAAACGCTCTAACCTGCACTCTGGAGAACTTCCCTTGAAAACAGCTCAAAGTACATAGTTTAAGATAGATTAATGGAAGAAGGAACCTTGTAAAAGCATGTACTCTTTGGTGCTTTTTTCTACACATGAAAACTGAGCGTAAGCCAGGTGTGCTGGCTTAAGCCTATAATTCTAGCACTGATCAGCAGCAGGGCAGGAGGATCCTGAGTTGAAGGCTAGCCTGGGCTTCATAGCTGTAAGGTATCTAACAAAAATTAATAAGTAAAAAAATTGTGAAAGCCCAATTGTGTCCTTGTTCTATAAAGGTGCCTGGTATCAGCTTGAGCCTCTGTCTTGACCCTCCCTGATCCGTTATCCATTCCCACTCCATTTTTCTTATGATAAGTCTAGCTTTCACTGACAATGAGCATTTCCTCCATTTTTCATGTTAAAATAAGCACCCACATGTGTTTTCTTTAGTTTTATTTTTATTAAAACATCAATTTAGGGGCCTGACCTAGACCCCCATACACATATGTAGCAGATGTGCAGTGTGGTCATCATGTTGGTCCGCTAACAATGGGAGTAGGGGCTGTCTCTGACTCCAAGTCTGACCACAGTGGGAAAGGATGCTTTTAGTCCTGCTGTGACTTGAGGTGTCTGGGTAGGTTGACACAATTAGGGGCCTCCCCTTTTCTAAGAAAAGTGAGCAGAGAAATGGGAGGGAGGAGGTCCTGAGGGCCATGGGTGGGAGGAGAGAAGGAAGGGTCTTGGAATCAGGCTGTCAAAAAGATTAACTTAATGAATAAGTGACAGAAACCCATCAATTTAGGAGAGTACTCCAATTACACTTTCAATATGGTAAGATATACTTGCAAATAAGTTATTATTTCATCGTAGTGGTTCATTATTATTAAAGAGATGATATGATAAATGCTAGATGGACAGACTTGAAGACTTACTTTTAATACCTTTTGGACTATGCATTTCACAAAATGATATGAAATAATTGTTTATACTTATCCCAAGAAAATTCTTAGTATGTTGGATGAAGAATGATTATAGATACATTCTAAAATTAATTGCAGCCCATGTCTATATCCAACAGAGATGTTGTATGATGTACAAAAAATACATATATATCTTTCCATGTATACAAAATAAAAGAGGCAATATTGCCTTGAGAAGCTTCGAAATATACCATAAAATTGAAATTGTATTCAATTACCAGTGGTGTACCCACTTCATGTTTAAAAAAAAATAATGACTAAGTGTATAAACGTGATGAATCACTTTGTTTGTGTAACTATCATTTTCCTATGTGAAGAGCTACACTGGTGAGTACTAGAGCACTTGTCAATTAGTTCTAATTAGTATTTCTGCCTCTAAATGCTTGACTCCACTTTTAATTACAATTGTTTGTATATCTTCACGGTTACTGTAGTAGATATGCTGGCATGAAGCCTGGTACATTTTAAGCTTAAACTATCCAGCCACACAGTTCTACTCACGTAAGCGGTGTGCAACTGTTTTCTTTGTAGGAGTGATATTTTCTGAGATTTGATATGGACATTTTATGGGTATTTCAGTTCTTTTTTGCTTTAGGAAGATAAGTAATTTCCATGAGAGCACCAAACAACTGAAAGCTCTGCTGCAATAATTTTGATATAACTTAGTCTTTGGCTTGGTTAACACTTGAGGCATTACAAACAAAGACCGGACATAACTAAAGCAGTAGGAAAGCAAATCCATTGACAATATGGGCTGCCTTTCATCCCACATGAAGAAGCTATACTCACCAGTGAGTAGACAAGCAAACAGCATACTTCATATGCTTTTCTATGTGTTACTTAGCAAGAGATTTCGAAGTGGAACAAATACAAATTTGAAAAATTTATTTTGAAAGTACAAATGTTTATGTATCTTCTGTTATGAGATGTGTAAGAAAATAGTCAAATTCTTCATAAAGCAAGTCTTGTACAGCAATAAATGATCATTTCTTTGTAATAGGTTACGGTTCTTCCATGAAGATGCACCTGTGCCCATGATCATTTCCTTGTGATAGGTTACGGTTCTTCCATGAAGATGCACCTGTGCCCATGATCATTTCTTTGTGATAGGTTACGGTTCTTCCATGAAGATGCACCTGTGCCCATCCATTTTGTAGCTGGGGTAAGACTGTGACAAGTGCAAGATGGAGAATGCCCCATACCTCTATCAAGCTGGGAGTTAAGGATCTACATTTGACCCTGCCTTCTTGGAAGCTACAGTTAGTATGTGCTGACAGTGAAGCTTCATCACACATCTACAACATAGAATGAAAAACAATCCTGATGGTTCCAGATCACCAACCACAGCTACTCTAAGGAAACAAAATACAATGTTTTGAGTAATACTTATTGTCCTAGAAATAATAACAAGATTTGATGTTCTTAATTAGAACTAAAAGCATTGCACATAGAGCTTTTTCTTCAAATTTTCATTGTGACTACAGAACTGTACCTAAAATCAAACAATGAGGTTAGACACTTAGGAACCCCTGGGATCTAGTTCTTCACAAACCATCTTAGTAGGCGATGACTCCTAAAAAGGGAAAGTTTATATATTTTGGGGGGGGTTCGAGTTTATTCTTTGTGTATTCTTAGCTGTTCTAGACTCACTTTGTAGACCAGGCTGGCCTCGAACTCACAGTGATCCACCTGCCTCTGCCTCCCGAGTGCTGGGATTAAAGGCATGCGCCACCACGCCCGGCTTAAAAGTTTATATTTTTTATAAGAACATCTTTTATTTACCAAATTACTTCCCCGAGCAGTTTAGCACTACTCTACCAAACTAAGAAACTGAGTAGACAGTAGTAGTTACAATATTGTAGTCGAAAACCAATGACATGTTGGCAATGGTGAGGAACCTGAATGGACGAAGGACCAAGGTATCAAAATCAAAATGAAAATTCCTGGAGAAGTGGATTTCAGTGACCAGCTGAAACATTCCTGAACTCAGCATGCACAGTGGGAATGAGATTTCCTCCAATATTTTCTTAGTCTTTATAATTAATCAATAATAAACAACTATTTTAACTGTACAGAATACATGTGCTCACATGAACATGAGAGCTCTTAAATATAATTTACTCTTCTTTGATAAATAATTGTAGATAATTATGTTTTAGGTTATAGATTAAAGTAATAGAATTATTAAATTATAGTAAATTGGTTTACCTTATTTGAAGGAAAATTAGTAACTTCTATGAAACATTTTAATAACTATTATTCATCAAATATTCATCACATGCTAAGAATTATTCTAAGCATTTACATTTATAGTCATTCATAACAAATCCATAGGTTAGTGATAATATTTTCTATTCTTAAAACTTTATCAACTATGAGAAGTAACTTTTTTATTACATACCTATACAAAATAGAGAAAGAAATCATTATGCATTATAATTTGTACAAATTTTCCTTGCAATTCATAATTTCTCTTTATTCTGCAATTATGATTTTTATGTTTAGGCCTAGTCTTAGTCATAAATTAGTCTTATGGTTACACAAAATAACATATGTAACTAAACCAGTTAATAAAAATTTGCTATGGATTAAATGTTAACATGTTGAAACCTAATGTCTGATGTGACATATTTAGAGATGGAGGGTCCTCTATGTACAAGGATGATATTTCTTTTAAATGGGATTAAAGATTTTATAAAACATCCTTAATAAACAGGACATAAGGAATGGAAACAGAAAGAACAGGTGAGAGGAAATGGAAGGAGAGGGAGAGATGACTGGAATTGGAGGGCATTTTGGAGGTGAGGAAGAAACAGAGTAAGGGGAAACTACCAGGAATCTACTAGCATAACCCCAGCAAAGACTCCTGGTGATGGGAAATAAGCAGCTTGAACTGGCCATCTTCTGCAGGGCTTCCAGTGGAGGATTGGAATACCAAGCCATCTACAAAAATTTCAACCTACAATTTGTCTTGCCTGTAATATGTGTTGAGGTAAAAGTGGTGCATAATTTGTGGGGGTGGCCAACCATAGTCTCCTCCAACTTGAGAACCATGCAAGCAGAGGAACAGAGGGAGCCACCCCTAACACTACCTGGAGGCCCAGGAACCAGGGATTGGAGATCCCGGAGACCTAACAGAACAAAACAAGATCATCAGAAAGAAGGAAGGAGGGAAGAAAGGAAGGAAAGAAAGAAGGAAGGAAGGAAGGAAGGAAGGAAGGAAGGAAGGAAGGAAATAAATATAAAAGTAAAAAAGTCAATGATTCCTAATGATGTTCTGCTATACTCAAGGACAGGAGGCCAGCATGAATGCTATCAGAGAGGCTTCATCCAGCAACTGATGGACACAGATGCAAAGTTTCATAGCTAAACATTAGAAAGAGCTGGAGGAATTCTGTGGAAGAGGGGAAGGGAGGATTGTAGGAGTTAGAGAGGTCAAGGACACCACAAGAAACATCACAGAATCAACTAAGCTGGTCTCACAGAGACTAAACCAACCACCAGCAAGCATGCATGGACAGATGCAAGCTCTCTGAATATATGTTACAGTTGTGTAGCTTGGTCTTTTTGTGAGACTCCTACGAGATGGAGGAGGGCCTTTCTCTGAATCTTGTGTACTCTTGAGACACGTTTCCTCCTACTGGATTGCCTTAATATGAGAGGAGGTACCTAGTTTGGTGCAACGTGCTATGCCATGTTTTAGTTAACATCCCTGGGAGGCCTGTCCTCTACTTAAGGGAAATGGAGGTAGAGAGGATGGGATGAAGCAGAGAAAAGGCTGGGAGAATGTACGGGAAGGAGAGGAGGGAAAGGAAACCAAAGTCAGGATGTAACATATGAGAGAAGAATACATTTTAAAAAGAGAAGAAGAAATAAAGGTGAACGTTCATGAATGATTGAAGAAATAAGTTTTGAAAATATTTACTTGTGGTAAGAGTAAATCGCTATAGAAAATATACCAACAAATGAAAAATCCTAATTTTCTGTCAGACTGTGAACTGAAAACCTTAAGGGTTTGATGACAATAGAAAAGGCAATAAATTGGTATGTGTAGGTACATCTACACAAATATTATGGGTATATATATGTATATATGCATATATAAAAACATTTATGGAGTCTAACCACCTACACATTAAAAAGTATAGTGTAAGTAAATTACACAAGGAAGAAGTACTAGATCAGTTTGATACAGTGGTCTATAATCAGATTTATATAGATAATTTAATAAGGATCTCTTTATAAAAAGAGGTGGTTTAACCCTTTGATTATTTAGATAACTTAGCATAATTTCAAATTTAGAAATTCCATTGTCTTGAAGATTAGATGGTAATAAAATATCTGCTCTTAAGTATTTAAATTATAGAAACATATTAGTATTTATAGTAAGAATGGAAATATAGACATGAATAAACTTTTATGAGTTAAATGTGTTCTTAGGTGATTTCATACACAGACACAATGTGTACTCTTAGCCTTCCACTCACCCTCTTCCTTTTCCCCACCACCCCTGTCTATAGCCCTACCAACCCATGACTCTCTCCTTCACACCTATTATTTATCTTTGTTTGTTTGTTGTTTTGTGACATAATGAGTTTAATAAATGTCATGTGTACATTGGAACTATAAACTGAGAAATGCCAGGCCCAGCAGTGGTTATATAACTAAAGGCAGTGATCCACTGCTCCTGCCTTCTTAAGAAGAACCTGTCAATAGTCAAGAGTTTATCCAGAGGGATCCAAGATGGCAGCGAGCAGTGTGGACCGTGTTTGGAAGCTCCAGTGAACAATTCAGGGAATTGCACAAATTTCTGAGCCAGGAATACTAAGATCCCGACACCACAGCAGCAGGAGTGCTCCACGGTTCGGGAGAACCAGGGTACGGAGGACCTGCGTGCCCCTACACACGGGAGGAGTGTGGATTTTCTCGGATCAGAGCAGCGGCGGCACAAGCGGCATCAGCGACACCAGCAGCAGCGACTGAGGTTTGCAGCTCAGAGCCTTCCAGTGGAGGCGGTTAGTGTGGTGGCTGGTGGGAGTTGCTGCGGGAGAGGGGACACTGGACAGGATTTGGGTTGCGTGGTGCTTTGTGACCCAAGCTGGACTCGGCAGACAGTTCAGCCCCAGAGTCCCGGGTACAGCTCAGGGCACAGTGCTGTGGAGACGCTGACTCAGCGCAGCAGGCACTTCTACCCAAGGCAACAGCTTAGCACAGCCACGGCTCCCCTGCTGTGACGCAGGCTGGGTGGAGCGCTCAGGTCCACCAAGGGCGCCATCTCAGTGCAGCCGCAGATCACCTGCTGTGACGCAGGCTGGGCGGAGCGCTCAGGTCCACCAAGGGCGCCATCTCAGCGCAGCCGCAGTTCTCCTGCTGTGACACAGGCTGGGAGGGGCGCTCAGTCCCACTGAAGGTGCCATCTCAGCGCAGCCGCAGTTCACCTGCTGTGACGCCGGCTGGGTAGAGAGCTCAGTCCCACCGGAGGCGCTAGTGCACATCAACGAGCAGTTCTGATCAAGACACTAGCTCTCCTCAGAGCGCAGTTTTGGGGCACTGACGCAGGCTGAGGTCAGCACCCAGATTCAGCCCAGAGGCCCTAGCCGGACTTGCCGGGCAGATTAGGTCCAGAGATTCTTCCTGAGCTGTGCACACAGGCTCGGCGGCCCCAAGACTCTGGCTGGACTATGCACGCAGTATAGGCCCGGAGTCCTGGGCTGAATTCAGCGTGCAGTGTGGGTCCATAGTCCCTGGCTGAGCTCGGTGAACAATTCTGCCCCAGAGACTCAGGTGGAGCTCGGCGTGCAGCTTAGGGCCAGAGTCCCTAACCATGCTTGGCAGACAGATTGGGCCCAGAGTCTCTAGTAGAGCTTTTGGCACAGTCCCGGCTCTAAGGCTCTGGTTGGACACAGTGTGCAGTTTGAATCCAGAATTCCTGGCTGAGCTGCGTGGATGTTTCGGGCATGAGTCAATAACTGACCACAGCAAGTAGTTTGGTCAAACATCCCTACCTGAGCTTGGTGCACAGTCCCAGCCTGAAAATTCTGGCTGGACCCTGTGTGCATTTAGATCCCAGAATTCCTAGCTGAGCTCGGCAGACGGTTCAGGCCCTGAGATCTAGCTAAGCTCAGAGGGTGGTTTGGGACCAATGTCCCTGGCCGGACTTGGCAGGGAACCCAGAAGGCTGTGGAAAACTTGGCCTGACCCAACGGTCATGCAGACACCCAGAACGATTGCAGGACGCACAGCACAGGGGAGCTGAGGATCACTGGCTGTGAGAGCCCAAAACGCCAGGGCTAACCTCCTGCCATCCACAACAGTGAAACATAAGAGCTTCCAACCTAAGGAAATCGTGAAAAAACAAGTGAATCTATCATCAGACTCCCTCCATCCAACTCGGGAAGCTACCCAACAAAAACAAAGCCAGCAAGATGTCTAAAGGACAGCGTAAAAGCATATGCAAAGAACCCCAAAACAACATGGCGTCTCCAGTTTCCATCTATCCCAAAGAAAACAACCCAGAGAGCTCAAATACAACGGAAATACAAGAAAATGACCTCAAATCCTTAATAAGGAACATATTAATGAAGAAAACAAATAAAATTCGTAATCAAATACAGGAAGACGCAGCCAAACAGGTGAGAGACATAAAAGAAGCACATAGAGTGGAACTGGAAAAATTTCAGAAAAATGCAAATAACCAGATGGAAGAAATAAATAAAACCGTTCAAGCTCTGAAGACCTATAAAGAGGCAATGGAAGAAACTCAGGAATATACAAAAAATCAGGTGAAAGAAATAAAAAATCAGTTCAAGATCTGAAGACGAAAATGGATTCAATGATAAACACACAGACAGAAGAAAAACGAAAACGTGAGACCTCAGAGAAGAAGGCGAGCAACACAGAGGTGAGCTTTTCTAACAGAATCCAAGAGACGGAAGAACGAATCTCAGGTCTAGAAGATACAATCACAGATCTTGAAGCAACCATTAAAGGAAATGCCAAATCTGGAAAACTCCTGACACAAAACATCCAAGAAATTCAGGACACCATGAAAAGAAGAAATCTGAGGAAAATAGGCATTGAAGAAAGAGAAGATATCAGACTCCAAGGCCCAGAAACTATTCGCAACAAAATCACAGAAGAAAATTTCCCCAACCTAAAGAAAGATATACCTATAAACATACAAGAGGCCTACAGAACACCAAATAGAATTGACCAGAAAAGGAAAACTGCCCGTCACATAATAATCAAAACACAAAACATACAGAACAAACAAAAAAAATTTAAAAGCTGCAAGGGAAAAGGGCCAAATAACATTCAATGGCAAACCTATCAGAATTACACCCAATTTCTCAGCAGAGACCATAAAAGCCAGAAGAGCCTGGACAGAGATCCTGCAAACCCTGAGAGACCACAGATGCCAGGCCAGACTACTTTACCCAGCAAAACTATCAATAACCATTGATGGAGAAAACAAAATATTCCATGACAAAAACAAATTCAAACAGTACCTATCCACAAACCCAGCTTTACAGAAGGTACTAGAAGGAAAACTACATCCCAAAGGGTCAAGCTACAACCAAAACTACTCAGGAAATAGGTAACTATACCATGGTAAAAACACAGCTACACAAACACTCAATTGGAAACAACATCAAAATTAAGACTCTTAACAGTCACTGGTCATTAATATCTCTCAACATCAATGGTCTCAATTCTCCAATAAAAAGACATAGACTAACTGAATGGGTGCATAAACAAGATCCAAAATTCTTCTGCATTCAAGAAACACATCTCACCTATAATGATAGGCATTACCTCAGGGTAAAAGGTTGGAAAAAAATATTACAAGCAAATGATCACAAGAAGCAAGCAGGCATAGCCATTTTAATATCAAACAAGATAGACTTTCAACCAAAATTAATCAAAAGGGATGCAGAACGACACTTCATACTCATCAAAGGTAAAGTCAACCAAGATGACATCACAATTCTGAACATCTATGCTCCCAATACAAGGGCACCCACATTTGTAAAAGATCTGCTAAAAAAACTTAAACCACACATTGATCACCTCACAATAATAGTGGGAGACTTCAACACCCCACTCTCACTGAAGGATAAGTCATTGAAACAGAAACTAAGTCGGGAAATAACATCATTAACCAATGTCATGGGTCAAATGGATCTAACAGATATCTATAGAACCTTTCACCCAAACAAGAAAGAATATACCTTCTTCTCTGCACCCCATGGAACCTTCTCCAAAATTGATCATATCGTAGGTCACAAAGCCGGCCTCAACAGATACAAGAGGAATGAAATAAAACCTTGTATCCTATCAGATCACCATGCTCTTAGGCTGCAATTTAACAACAACAGAAACAACAAAAAGCCTACACATACATGGAAACTAAAGAACTCTCTGCTAAATGACACATGGGTCAGGGAAGAAATAAAGAAAGAAATCAAGGAGTTTCTGAAATTCAATGAAAATGAGGGAACAACATACCCAAATTTGTGGGACACATTGAAAGCAGTGTTAAGAGGAAAATTTATAGCACTAAGTGCCTTTAAAAAGAAATTGGAAACATCGCACATAAGCAACTTAACAAAACAGCTGGAAGCCCTAGAAAAAAAGAAGCAGAAACACCCAAAAGGAGTAGACGTCTGGAAATAATCAAACTCAGGGCTGAAATTAACAAATTAGAAACTAAGAAAACAGTCCAAAGAATCAACAAAACCAAGAGCTGGTTCTTTGAGAAAATCAATAAGACAGACTGACCCTTAGCCAAACTAACTAAAAGGGAGAGAGACAGTATTGAAATAAACTAAATCAGTATTGAAATGAAAAGGGAGACATAACAACAGACACTGAAGAAATACAAAGAATCATAAGATCCTACTTTAAAGGCATATATGCCACAAAATTTGAAAATCTAAGGGAAATGGACGATTTTCTTGATCAATTTCACTTACCAAAGTTGAGTGAAGAACAGTTAAACAAGCTAAATAGTCCCATTTCCCCTACAGAAATAGAAGCAATCATTGATAGTCTCCCAACCAAAAAAAGTCCAGGGCCAGATGGTTTCAGTGAAGAATTCTACCAGACCTTCAAAGGCGAGCTAATACCGATACTCTTCAAGCTACTACAAACCATAGAATTGGATGGAACATTACCAAATTCATTCTATGAGGCCATAGTCACGTTGATACCTAAGCCTCACAAAGATTCGTCAAAGAAAGAGAATTTCAGACCAATTTCTCTTATGAACATCGATGCAAAAATACTAAATAAAATTCTTGCAAAACGAATACAAGAACACATAAAGGATATCATTCATCATGACCAAGTAGGCTTCATTTGAGCATGCAGGGATGGTTTAATATACGGAAATCCATCAATGTAATCCACCATATAAACAAACTGAAAATGAAAAACCACATGATCATCTCTTTAGATGCAGAGAAAGCATTTGATAAAATCCAACACCCATTCATGTTTAAAGTTTTAGAGAGATCGGGGATACAAGGCACTTTCCTCAACATAGTAAAGGCTATCTACAGCAAGCCAATAGCAAAAATCAAAGTAAATGGTGAGATACTCAAGGAAATTCCTCTAAAATCGGGAACAAGGTAAGGCTGCCCACTCTCTCCATATCTCTTCAATATAGTACTCGAAGTTCTAGCCAGAGCAATAAGACAAAAAAAAGGACATCAAGGGTATCCAAATGGGAAAGGAGGAAGTCAAACTATCTCTATTTGCAGATGATACTATAGTGTACATAAGTGACCCTCAAAATTCCACCAGAGAACTCCTACAGCTGATAAACACTTTCAGCAATTTGGCTGGATACACAATTAACTCAAAAAAGTCTGTAGCCTTCCTATACACAAATGACAAGCTTGCAGAGGAAGAAATTAGGAAAGCCACACCCTTCACATTAGCCACAAGCAATATAAAATATCTAGGAGTGACTTTAACTAAGCAAGTGAAGGACTTGTTTGAAAAAAATTTCAAAACTCTGAAGAAGGAGATTGAAGATGACATGAGAAGATGGAAGGATCTTCCTTGCTCATGGATCGGGAGAATTAACATAGTAAAAATGACCATCCTGCCAAAAGCAATCTACAGATTCAATGCAATCCCTATCAAAATACCTACACAATTTTTTAAAGACATTGAAAGTTCAATTCTGAACTTCATATGGAAAAACAAAACCCAGAATAGCAAAAACGATCTTGTACAATAAAAGGTGCTCCGGAGGAATCTCCATACCTGATCTCAAACTGTACTATATAGCAATAGTAATTAAAACAGCATGGTACGGGCACAGCAACAGGCTGGTTGATCAGTGGAATCGAATTGAAGTCCCAGATATGAATCCACACACATATGGTCACTTGATTTTTGAAAAACAAGCCAAATCCATTCAATGGAAAAGGATAGCATCTACAACAAATGGTGCTGTTCTAACTGGAAGTCTATGTTTAAAAAAGTGCAACTGGACCCATATTTGTCACCTTGCACAAAGCTCAAATCCAAGTGGATTAAAGACCTCAACATAAAACCAGAGACACTAAATCACTTAGAAGAAAAGTGGGGAAGAGCCTGGAACATATTGGCACAGGCGACAACTTCCTTAACAGAACACCAACAGCCCAGGCCTTAATGTCAACAATTAATAAATGGGACCTCATGAGGCTGAGAAGCTTCTTTAAGGCTAGATACACTGTCAAGAGAACAAAGCGATAGCCTACAGACTGGGAAAAGATCTTCACCAACCCTACATCTGACAAAGGTCTAATATCCAAAATATATAAAGAACTCAAGAAATTAAACACCACCAAACCAAATAACCCAATTGAGAAACGGGGCTTGGAACTAAACAGAGAATTCTCAACAGAAGAATATCAAATGGCTGAGAAACACTTAAAGAAATGCTCAACCTCCTTAGTCATCAGGGAAATGCAAATCAAAACAACTCTGAGATTCTATCTTATACCCATCAGAATGGCTAAGATCAAAAACTCAAGCGACACCACATGCTGGAGAGGATGTGGGGAGAGAGGAACATTCCTTCATTGCTGGTGGGAATGCCAACTAGTACAACCACTTTGGAAATCTATCTGGTGCTATCTCTGAAAACTGGGAATAGGGCTTCCTCAAGACCCAGCTATTCCACTCCTTGGAATATACCCAGAAGATGCACCAGCACACAACAAGAAAATTTGCTCAACCATGTTCATAGCAGCCTTATTCATAATAGCCAGATCATGGAAACAGCCTAAATGTCCCTCAGTAGAAGAATGGATAAAGAAACTGTGGTACATATACACTATGGAATACTACTCAGCTATTAAAAACAAGGAATTCCCGAAATTTGTGGACAAATGGATTGAGCTAGAGATGATCATAATGAGTGAGTTAACCCAGAAGCAGAAAGACTCAAATGGTATATACTCACTTATATCTGCATACTAGCCCAAGGGGCATGTCCCATGAAAGCCTTCCCTTACCAGGAAACTGGGACAGAGGGAAGGACATCCTATTGGGACTCTAGATTATAGAACAATGGGAGAATAGCAAAGTAAATGGATCCAGTGGATCCTAGAAACCTAGAAGTAGAACATTATGATAGGCAGATTTGGTTCAAGGGGTCCCGCTCAAACTAAGGCACTAGCCAAGGTCAACACAGGCTGTAAAATTTAAACCCCTACCCTGATCTAGCCCATGGATAGAACAGTCTCCACACTTGAGTGGAGAGAGGGATTTGACTTTCTCATGTACTCTGGTGCCTCACATTTGACTATGTCCCCTGGCGGTGCGAAACCTAGTGGCACTCAGAGGAAGGACAGCAGGTCACTGAGAAGAGACTTGATACCCTATGAGCATATACAGGGGGAGGTAATCCCTCTCAGGAACAGTCATAGGGGAGGGGAATAAGGGGAAAATGGGAGGGAGGGGAGATGGGAGGATACAAGGGATGGGATAACCATAGAGATGTAACAAGAATAAATTAATAAAAAAAAAAAAGAAAAAAGAAAAAAAAGAGTTTATCCATAAAGAAAGTTTCATATGCCCGTCTGATTATTGACGGACCCTGTCTTCCATGGGTCCAGTGCAGATAACCATGGCTTTTATAAGTTAATAATTTCAATGGATGTATCAAGTTTACAGGATGGCGTTTCACAAATTTTGGCTATTATGTATTTCCTGTCCTCTGTTTTATAATGTTTCCTGACCCTTAAATGAATGTAGTAAATATATTATTTTGGCAAATCACTTATTCTCAAGATCTTGGGCAGGCTGTGAGTCTCTTTGATCTTTATTTTTTATGGTAAGGAGAGGCTTTTATGATTGAGCTTGGAGAATATTTTGGTTTTGTGTATCAGCATTGATACTTAGAAAGCAGTTTGATGTTCTTTTAATTTAATTAAAACAGTAATAAATTTGCCCATGTGGACCTGTAGCCTCTCTAGACCGGGGTGGTTAGCTAGGCTTTCAGAATCAGACTTCTCTTCAACCCAATGATGAGGGCTTCAAATTCAGTAATGAAGCATTTGGTAACTCTACAGAAATTAAGTCACTATTATACAGATGGTTCATAAGGGTTCATTTGGTCAACAGCTCAGTAAGACCAATAATGCCTTTTCTCCCATAACAGCCCCTTCTAGAGGCTTGAAATACTCCACAAAGTATTATTTAAGCTGATAAACACTTTTAGTAAAGTAACAGAATACAAAACTCTCCCCCCACCACACACACACAGATAGAAACACATGTCAATGACCTTTCTATAATGGCAATCTTACTGAAAAAGAAGTCAATGAAATAGTCTCTTGTACAATTCCACAATAAAACTTAATTAAATAAAACAGCTAGGAAGTAACCTCATCAAAGCAATCAAATACCTTTAACTTAAGACACTGAGGAAAGAAATTGAGGAAGACACTACAAGACAGAGAAGTTCCCTTGAGAACTGATAAAAATTAATGTTGTAGAAACAACCACTCTACCAAAATGAATCAACAGATTCAATGCAATTTTTATTCAAACTCGAGAGTAATTCTTCAAAGTTATCCAAACACTGAGATGTACATTGCAGCACAAAAAATTAAAGATAGCAAGGCAATACTGAATAAAATCAGGAGAGTAGGAGGCATCACCTGCCTCATTTTAAGTTATATTATAGAGCCATAATAGTGAAAGCAATGTGGACATTGTTCTTATTATTAAAACCTTATACATTTCAATATTTCCTCAATACATTAGTTTTAAAAATTAAGCTCCATGCAAGTGGCATAATTACAAATAAATAAAACTTTAAAATAATGAGAAATATGTTGACATTTATTTGACTTGAACATTGACTATATTTTATAAGAGAAAATTAAGTATGGTGATAAGATGTTATGGAAGTTAAGGACTGTAAGTAGATCGGAGCAATAATTCTCTTGTCATTTTATCAAAAAACATAGTGTATTGATGAAAACTCATTTCCCGCCAGTCAAAGTTGACTGTAAATTTGTAGCTCTTTCAACATCTTTGATGTTTCTAATTGGTTCATCATATTATTTCTCCCATTTTATACCTGAATGTGGAGTTTCCTATACCACTACTAATTATCTGTCTGCACCAGGTTCCATCATATTCCTGCTTTGAACAAGTCATGATGAATAAATGGGCCACATTTCTGAGTTCATGAGTGAAACGTAAATCCAAACAACTGCTACTAGCCACTTAAATAAAAGGGCTGGCAGTAAAACTGGCCCCCTTTGCTTAGAATCCTGCTTTTCCCATTTCCAGATCACGTGGTGAACCAAAGCAAGGTATTTGATATATGGATGCTCTCTGCAAGGCCAACCCACAAACTCAATCATTAAAAACACATTGCAAATTTTTATCTTATATTTCAGACAATTTAATTTCAAGAAGACAAATTTCATGGTACTGAGGAAGTATAAGAAATTGAAGCCAACAATTGAATAAAGAGGGAGATGAGGAGGTATATTATCCTGATAAAATGTTTATCATAATTGAAACTAAAGATCAAGAACAGAAGGAGAAGAAGAAGAAGAAGAAGAAGAAGGAGGAGGAGGAGGAGGAGGAGGAGGAGGAGAAGGAGAAGGAGAAGGAGAAGAAGAAAAAGAAAAGAAAAAGAAGATTAGATTACAGTGACTTGCAATGGGCTTCATTCTCTAATATTAATTTTTCTAAAACATTTTGACTATTAACTTGTAAAAAGTATTCACCCTATGACCACAGCCTACTGGGTCTCATTCAGATAACCTGATTCCCCTTCCTCTTTGTGCTGCCGGGCCTCCCCTCCAAGGGGAAGTGATCAAACTGGGGGCATCATAGATAATGTCAGAGGCAGTCTCTGCTCTCCACACAACTGTGGAGAATGAGCTGTCCACTGGCTTGATCCTTGGTCATATGATGGAGGAGGAGGACCCCTTCTGGTGAGGTCTAGGGGAGGGGAACGGGAAGAAGGAGGGAGGGAGCATGCAGACAGGAAGATACATACAAGTGAATGGATAACACTTGGGATTTAATGTGAATAAATCGTAATTAAAAATTTAAATTAATTGCAAAATAAGTTCTAGATACAGTGGTATAGAATTCAAATGTAAGATTATTCTTCACACACATTATATATATACTTTCTACTCTAATATGAATTATTGTACCCATATAACTCAATTATAATACAAGCTTTACTTCCAATGCTTTGAAAGTGCTGTCAAGCTTTTTAGGAGAAATAAGCTATACAAATTAAATGTTAGTAGATTAAATCATGGTCATGTCAATTGATAGTCTATTTTTATCACAAGAATATACATCTTAGTTACAGCAGTATATATGACTCTATAGAATGACAAGATCTTCAAAAACCCCAGAGACATGCAGAATATGGCATTTAAAAGTGTTTTTATTACTTTAAAGATTCATTGACAATGAGACAGTTTAACTCCTGGCAACACCCAGCCTACCTCAAAGAGGATGATGAGCAGCAAAGAACCTCCTTATGGAGATGGCTTCAAATATGGCAAACCAGCCACTGGGCAAACGTTCCTCATTTTTACCCCAGATAGAATTCTACCTAAAAAAATGGCAAGCTTGGATGCAGCCAGAGTCGACATTCAAATTCTGCCAAGGCAGGGTAAGCATGTCCTCAATAATTCCTGACTCACAACTATGTCTGTCAGATATATTAGACCAGAAGCCTGAAAAAGATGCTCCAACATTATAGAGTTTTGGGTGACGATTCAGGTAGAAAACTGTCTCTGTCATCTTTTCATTTGGAAAGCTACCAACCTGCACTCTTGGCATACTCAGATACTCAAGTTTACTCCTTCTCAAATCTCTAAAGGAGTTTAAGACCAGGTATTTTAGTTTTACAATGAAGCGTAATTGTTTAGGGGTTAAGATGTTTTTAGGTCTAGATAGGTGCTCTAAGTTGATAATGACAATATGTGATGGAGACTGATTTACATTCAGAAATCTAGATGCAGCAAGATAGGAAAGATGTCTTCTTCAAGGCTGTCAAATACAAATAGCCCAAACACTAAGAATGTAACATTTATATAATTCCTGATTGTATCACAGTTCTTGCCATAGGTAATCTATTGTATATTATGTGTAATAATATAAATGTATATGTACAAAAATAAAATAATTTTAAAATTTAGAAATAAAATTTTCCATTGATTAGGAAAAAATTTTAGTTAAAATTTTAAAAAAAGTATTCACCCATAGAGCGGCAAAGAACACTTACATACAGATTTCTCGTTGACATCTTGGTGAGTTCCTTAAAAGCTGAGATCCTTGAGCTTTTACTATGAGACAAGCGACAGTGGTTAATATTTATCATTTACTTGACACTATCTAGAACCATGAAGGAGAAAATTGGCCACATTTGTGAAAGGTTTTCTGAATTGAGGTAGGAAACGTGCATGAGTTGAGAGAGTCACTGTTGCGTGGAGTCAGGGTCACAGGATGATAAGAAGGAAAAGTGGCATGAGCACCAACATTGCACAGATCAACCAGCTCTCTCTATATATTGCTTCTGCAGCTATCTTTGTTATGTCATGAGGGACTGTACCATCAATCTGTGAACCAAAATAAATCTTTATTTTCTGAAGAAGCTTTTATTGAGTATTTTTGTCACAACAATTAGAAAACATGTCATGAGGAATTGGTATCAAAAGTGAGGCTGTTCTGATAAACCTGACCAAACTTTTGGAACTGCTAGAGGAAATCAGAAAAAAATGTAGCTAAGGTCTTACAGAGTCTCTACAATAGTATGACTAGAATTTAACAACACAGCATTCTTGCAGGTATATAAAAATATCAGAATTCTGAGAGAAATGCAGACAGTGGAAATTTGGCTTTTGAAAATTCAGAGAATATAATGAACTCTGCTAGGATCTGGGCTGTTGGATACTCTAGTGTTAGCTTTTCAAATACAGCTACAATTTGGTCAGATCCTTAGAAATTGAGGCTGAATTAAAAATAATGGAATAATATATGTAGAGGAAAAATTCAAGGCAGATAGCACTCAGCCTGTGTCCTGTTTACTACTCAAGGCTCCTATCCAGGTCTAGAGGGAGAGATCAGCAAGTGCAGCAAATAGACATGAAAAGGATGAAGCTAGCATGGAAGGGAATGTAAGCAAACTAGAAACTAGAAAGAAGAGTGGAGAGGGGACAGCCTCACTGTTAAAAGGTGTGAGAACCGTTATAGAGAATCGTCACATTTTTCACTAGGCTAATGGAAAGGTGTGCTGAGTGCAAGTCTTCATCCACTGAAGGCATCCGTGGGAGCAGGGAGGTTTGCCTAGAGAAGTGTCTTACCAGGCATAAGGAACAGAGGCCCATGCAACTGTTGCCTAAGGAGGCTTGGCTATATCTCACATTGGTAGCAAACCTCGGCAGAAGCATTGCATGTCATGTGGTATTGGGTTTACAGACATGAAAATTAAATAAGTACTAGGGACATGAAGGTTGTGCACATGTTTAAAGTTGGTCAGGCTAAGAAAGGAATGAGAAAAGTCCTGTAAAGAGGATCCAGGAGACCACAAAGTAAAGTTAGAAAGGTTGAACTGAAATTCAATAGAGACTCCAAGATGTTGGTGATGCAAGAGCCATGGAATGTACGCCTGGAAAAGGATCAGGCATGGGTTCGATCCACCACAAGAGAGAAATTATGCATTATGTAGACAGCAGTGGTAAAGTGGCAACACAGGATTCCTTTGGAACCAAGAAGATAACATCCTTTAACCACAAGTGCTTAATAAGGAAGAGCAGCATTTGGTGTTTGCTCTGATGACTCAGTACTGTATTTGCCCAGTCTCTCCTTACTATCAAAAGAGAACTTTTTATTCCCTGTTATTATATATTGAAAGTGTAGACCTTGTCCTTTGAAGTTATATGATCTCATACTTAAGATATTTCAGAGTTTAAGAAGACATGTCACTTGTACTTTTGAAACGTATGTGGACTGGTAAAGATTGTGAGGAATACATGCATTGGACTGAATGCATTTTGAAATACAAAATAATCGCAAATCTACGGGAAATAGTTGGAAGGTTGCAGCTTGAAGTGGATTTGTTTGAGTGTCACATTTACAGGGATTGGACTTGTGAAAATTAGTAGATTGCTGACTTGACGAGATCTGGAATCATCTAGAGACAAACGTATGGACATGTGTGTGAGGGAGTTCTTAGATGACTGCGTTAAGACTCCTCCTCACTCTCATGCGGGAAGCTGTGCTCCTGGGTAAAACTAAAATAAGGAACTAACCTGAGCATTAGCATGAAGTGCTTTCTGTTTCCTGAGTTTAAAAGCAATTTGACCAGTTTCTTCAGTTTCTGTCTACTCTGCTTTTCCAAATGTGATGGAGTGTGAATAAAATGAATCCTTACTTCTTTAAGCAGCTTTTATCAGGTGTTTTGTCCATAAACTGGCATAAGTCCACTAACTAGGAAGAAAAATTAAAGTTTGAATTTTCATCACTTGTTAGTTACCATGATATATATATATATATATATATATAATATATATATATATATATATATATGATATTGTGTTCAATTTTAAACTACCAAGGTTTTAGCAACTAGTGGGGTAAATTCTTGAATCATTAACAGTTAGCTAGCTTCAGCATGTCTGTATTCCTTACTTGTTGCTATGAAAAAATATCTGACAAAACATCCTGAAAGGAGGAATGACTTATTTAGGTTCATGATTTCAGAGCTCAGTCCAGGATCACTTGTTCTCATGAACTTGGGCTTAGAACACCAGAGGGACTACAACAATTTTATCAACATCATGCTAATACAGGAAGAGACGATGGGGAAGTGTATCTCCAGAGACATGCCCGCGGTGAACTACTTCCTGCAAAAAAAAAAATCTCTCTTACTTTTTATCACTTTCCAATGTCCCATTAGGTTTTAGTGCTCTCGGAGGTTAAACCATTATAAAAACCAAGATTTTGTTGACTAATTATTTCTAAAAACACATTATAAAGGTTTACTTCATCCACTTCCTGAGCATTTCAAAATGTATTGGATTGATGAACAAAATTTTGTGATGCTTGATATGTATTAATGGGAAAAATGAATTCCTCTTCTATACATAAGAGTCATCAAATGATATACTCCAGTATTTCTATCAGAGTAAAATGAGTGATTTTTTGAAGATGTGACAAACAGAGAAGTGAGGGCAGATTTACAAATTACTTTCTGAATTATTTTTCTATATGGACTATGAAAATGGCCTATTTAACCAATTCAATGAATTATACCTCTTTTGGGAGATATTTAATTGAGTAGAGAATACTGCTGGTGTTCACTGAGCACCAAACTCTGAGTTCGGATACCAGCATTTGTATCCATGCTCTGTATGTAGCTAAACAAGTTGTTTATAGAGTTTTTCTAAACAAAAGTAAACTTTAATTTTTTTCCCCTGGGTTAAAATAAAATGCTGACAACTGTGACTTTGAGAGCAGTGTGCTCATGCCAAAAAACATGCTAGGTGACCAAGGTGCACAAGTTCAGTGAAGATGAAGGGAATTCCTCTTTCAATTTACTGATGGGACTCCGCTTTGCTTAGACAATAGCTACTAACTGGTGTTCAAGCCTTATTTTCTCTCTATTTTATACACGGCAGTGGGAGAGGGGTTGTCTCTAATGCTGCTGCTTGCTTGTGGAACACTTTTCCTCCTACTGGGTTGCCTAATCCTGCCTTGCTGTGATGCTATACACCTTGCCTTTTTGTAGCCTCTTATGCTGTGTTTGGTTGATGTCCCTGGGAGGCCTTTTCTTTTCTCAATGGAGGCGAAGGAAGGGTTGATTTTGAGGGAGAGAGAGCCTAGGGGAAGGGGAGGGGAGGGGGGGAAACTGCAGTGGGGACACAATACATGAGAGAAGAATAAGAAACTATTAATTAGAATAAATAAACACTTCAAAGTTATGGTTAATGTTAAGTCAAAGATTCTCACCCCCCCCCCAATGCTGTGAGCCTTTAATACAGTTCCTCATGTTGTGATGCCCCCAACCACAAAATTATTTTCATTGCTACTTCAATTTGGCTACTGTTATGATTCATAATGTAAAGAATTTTGAAGATAGAGGTTGGCCAGAAACATTGCAAACCAAAAGTTGAGAACCACTGTCTTAAAGGCTTAAGATTTGTTAAGTTCTGAAACTGGGTCATATATATATATATATATATGAAATCTATTTAAGTTATATGTGCATATATATCTTGATATACATACAAGACCACAACTGTAGCAACATGAATGAGAACACAGAATGAGTATGTGTGAGGGTGGTGATAAGGATGAGTGAGAGCTTCCATACTGAGGCAGGAACACTACCTCAAACACCCATGGTACCTGTTCAATGTTCTGTGAACACTTTTGAGTTGCAATGATTTAGGTTGATGCTGTGTTTTGGTAATGTGGTTAAATATATTGGCCACTTAATTGAATATGTCAATGTATCTGTGTGATTGACCAGAAAACATATTTGCTTGATTTTAAATGAAATACTTTTGTTTTGAATACTTTGAATTTCTTTATTATATATTTTTCTTTCAATTTTGAAATAAGGTGTAGAACTTCAATTTATTAACTATTTCTGATTGTCTATGAGTATTTGTAATGACAAAGAACCACACTGAGACATGTGATAGAAGCAAGAATATATTTATTATAGATTTACAAATCAACATGGTCAAAAGACCATTCAATGTGATTTTTGCTTAGCTTTGTTTATTAGTTTTATTTTTTCATCTGATTTATAATTAAGATCTTTTATTTTGAGTTAATGAGACCAGCATTGCTAGGATGATCTCTGTTTATAACAGTTAATATTTCTACCCCACAGTTACAGCCCACATATAGGAACACTTATGTTCTACATCACAAGGGAAATGAATACAGTTCATTAATCTATAAAAGCAAAAGTAAAAGCCAGAAAGCAACACATGTCCTGCTATGAAGGATTGCACTAGACTACTAAGCATCTGGTTCATAGTGTATAAATGAAACTTCACACACTGTGAACTGTTCAAAATCTTTAAAGGTGTTTTTCCCGAAGTGTTAGAGAATGTGTGAAAACTTCCATTTCCATTATGCTTATCATCAATCATTCATCAATTCCTCATATATTGTCCATGTCCTGTGCATTCCAATGCTTTTTTCCTTTTATAGCTCCTCCCTCTACCTCTTGGGCTTCCTTCATGTGAGCTGGCCTATGATTAACTACTCCCAACACTTCTACTATTGATGAGAAAGATAGACAGGGTGTTGGAAGCTGAAATGTAGTTTCATGTTGTGCTTTTTTTCTTTTCTCTTCTTGACATTTTTCTACCATTAGCCAGAGTACTGTCAGATATAGAACTCCTAGTTAAGTCATATTTTGAAATGGTAGGCTACTAACTTCTTTCTTGCTAACAGTCACTCTCACTTATATTATGCTGAATTCAGGAAGGATAGACGAAAAGGCTATAACTCTTCCTTCAATAACTATAAAACATAATTTATCAGTGAAGAGGGGGTCAGCTAAGACAATTCACTCTGGTCTTTGTATTTTGTATCACTGAAGAATTAGAAATCTCCCCTTCCACTAGATTTATCCCATGAGGTGATTAACATAAATGGATAAAAAATGGTTTCTTATCCTTCTCATACTTCATCTTACAAGCGAAGTTTGAAAGTTCTTGCCACATCATGCTCAGTATAGCAGATCATAAGCATTCTCCTCATAAAACTCCTTCACAGTTGACATACCTAGAGAGTGGTCCTAACTGAACAAAAACATGAGGTTCTATTATATTTGTATTATTCATAATCTGGATACTCCCATATTAAAGTGAATCTCACATTTTGGCAATTGCAATCAAGAAAAACATACTACAAATTTATATTTTAGTATAATCCTAATATACTAGATTAAAAATCCTGAACTCTCCTTTCCCTTTGAATTTACTCCCCAAAGATGAAATAGCTTTGAAAGCACAAAGACAATCCACGCAAGGGAAGGGAGCCAACACTTCTTTATGTAGTAATTTGACTTTAGTAACACAGTTAATAAGGAAGTATAATGAAGAACAATTGGGGTATTGTACAGCCCCCCAAATTTAGCCTACTTAGGAGGGAGCTTGTATGAATAAAATTGAAGTTGACAATGAGATAGTGGCAGTAAAATGGCCACTCCACATTACAGACCTATGAGGTCATGAAGAAAAGGAAGTGGTCCACCTTTTAAGAATCTCTGGCTTTGGGTATGGCTTGCATACTAGGTTAGAATTATAATCTGATAAAAGACTTGAAAATGATTACTACTTGGTCAGCTTTGTAAAAGATTATGAAATAGTGCTGTAAAGGAAATAATCTCAATTAATTAAATGAACCTTGTCCTTTATAATGACTTGTTATAAGACAGAAGTAACACGAGGTTGAAAGGGTATAAAATGGGGAAACAAGCTAGTCACAATAAAGCAAAAAGTGACTTAAAAGAGGACCCACAAAATGTAATGCTACCAGAGAGTTCTACCTGAAATACTTGCAATAGAAGAGGACAGAAAGGGATATTTCTTATAGTATCTCCAAACAGACAGTAAATAATGATAGAACCACCAGAAGCAATCACACATGCTGGCATTGGCACAAGGAAGCAATATTCCGAGTGACCGTGGAATCCCTATTTCAGTCCACTTGTTGACTTGTAAAGAAACACTGTATGCTCCATTGTGTGCAGCAGTAAAAGGAAATACTCCATAAATGACTAAAATTTAAATTTAAAAAACAGAAACATGGTCTATAAAATGGTATGAAGTGAGTAAACAACAAAATGAACAAAGGCAGCAGTGCTAGGGCTGGCAGAGATGTTGCCCACCTGGAGTCTTTAGAGAAGAACTTGTAAAATAGAATTTGACCTATTCTTAGTAAATGGACAGAAATATAGAGGGGAAATTGCTTTAGAAGTATGATGAGGTGTGACAATGGCAAATGGAAAGCTAGATGGAAGAATGCAAATAGCTTGTTTAAGATATATATGTAAGTGGAGAAAGGGTGTATATATTAAGAGACATGAGATACATAAATGCATATATATGTGTGTGTATATTCTATTTTATTTCCACTTCCTTGGCAATTGGCATCACTACTGGTTTTTTGATCTTTGATAAATCATTGCCTAGTAACAGTTTTCTTAATTTCAAAATAGTAAAAGTAAATATACCTATTATACAATAGAAACCAAATGCAAATTGTCTTAAAATAACATCTTGGTTCATTTTCATTTGTTATCTATACTTCTAAGCTGTGGTTTATGTCTTTGTCCACGTTTGTTTTGTTTGTTTTATTTTTTGTTTGTTTTGTTTTTAATTTTTGTTTTGTTTATGAGACAAGGCCTCACTATGTAACCTAGTTGAGTCCTAGTTTGGCTTTGAACTCATTATGACATAGGCCAGGCTGACCTCGAAGTCATAATTTGACTGTGTCCCTCCAAAATACAATGATTACAAGCATGAGTCATGGGCTCTGGCTTTCTTCAGCCTTCTTGTTCTTTCATCATACTTTGGGCTTTCTAAAGGGCACTGGCAATGTTTTATTCATATTCAGCTTTCCACATCTATAATAATTCTTATTGTGCAACTGGTGATCATACATGTTTCAGGAGTGCAGAACTTGACCCTGATATGTAGGTGTATCCACACTTCTGTACCATACAGATTCCAAGTTCACAAGCTCACATTGTCATACCTTTACTTACTGGCCTTTTGTGGGCACTCTCCTTTCCCAGTGCTATGGGGGTCACTTCTTTATTGTGATGTTTTATTAATTCCTACTGTGGTCCATGTTGTCATCTCACCTGTAGAAATTCATGACTAATATGTAATCAACAACCCATGGTTCTGGATTCTGACTTTCTACTGTTCATATAACATTAAGACTACTAGAATGTAGAACTTAAATATAGTATAGCTACAGCAAAGGACTATTCATTGGTGGATGAGAAGGAAATGAGATAGACAATATATATGGGTAAATATATATGATAGATAATAGATGGAAGATAGGTTGATGATAGATAGATAGATAGATATAGATGATGGATAGATAGATAGGCAGATAGATAGACAGATAGATAGATGACAGACAGACAGACACCCTGTTAAATGTCCTGCCGGTTCTACTTTTGGCAATTTACATTTCTACATAAAAGGAATTTATTTCCTATGGAATTTAAAATACCTGCTTACGTTCTTGAATGTATTTTTTAACGTTGGTATACTCTGGGGTGGGGGTGGGGAGTTAAGGATAAACTAAAAGTTTATTTCCCTCCCGAGAGACTTAGATCACCATAAAAAGATAGCCATGTAAAATTCTTTGCCTTTTCTGACTTTAAAAAGTTAAATGCTTGCTACCTTTTTTTATCTGAAGCATGTAGGCAGATTCTAATTTGGCCCTGCAAAAAAAAATCTGTTTGGCCCTGGGCTGAGGGAAGATGTTAATTTTCATGACTGTTTTAGAACACATCAAAATTCAGTATGCATTTTTTCAGTATTTCAAAGCAATATGCTTAAAACATGCAATTTAGAGCTAGAACATATAGAGCATTTAAAAATATTCAGGTTTTACCAAGAATCCATCCGGTCTATTATTACAATAAGTAGGATACAAAGACATCTTTATCTGACTGTGAATGAAACGTTCTACTTCGAAAAGGAGTTCAAAGCAAAATTATAGGTCTTCTAGCCCCAGCGTTCTTTTCTGGCTTTGGCACTGGAAATGCAGTATAGTCCAAAAGGGAATTACATAACCGCACTGCATTAAGTACAATTTTAGAAAACAGTGATGTCCAGGTTCTAGTATTCTACTCTGACGTATCTTAACACTCTTAGCTTGATAAACAAATGCAACTAATAATGAACAAGAATATGAGCAAATCCACCAGGAAGACCTATTGACACCAGTTGACCATGTTCACAGGCTCCATCCCACACAGCTGTGTTCTCTTACGTGAATGAAAAAAAAAGTTGGTCACTCCCTCTTGAAACTAGTAGTGAGAAGAAGTTTTAGAAATGACCCAGTGGAAATGAGTTTGTAGTTCTTCACCACATAGGACAAATGCACTTTCAGGTTTACTGAAGGTAGATCTTTTGGATTTATCTTTATTCTCTGAGGATGGGAGAATTTAGGGACTGAATGGCTACTGGTGAGGTTAATTTTAGTACACCCACAAGTAAGCAGGTACAATGTATGCAATAGCTTTCTGCCTCTCACTCCCAAAGTCATTCTATTAGTAAAATGGAATCAAATGAAATGCTGAATGGCCTCCATTCGTGTGAACATACTAGAGAACTCCGGGTGATAGTACATACCGCTCTTTCACCAGACCTGGGCTCAATCCCCAGAGCCTGAATTTACTTCCCATCCCCCAAATCAGGTAGCCCTTGTTCAACTCTAGTTCCAGTTCCAGGTTCCCACAGCCATTTCTGCACTTCAAAGGCCAGCGCACTCACACATGCACTGACTCACGTGCACAGTCACACACACATGCTCATATTTTTTAGGGTGAGAAACCAATGTGGAATGGTCATTTCTGAAGTTTTTTTTTCTGAGGTAGAAGCCAGCTATTGATTGTTTGGGCCTGACTTGAGCAAAGATATGAAACTCACATCTATGTTATTTCTTAAACCAAGCAACATGTCTCAGCTATGCAGAGGCAGCTACATTTCTATCAAGTTTGCTACATTTCCTTACGGTATAAGGGATTTAGTGTATGATGTCATGCATAGTGGGCTACCCTTCTCCTACTATTCTATAACCCCAGCAAAATGTTACTTTTTATTTTTCTCTCTCTCTTCTTGCTTTTACAGGAGCAGAAAGGAACTAGGAAGTGTAGCATCTATGTCCTGGCTTAGGGCCTGACTTACTACTTCTCAAGCAAGGCTGGCTTACCTATCCCTGTCCTAGATCAGTGCTCTTACTCTGTAGCTAGTTAATTACAATTTAAGAATACACAAAAGCTAAATTTTTATTTGATATCTGCAGGTGCCTATTAGCCCAAATGGTGGTCAATTTCAATATATTAATCATACTTCTTAAAGACCTACTTTATAAAATAGATATCTTATAAAGAAACAGTGTTTTATTATCTTCAGGTTTAAGATTTCCTTTCATTTCAAAGTGGTCTGCATCAGGAACACAATGCCCTTTACAGTTATTTTACCTTGAAGTATTCCAAATTAAGGATATCATATATAGGAAAAGATAGATTTGCCTTGCTTTGTGGAGATTAAGAAAGGGAGAAGAATGTTCTGATTTCTTGTTCTATAATCTGGATGTTAGAAAGATTTGGTTGAAAGGTGGGTAAAAATATCACAATAAGGCTTGCAGTATATATGTGTAATTAATTTTACTTAACAACAATATAAGCTGATTTATACTTTAGGATAGGCACCAAGGTTAAGATGAAGAACAGCCCACAATACTTCAAGAAATATCATCATCTGTTTGTTAAAAGACACACATACACACACACACAGAGAGAGAGAGAGAGAGAGAGAGAGAGAGAGAGAGAGAGAG
>OU015758.1:35166089-35178543 GCA_907169655.1 Acomys percivali
GAGAGAGAGAGAGAGAGAGAGAGAGAGAGAGAGAGGGGTGGAGGGAGGGAGAGAGAGGAAGGCAGGGAGAGAGAGATCTGCAATGATGAAGTCCTTATGCAAGACGACTTATGCCTTAAATTTTTGGCTAAACAAAAGTCTACTAAAGCATTATTTAGTAAAAGCACAAGAAATGTTTTAGGTTATTAAATACACTTGTTCTGGACAGCGGATCCCTCACTAACACATGTGAATCACAATTTAAAATAGAAACACTTCAGCAAATAACAGGAAACCATGCGAGTATGTTTAAAATGCATGTTCCTATCACATTCGGGTTCAGTAAATTTCAACGTGAATTCAGCTAAATGGTTTCACTTTACTTTTACTATACGATTTTTTACAAACAGCACTTTCTGATCAATGATGCTTTGGCAATGGAGCTAAGTACCAGACAACACTTATTCTTCTGCACTCTGAGATCCAGCTCTCTATTTACCAAGAAGAAAGGCAAATGCCAGTTAAACTACTTGCAATTCCATCTTTCTGATGCTCAGGTGTGGCAACAAGTATCTCCATCAATATTTAATGGCCTTCTCTTAAGCAGTACCACCATATAGGCAATCGTCCTGTTAACATGTTGTTAATTCTCAAGCATAGAGGCAGAAATGGAGTATACAGTTACTGAGAGGCACAGCAGTACATTTCCCTAGGGTAAAATTCTATGTGCAGTCTCTGGTGTACCTTCATTGATAATAAGGGGATGAGAACCATTTCAAAGTTCTGTTCAGAGAGTGAAACTTGCACACTCTTTAAAATTCATGGAGAAGAATGAAGTATTCCAAGCTCTTGCTGTTTCTTGCATAATGCTGTGGTACTCCAAACCAGTCAAATATGTTAGGAGTCCAATCTGCTGTCTTTGTTTTGGTCTATTTCTGATTCAATACCATAAGCAATGAAAATCATTGCTCAGATACTGAAATTTAGACCATTGGATGTCAATTAGAAGCCTTTTTAGTAAAACATGAGATGGGATTATGATCGTAAAGAAAGTCATAAAGAATTTTAATGAAATATAAAGCTATTTTACATCTACAACGTGAATACAGAGAAGTTTGAATCATTTCACTGGGAAGATCAGAGGACAACGAGTGCTCTTCACGTTCCTGACTGAAAACTAAAGAGGAACGGGGAGTGGGTGTGTACAAGAGACCCTGCTAGGCAAAGCGCTCATTGGAAGGGGGGCTTAAAGGAAATGCAGAAATAAGTGATTTAACAAATAAAAGAGCAATAGTAACAGTAGAAGAAAAGAAAGACCCTTATCTGCTTCTTCATTGATTAAATAAATTCTTGGATTCCGTACTTGAGAATAAAGTCTGTATTACCTTCCTCTTGATCTCAGATTTGACCTGCACAATTATACAGTCACTTTCAACTCTGATATGGTTGAGTTTTCAACAACATTCAGTTGGGATTTCTGCTGAATAATTTCAGAAAAACTCCCTCTTAAGTGTGGCGTACGGTTTCCCCCTTTTCTGCTATTTTGTTTTCGGTAGTTTCAGCTCCTTAACTAAAATATGAAGTAGAAACTTCTAGAAATTATTCATTGTTAAATTGCATGCAATTCTGAAGAGTGTGACAAAACTGATGGCAAATAGGTCAATCCTGCTCAGGATGTGAATCATCCCTGGGTTCAATTACTATGGTAGCATCCTTTATGTTCAAAGAGCCTTGTTTAATTTAATGAAGATGCCAAATAAATAATACTGATGATTCCTCCATGACAGAGAAAAGCTAGCAAATGTTTCCTCTATTTCAGAGGTGAAAATCACTGTCTAAAGAAAATAGTCTATATTGAATTCTCTGGCATACACGGTAAGAACATATTCATCAGTGGAATTATAAAGAATGAAAGAAATGTGCATTAGTTTTTCTGTCATACATCAACCTGTGAAGTGTATGGAAATAATGGTTACTTAAGATAGAAAAGGCATTAAGTTTTATCATTGATAAATATATATATATATATATATATATATATATATGACAAATATAGCACATGTAGGATTCTGACCTAGCCTTATTTTCAGGCATTCACCGAGGGTCCCAGAGTGTATCCTTTGTAGACAAGGGGATGGCTCCATTACCAACGTGCCATCAAGTTACCTCATTGTTGTTGTTGTTCCTGTCCTACTTCATGTATCTTTAGATTTACAAATTTTTACTGATTTAGAGTTGTCTAAAGGATATAACTAATCAAACTAATGTGTGTGTGTGTGTGTGTGTGTGTGTGTGTGTGTGTACACAACAATGGTGATCTGTTAGATTGTCTTACATGATATGAGCTAGGTGGTTCAGCAACAGCTGTCTCACACTGGAGCTGGTGACATAATTCAGTAGTTGCTTAATACATCAGACTGGATATATGAGCGGTCCCATCTGGTGTTGAAGGCCTAAAGGACTCGTGGAAAGCTACTGGTATTTAGTCTGTGTTGGAAGCCCCAAGAAGCTGTTTCTAATGTCAGTAAAGGAACACTGACGTAACAGGATAAATGAACTGGCCTTCAAAAGTGAAGGCAAGCAAGCAAAACATAACTCTTCCTTCTCCTGTGTCCTTCTGTCTAGGTTGCCACCAGAAAGTTCCACCCATATTTTCAGTGGATTCTTCTACTTCAAATACTCTGATCAAGAAAAATATCTCATATGAATGCCCAGCAGTTTATTTTTCAGACAAATGTATATCCAGCCAAGTTAACAACCAAAGTCAGTATCACAAATACCGAACATTTAACCAATGCTATAAATGGAATATTAAATATATATTTTTCTAAACAACAGGGAATGCATGTTGCCTGCACAAAATAAGGGCAAGAAACTTTTATCAGTTTGGGAATTTGGCTTATTTATGTGACATTTTTACAGATTTGTTTGATAAGAAAAGACTTCAAGTCTTATATAGTTCCCTGTTTTCTTATAAGGAAAAATGTGGAATGTCACTGAAAGAATATTTCTTGTTATTTGGCCAAATACAGCACTTAAGTACTATGTTTATATAACCATCTGTCATGTTTACATAGCAGAACTCAAAGGCAGAAATCTCTCGTTTGTCAGAAGCATGGCCTTGTGCATAAGCCTATCTGTTATATAAATTATTTTGGAGTAGATTAGAATCTTCCTCTACAAATGTTCATTAACCAAAAGCATGATTGAACCTAATACAAAATGAGAGAATAGATAGCTGTGCTCTTAAAACTCTGCCTCCCTCATGGTACTTTTCATCCTGCTTGTTTATTACCTAGTAATTTCTCCAGGACACGAGTCATAGAAATGATACTCTTGCCCATGAATTTTTCTTTTTTTCATTGAACAGCTATTTGTCCAGGACATACTGTCATATAGTCTGAATGAGTAGTCAACTGAGACTTGGATTATTAGTTTATATTCTAAGTAGATGTGAGAACAGAAATAGTAAATATTAGTAAAATGGTATAGATTAGAAGATAATATGGCTTTGAAGAAAAAACAAGTAAATCATCATAAAATGAGTTATTGAAAAAGTATTTAGGAAGGAGACTGTGCATCCAACTTGCAATGGTCAAAAGAGTTCCAACTGAACAGTGCCTTTTTGAATGAAGATGCTGGCTAGGGGGAAATTCCAGTGAGTAACAGGTCTATGTACAGGTACCTCAGGGATAAAATATGTTTGGTGTGTTTAGAAAACCACAGAGAAGCAAGTGTCACTGAACACAGTGACTAGGAAATGGAGAGAAACATGGGAGAAAAGACAACTGTTGGAAAGTCTATTCATCTATTCATGCATCCTTCCCAAAAGTTCGGGGTTCTAAGTTTCAGACTTGAGGCACTTCTGGGGATGGCCCTTAAGTAGATGAATAGCCAGACTTCATTTATATATTCATTTGACCCTTTTCATGCATTCAGTAAATATTTATGAAGGGTGTGTGGCTAACAAGGCAAGGAATATAATGGTAAGGAAATAGCTGTGACTCCTGTCTGCAGGGAAGTCTCACTCTACTGAGGAAGACTGAAAAATCTGAGAGCTGTACACGTATTTAGAAGCCAAAGACATGAAAATGAACATATGGCTCTCTCAGGGACTGCAATGGGAACATTTGAACTGACCACACTGGGGCCACCACCCTGCAAAGACTGCAGGTTGTGTGAAGTCAATGATAATGGGCACAAGCTGAGCAGAATACAGAAAAGTATTTAGAGAATGAGGACTGAACATGCAACTGGAGGGTGACGGCATGAAACTCAAGAGAAGGAGGGATGGATGCTGTTGTACCTGCAGAGAGCAGCACAGATGTCTGAAGATGCAGGAATGAGTGTGCTGGGGCCACGTGTCTACCCTGTGCCCACTGGGAAGCTGATATAGGATTGTAAATCAGGTAGTGAGCTAATCAGATTTGAGTTTTAGAGATCCCTAATCTATACTGAATATGTATTAACGAGTTTACTTGTCTATCCCTTAGATAATTTGTTTGCATTATGAAGGATGCCTGCAAGAGGTAGTCCTGAACTCAAGGAGATCCTGGTGGGAATTTCAAACATTGTAACAAAAGCATGAGAGGAAATAAGTCAGAAAGGAGATTATTGAGTAGCCTATGAATTAGGTAAGGGAACAAAGTCAGATTCCATGTTGTAATCCTTTAAAGTATGGCTTTTGCTAATCTATGAAGATGTTCAGTGAATCTATGAAGAAGTTATTATCGTGGACGTAGAAGAGTTTTTTTTTTTATCAGATCCAAGGAGAAATGATGCCAGTATACATAATTACATATGTAGATTCTTTAATCGTCATAGATAACTTCAGAGGAAATAGTCCATGTAGACATGCATGTGTGTGTGGTTGTATATATTTCATGTGAAATACATAAATATATGAAAATTAGACAGGTTTATCCTCAGGAGTCACCAGGATACTGAGGCTGGAGAGATGGCTCAGTCGTAAATAGTAACTGTCGCAGTTGATGAAAAAATATGCTCAGTTCCCAGCACCTAGATGGTGTGGTCCACAACCATTGTAAACTGCAGCTCCATGGGTATCTGATGACTCTTCTGACTTCTTACTTCTCAAAAACAAAAACAAATAAAAAAGATTATCATATGAGAGGGAAGGACTTGTGAGATCTTGCCCCTAGCTGAGGGTCTACTGGCAGTTAGATACTTTGAGAGTAGGGAAGTCATTTCTCTTAAGTGGTGGAGCCACTTTTAATTTACCCATGTTCCAGTAAATATCTCCACAACTATGACCATAGGAGTGACCAAAATTAAACTCAGTGTTTCATTATGAAAAAAGATATGAAGGCAAGACATGTATTTACTAGTTAAGGAATTTGAAGGGAGTTAGAGAGTGATAAAGGAGATAATAAGAGAAATATGATCAAAATAAAATGATACATATATGAAATTGACAAAGAATGAAATTAGAAAAATTGAAAGTCAACATAGAATATCATATGAAGCATTATGGATATGGCTAAATGACAAAGTGCTTACAGAGCACATGCAAGGCCCTGGACTTGGTACTCAGCAATGGAAAACTTTTGTCACATGAAAGGATGCAGGTAGCATCTAGCCTTAGAGTTCAGATTGCTTCACTCACCATGATCTTTCTGATATTCAAGTTCTTATATGTATCAACAGTGTGTGTTCTATGCTTCCATTAAGCAGAGTCATACAATAAGGCTGAATTACAATTTGGTCATTTATCTGCCCATGGGTGTTAGGTTGTTTTCAGCTTGAAGCATTAAAGGAATAGAAGCTGTAGGAATTGTGTCAGTATAATATTTCATTACCATATAGTAAACACATTAGTGGAAGTGCTATCTCCAGGCCAGTGCATGTTTAGGCTCATAAGAGACAGACAAGTGAAATGTACCAATGTCCTTTCCCAAACACTGTCCCAGAATGTTACAGGCTCCACATCCTTGAAAGCACTCAACATTGTTGTCAATTTTTTCTTTAACATTCTAGTAGGTATGTGCCTAACACAGGTTTTAATTTTCATGTCCTTTGAGCTATAACCTGTGTTTCCTTAACAGTGATTGTACAACACACTCATTGTCTTTGATCATTTTAATTTTACTTCCTGCCCAGTTATTTCTACCTTTGATGAATACTTGTAGATTTATGGTCTCATGCTCTGTATTCCTCTTTGAAAGAGAGAAACTGTAAGACATTGTTGCAAATATCGTATAAGTCCATGAGTTAAGTGTAAGAAGTCATGAAAATGTAGCATTTAATTTTTATTATTTTATTCCTTTTCCATAAATGAGTTTTGGTAGTCTAGGATGCATATTAGATTTTATTAGTTTTGTGTTGTGTTTTGTTTTTCTAAGTCTGACATTTCTAAACTCTGCCATGGAAAATGTAAAAACACTAAATCACTGAAAGAAAACAAAAGTAATAATTTCAACAAAGAAACCCACGAAATTTTTCTTTTGAAATGTTATTATATTGTTTTAGTATATACTTGACACTGCCAATTGTAGCCCATAATTCCTGTTTATTGCCAGCTCAAAGGAGAGAAAAAAAGCAAGAGGAGCCAAATAGCCATGGGGTTTTCTAATCTAGTTGTTATCAAAAAGTTTGCAAAAAGTTCCTTAAACATTACAACAACTAAAACATTAAAACAACCAAACCTTTCAATAGGGTAAGGAAATCATTGTATTCGACTGACTGGTTATATACTAAACTCAAATTTTAGAGTATATTTGTTGTAAGCACAAAGCTTTAAGAAGATGGGGGTTATGGATTGTTTCATGCTCCTAATGGTGGCCAGAAGTGTTCCAGTAAAGTATGCCTCAATCAGTGTTTAATATGAGAACACAAATACAGACAGAAAAATGGGATGAATGCTACCAGCACATAAACCAAAGCTGTCCCTGGTGTCTCTAGAGACCTTAGGTCCATACTGTGCCAGTTCGTGACTGAAGATCATGGCTCTTGAAGCACACTAAATAAAAAGCTACTAGTGTTACTAAGCCTATGAACATCCAAACAGTAGAAAATGTGTAACCAGAAGTCTACATGAGCTTTTTAGGTGTCTAGGGGTTAGGTGTATCCAGACCTGGAGGAGTGAGGGAAGTCTGACTCTGTTCCCGCTCTCTCCAGAAACTGGTTAAAAGGGTCATGTGGAAGCCAGCCTGTAGTATCCTGGTATTGCAGAATTAAAGAGCTCAGTTTCCATGTCATCCACCTGTTTGCTGAACTTCTTTAGGAAGAAGTAGGAAAACTGAGAACAGAGATGAGGGAATAGGGTAAAAGAGGAATGGAGGGAGAGATGGTGAAAGGAATGAAGGGCAAGAAAAGAAAGAAAAATACTAGAAGGAAAGGAAAGGAAGAAAAGAACAGAGAAAGGAAAAAAGGAAATGGCATAAAGACCAGGTTTAGTAAATATATGTAGAATAAATGAATGAATAAAAATAAATGAATGACAATAAATTATTTAGAAGAAAGTATCCCGTTTATATGAATGAGCCTCAAGTGAAAATAGTGAGTGTTGTGACCATTGGCTAGATCTGGGTAGGGGTTTAAAGTTTACAGCCTGTCTTGTCCTTGGCTGGTGCCTTAGTTTGAGCGGGACCCCTTGGCCAAAATCTGCCTATTATAATGTTCTACTTGTAGGTTTCTAGGACCCACTGGATCTTTCTACATTGCTATTCTCACATGGTTCTCTCGTCTAGAGTCCCAATAGGGTGTCCTCCAGTGGAGAGTGAGATATGACTTTCTCACCTACTCTGGTGCCTCACATTTGACCATGTCCCCTGGAGGGGGAGACCTGGTGGCACTTAGAGGAAGGACAGCAGGTCACCGAGAAGAGACTTGATACCCTATGAGCATATACAGTGGGAGGTAATCCCCCTCAGGAACAGTCATAGAGGAGGGGAATAAGGGGAAAATGGGAGGGAGGGAAGAATGGGAAGATACAAGGGATGGGATAACCATTGAGATGTAACAAGAATAAATTAATAAAAAAAGAAAGAAAAAAAAAGAAAATAGTGAGTGTTGCGATCTTTCATTCTAGATAAGGTATAAACAGGCAGAGTGGTGAGTAATCTGAGAAAACCCTCTTTCCCAGCATGCACAGAAACTACTAGAAGACATTAGAGTTGCTGTGTGCTTTTTAGCTGCATGGTTATATAGTCAGCCCTGTTAATTTTAACTGAAGAAAGTAACATGTTCATGAGCACACTTTCTTTTTTTTATTAATTTATTCATATTACATCTCAATGGTTATCCCCTCCCTTGTATTCTCCCATTCCTCCCTCCCTCCCATTTTCCCCTTACTCCCCTCCTCTATGACTGTGACTGAGGGGGACTTCCTCTCCCTGTATATGTTAATTTATTCAGATTACAACGAAATCATAATCCCATCACTTGTATCCTCCTGTTCCTCCCTCCCTCCCGCTTTCACCCTATTCCCCTTCCCTAGGTCTAAGACCAAGGGGACCTCCTTCCCCCCTATATGGTCATAGGTTATCAAGTCCCATGTTGGTAGCCTGTTTGTTCTTTCTTTGAGTGCCATCAGGCCTCCCCACCAAAGGGAGGTGGTCAAATATGGGGCACCAGAGTTCATGACAGATTCAGTCCCCACACTGCACATAACTGTGGAGAATGTCTTGTCCATTGAGTAGATCAGAGAGGGAATCAATGTTTACTACATGTATTATCCTTGGTTAGTGCAATAGCTTGAGCAGACCCCCTGGGCCCCGATCCACCCATCACGATGTTCTTGAAGGTTTCTAGGACCTTCTGGGTCCTTCTATTTCCCCCATCTCCTTTATTTCTCTTACCTAGGATCCCTAGGATGTCCTCACATCTATCCATATCTCCTGGTAAGTGAAGACTATTGTGGGACACTCCTTTTGGGCTAATGTCCAGATATAAGTGAGTATATACCATATGAGTCTTTCCACTTCTGGGTTAACTCACTCATTATGATCATCTCTAGTTCAATCCATTTGTCCACAAATTTTGGAAATTTCTTGTTTTTAATAGCTGAGTAGTATTACATAGTATAAATGTACTACAGTTTCTTTAACCATTCTACAACTGAGAGACACTTAAGCTATTTCCATGATCTGGCTATTATGAATAAGGCTGCTATGAACATGGTTGAGCAAATTTTCTTGTTATGTGCTGGTGCATCTTCTGGGTATATTCCAAGGAGTGGAATAGCTGGGTCTTGAGGAAGCCCTATTCCCAGTTTTCTGAGATAGCACCAGATAGATTTCCAAAATGGTTGTACAAGCTTGCGTTACCATCAGCAATGAAGGAGTGTTCCTCTTTCTCCACATCTTTGCCAGCATGTGGTGTCACCTGAATTTTTGATCTTAGCCATTCTGATGGGTTTAAGATGGAATCTCAGAGTCATTTTGATTTGCATTTCTCTGACATCTAAGGATGTCGAGCATTTCTTTAAGTGTTTCTTGGCTATTCAATATCCTTCTGTTGAGAATTTTCTGTTTAGTTCTGAGACCCATTTTTCAATTATGTTATTTGGTTTGGTGGTGTTTAATTTCTTAAGTTCTTTATATATTTTGGATATTAGACCTTTGTCATATGTAGTGTTGATGAAGATCTTTTCACAGTCTGTAAGCTGTCACTTTGTTCTGTTGACAGTGTCTCCTGTCTTACAGAAGCTTCTCAGCCTCATGAGGTCCCATTTATTAATTGTTGACCTAAAAGCCTCGGGTGTTCTCTTCCGGAAGTTGTCTCCTGTCGCAATGAGTCCCATTATGAGCACACTTTCTAAAGGAAGACTCCTGGCTTACAATACCAACACTAACCAGAATTTTTCCATAATCTTTTAAATATACATTTATTTTATTACACAAGTAAAATACAAACTATATACAACAGGGAGGACCATGTGACAATCATGAGTTCTACAAATGTTACATTCATAGTGGTTTGGTTATCTGTATTTGTCCAGCATGGAGTAAACGTCTTTCCTGTCTTGTTGGGTCCATAATTTTTATGATAAATTTTTCTTCAGTTTTCTCATCTGTCAAAATAAATGGTTGTGATACTCATTAAGTAATACTTTTATGAGAAGTAATATTTATGATAATCATAGTGAAATATTAACATTTGAATTTATTTATATTGTATTACAATCCAGTACAAAAGAAAGTGTATTGGCTTGTTGGGTCATCTGGGTTACTTAGAGAAATAATGAAGTCATCATCTGTGTATTACAACCTCTCAAAGTGTTGAACTGAATATATTACTAGAGATATTTGCATTGTAATTATTGGTTTTTCCAGAGGAAATTAGCCTCCTATTTGAACACTTTTTTTTCTTTTGTTAGACAAAGTTTCCCCAAGGTAAGTTAACTATGAGATCCTCCTAGAAATGTAAAGTCAAGAAATACACAAGAGGAAAAATTATTCCTAAGCTATAAAGGCAATCCTCCACCTCATGTTGGTGCACTGTAGCTGTTAAATAATTCCATTGCTACCCATTGCTATGCACAGGAGAAAGCAACTTACTATGTCTCAGATCTGGAACAAAGCTGCCAATCATTTATTTCTAGTTGTATCTCAACAAAGACAAATTCTCTCTCTCTCTCTCTCTCTCTCTCTCTCTCTCTCTCTCTCTCTCACACACACACACACACACACACACACACACACACACACATACACACACACCTATAAATTTGTATTATATTCTGAAAGAACCATCTCATGTTGTTGGTGAGATATAATTTGGCTACTATACCTAAAGATAACATGTTTGTGACTGCTTAAGTTATTGATGATAAGAAGAAATTGCACCCATCATTTTAGTTGGAACCCAAAAAGGGAGAAACTCAACTGAGTTGGCAAGAGAGGCAATTGAAGGTTCTACTCTTCCAGGCATTTGTTAATGTGGGTTTTGAAATATACAGTGGAAGAATACCACAGACTTAGTAGTCAATGATTAAGAAAAAGTCCAGAAGGCATAGTCTATGCAAAATGGGGAGGTTTGTACTACCAAACAAGAACTGTGCTGTATACTAAATTCTTTATTCATACTGACAAGTACATTTTCAGTATTCATCTATTTAGGTTTTTGAACAGGGTTATCCATGAATCAATCGGCAGTACCAAGGGCAGTAGGCAAAACAAAGGTGTTCATTGACTGCTGCAAGAGCTTTCAAAAGTACCAATTAATCAATAATGATCATTGTTAGACTGAACGCCCACTCCTTTAGGGATTTCCTTACCAAAGACTTTCTCTGGAACCATTCTTATAATGTAGCATCCCTCTGGATCTTCAGTCACCTCATTAATTGCTGCCCTGTGCTCCCTGTCTACTTGTAATTCCTCCTAGTAATAGAAAATAGTTCATAATGGAAGATTTAATTAACTGAGTTTCCAAAAGGCTATTTACAGTGAACTGGGAACATTAGCTTTGATTTTTATTGTTTAAGAATGAGGATACGCTTTTCACAACAAACCCAGTGCAGCAGGAAGACAGCATTTTAGCAACACTGAAGTGTGAGGTGCCACTGGCAAAACTGAGTTCTGCTGCCAAGGGGACAGGGGTTACAGCAGTGACATGGGATGCTGCTCATTGCCTGAGGCCGCTTGTTCTTTCTCTAACTTTCACCGAGTGACCCTTTGCAGGCCGTGGTTATAACCACAGAACCTCTAACTCAGTGAAAGAGAGGTGGTCCTTGTTTTTAAAAACAAGGAATTTCCGAAATTTGTGGACAAATGGATTGAACTAGAAATTATCATAATGAGTGAGTTCACACAGAAGCAAAAAGAGTTAAATGGTATATACTCACTTGTATCTGGACACTAGTCCAAAGGGTATGTCCCTATGAAAAACTTTACCTACCAGGAAAGTGGGTCAGAGGGGAGGACATCCTATTGAGACTTTAGGTCTAAGAAACCTGGGAGAATGAGGAAATAGAAGGATCCAGTGGGTCCTGGAAAACTACAGGCAGGTCTAGGCCCTGGGGTCCTCCTCAAACTATGGCACCAGCCAAGGAAAATATAAGCAGTAAACTTCAAACTCCTACCCAGACTAGCTGATGGACAGGACATTCTCCACTGTTAAGTGGAGAAGGAGATCTGACTTTCACACAAACTCTGGTGCCCCATATTTGACCATGTCCCTTGGATGGGGAGGCCTGGTGGCACTCAGAGGAAGGATAATAGGTCATCAAGAAGAGACTTGATACCCTATGAGCATATACAGGGGGAGGAGGTCCCCCTCAGTCACAGACATAGGGGAGGGGAGTAAGGGGAAAATGGGAAGGAGGGAAGAATGGGAGGATACAAGGGATGGACTAACAACTGAGATGTAATATGACTAAATTAATAAAAAAAGAAAAAAAGAAAAAAAGAAAAAAGAAAGAGAGGTGGCCCATCATTAGGATACAGGCATTCAAAAAAGAGAGAGAGAGAGAGAGAGAGAGAGAGAGAGAGAGAGAGAGAGAGAGAGAGAGAGA
>OU015758.1:35178553-35213698 GCA_907169655.1 Acomys percivali
ATAGTCTTTTTATTTTCGCCATCCTTCCAAAGTGGAACCTTAAACACAGTTAAGACTTTTCCTAGGTATATCGCTGGACAGTGTTAAAAAGAGAAGAGATAAAAATTAATGTGGCCTCGACAGAACAGAGAGAGCTAGAAGTAAGCAATAGGATTGCAAAACAAAAACAAAAACAAAAACACAGATCTTTTATTAACATACCCTATAAGATTGACTCACTTATTATATACAGCATGATTGGTTATTATGTACTTGGCAAACCAACAGGGTCACCTCACCCAGTGGAGTCACCTCAGTTGTGCATTCACAAACACGTGTTCGGAGCTTGCGCTCCCTTAAAGTGCGTCTTGAACCCTTTATGGAAATTAGCTGCTATTGCAGAGTAGCAATTTTTCAAAGTGAATATCGTTCGCAATTTTACCTTTTCCCCCCTCACTTAGTAAATTAAATTAGACCACATTATAGACTAATACCCTGTGAATTGCATTTATTAGATCACAGCACATTTAAATTATGGAGGCACAAGCACCCGGAAGCACTGACTGCCCTGCGAAAAGACAGAGCAAGAGCTTAAAGGTTTATAGCGCCAACGAAGTTTCTCATCCATAAAAGACCTGGGCTCCATTTTTTCCCTTTCAGACTGAGTAAAACTGACATGCAAGTCTGTACCATGACTGAGATCCTCATTGTGGTCTGCTAGGCATGCAGAAGCCGAACAAAGAAAGATGGCCACAGTTTGCACCTTTCTGTTAAAGTGGAATCCCTGGTCCGTTTCCAGCTCCATCACATGAGGACGACCAAAAAGGAGACTTATTTTTTAAGACAGTTATTCTTTGGTAAAGGCAACAATATTTTTTTATCTCTATAATGCCAGAAAACAAAAAGTATGATAATATATCAGTAACATAAGTTCACACCAACCAAGTTTCCAGAACAAACTTAACTCACAGATCTTTTGGAGCGAGTGCCCAACACAGAGTAACTCATTTGCGAGTTAAGTTTTAAAGGAGTGAAATGCTTCCCCCAAATAATTCATTAGCGGTGCTTTATTCTGCCTTCGCAATGAATCAAAGTTGGAGAGAACTTCATTTGGTGCATTTGTATGGTTTAAATAAATCTGGAAGCCCTAACCCTGTCACGTACAGAGGTCGAGTGTGGGAATGAATCTCCAGACACAGAGGGTAAACTACTTCAAGGCGTATTCCCAAGAGCTTTAGACTGGACAATCAGAATTTACTCTCCGAGAGCCGGGTGTCCCTGTGCCTGTGAGCCCTCGGTGTGTTTGAAAGTCTCCTTAACCTGTCTCGGCAAACTGCATAAATCACAGCAATAAAGTCTTCCTATTCAGCATGTCCAGGCTGGGGACAGCTGACCAGCTGCTGACCTTCGAATCTGGGCCCCTGCTGACCCGAACTTCGAAGTTCAGGCGGTCAATTGCAGGTCACTGAGGGCAGTCTCCCAGTCTTTCCAGTTCCCCTTGGACTACAAGGTTAAATGTATGCAGCACAGGTATTTTCCTGTTTCCTGAACGTGCGACTCATAGAATCCATACCTTTTTGACTAAAAGAAAGAAGACCACAAAGAAGGAAAGAAAGAAGGGGTGAGAAAAAATAAACAACTAATTTTAAGTTTGTGCCCTCCTAACCAGTTTCACTTGAGTGTCTACCAGGTTGGTCGTTTATCAGTATAATGGATCTACAGACAACCTTAAACAATTGTCAAACATTCTTTTAAAAGCCATTAGTTTTTCAACTAATGTATATCTGTTTTGTGCATTTGTTGAACCCTTCACTTGTCACTGAGAACTGGCCTGTTAAACTAAGCAGAGACCCGATCAGTTTTCAGTGAGCGTTGAGCCTCAGGGTTCACCTGGGTCATCCGTAAGATTTATGAGGCCCAGTGCCAGTATCTGATTGGGACTGTTAGTGCTAAAGAAAGCTGACACTTCCTCCCTTTCCCTCCTCAAGTCTGACACACAAAGTCCAGTGACTTAACTTGTACATTCCCACTAGCTGCCTAAGAGGCAGCAAAATTGATGACCTGTACAGACACCAAAGTGGACATCAATAAAAAAAAGATGGATGTGAACAAGTGAAGTGACATGCCTCTCTGCTGAGGAGACTGAGAGAGAGAGGAGAGAAAAGGTTAAAAAAACACTGGAAAGTTATTTATATAAGCTTCAAGGACAAGGATTTTGTCACCACTTGCCTAAGGATTTGCACTGAAAATTTTTTTCTTTCTTGTGTTTTCTATCCTTTTCTGGTTGACAAAAAAGTCTGAGGAACCTCTGGTAGTTTCTAGGCATTTTTGCTTGTTAGTTTAACTGTAGAAATTTTTATCAATCTTTTGTCACAAACAAATGATGCCATGAGATGAGCTGAAAACTATTATAACCAACTCAAAAAGGACAAAGATGGTTAAAAGCCTGACAAGATGACATTTTGCACAGAGTAGGTGCAAGGACCCTGGAATATGCTCCCCATGAAGCATTTATGGTGAAACTGCATTTGTATATTAGGAATCACACTCATGATGGCAGGCTGGTCATTCAGTGACATTAAGGGCACTATTCTAGGCCAGGTGTGTTTCAATCCTAAAGTGCCTCTGAGAAGACTTACTTGTTGGCTAGGCAGTACAAATGAGATCTCAAAAAAAGACAAATTTTAAAAAATCTTTTATACATTCTCCTATTTTGTTCTTAATGTGTTAACTCACTTTCTAAAATGTGTTTTCTGTGTTTATACATTATATAATAAAATCGAAAATAAAAATGTGATCAGGGCAGTTGGAGATGATTTTTATAGAGTGATGTCAGAAGAAAGGGCAGAATACACAGATGACAGTGTTTGCAATTATTTCTTTCACACTCACTCTGCGTTGGTTTTTATGATGCCTTTAGTAAATATTAAATGGTGATCTGTTTTCACATGGTACAAGAAAGGAATTTATTTTCAATCATTTCAGGTGCCCTAAGTAATAGCATCTTCTACATAGATACAAGTCCTTAGATTCAAAATCAAAATACTAACAGTGCTGTCACAATGATTGAATTTGATGTCTACCAGAGCTGAAGATTTACGTTCTGTACTATTTCAACCATGCTGACAATAAAAGGGTTATAAGTTCCAGGCCCTGTCTGCTCATTCTTCCCGACCATCACAACAACAAAGCTGCCAGCGGACTAAGCTTTGCACTGATGTAACACAAAGCCTGAGACAAGCAGAAAGAAGGTTCTCATCTCTGGTAGATCTTTCTGGATTGTGATAGCCAAAACCCCAAGTGATATGTCTGCAAAGTCCACATCCCTTAGCTTAGAATAATGTCAAGGACTGTGAAGTTTCAACCTATCAAGGAGACTTCTTCCATCCCTGGTACTTTGTCTAAGTCAAAGAGTTAGATCAAACCAGTCTCTCCCAGTTGCACACAGTAGACTTAAAACCTTTCCTTGAGGATTCTCCTAGACGTCTAAAGTACCACTAGCATTTCTCCAGGAACAGTAAGCCACCCCATGTTACTCTAAAGTGAGCAAAGACTTCAGAGAAGATGACTGGTAGCAATGACTTGCACATGGAGACTCAGTCTCAGAATAAGACCCAAGTTAACTGCCAGCAGGAAGATGACATAAATGTATAGCATTCAACATAACAATATGCTGAGGAGGTTTTTAAGATGACAAGTGTCATGGGGAGACCTGGTGGCACTCAGAGGAAGGATAGCAGGCTACCAAGAAGAGACTTGATATCCTATGAGCATATACAGGGGGAGAATGTCCCCCTCAGTCACTGTCATAGGGAGGGAAGTAGGGGGAAAGCGGGAGGGAGGCAGGGATGGGAGGATACAAGGGATGGGATAACTATTGAGATGTAATATGAATGAATTAATAAAAAAATTTTTAAATGACAGAAAAAAAGAGGACAAGTATGGTTTGCTTTTATCTGTTAACATCATACATGAATTTGTTCACTGGAATAACTATTGTAATTCATTGGTGATTTTCATCTTAAGTTATTTTTTTTCTTCTTCTTGTTTTTATTTTTCTTCACAGGGTAAACTTGATGGAATTGTGAGGCTTACCAAGCATGGTTTTTGGAACCATACAGGTTTTTAATTCACTGAGATACACTTACTCGGCTCCATCATACCTCCTTTGTGACTGGGCGTCATCACACTGGAATCTGGATTTATAGTGGACTACAGCCAAAGTATACATGACTTAGTGTTTTGATTGCAGTTTAGGAAGTTAATAAAGACAACTCAAGAGATAACTGTAACTTTCTTCCAAATACATAAGAAAAGCTCCCATGTTTCCCTTTGTGGTCTTTATTCTGTTCATTTTCATTTAAATGCTCACACGTCTTTGAAAGCATTGTGAAAACATGGTTCAGACATAGCATTTCCATTCTTTCCTCCTACTGTAGATCGCTTTCCTTCTCACACACTGTGCCCTGATTGTGATTTCCCCTTCCTCCACTCCATGCAGTTTCTCACCACATCCCATCCATCCATACCCATACCCTTTCTGTCTCTCATTAGAAAAGGAACAGGCTTCCGAGGGATAATAATAAAATAACATAAAATGTAATGAGATAAAACAAAATCTATGTGTTTCCATTCCTTAAGCATCTTACCTCTGTGAGACTGATCTGAGATGTGCACACAGCACGTCTCATAGTCTTAGTACCATCTGGGTGAGAGCATGGGCTCTGGGTACTTATGGGAACTCTGGCTTTCTAGAGATGTTAGAATACCATTCCTTCTTCAGCTCTGCATCGAATGTTCTCTTGAGCAAACAGACAACATAGACTGCCATTTAGCCTTAGGCAGCTAGGTTTCCCAAGTTTCCCCAACCTGTTCAGGATCAAGGCTGGAGTGGTCCTTTCTTGATATTGGATACACTTTATCTCTTGGACACAAGGAAAAAGCAGTCAGATTTATTTGACTAATACTGAAGAATTCTTAAGTCCCTTGCTCATTTTCTACAGTGTAAGACTCTCGGATTCTCATTGTCAGAATGACTGGGTCCCCTGTTTCTAACTGGTGTGGAGTAGGTCTGGGGCAAAACATATTCTTCACCCAGCTGGGAGCAGATAGAGAGGGACAAATTCTTTTTACCTGTAATATGGAAAATGGCCCACCAGGCGTTCTCCATGAGAAACAACTAGTTGCTTGTATCAGAGTGATCTACAAGAAATAAACTTGCATTCCCCTTGCTGTTTCTTTGTGTAATATAAAGTTTCCTGAAGTTTCCATTGTAGAGGTTTTCATCAAGGCCTTCAAATACAAATAGCCCAAATACTAAGAATGTAACATTTATATAATTCCTGATTGTGTCATGGTTCTTGTTGCGGTAGGTAGTCTATTGTATATATGTGTAATAATATAAATGTGTATGCAAAAATTTTTTAAATGTTTAATTAGAAAAAATGAAATTTTCCAAAGAAGGAGTGTGCTTGGACAACATAATAAATTATTTAAAATGAATTACAGATAAACACAGGAAAGTTTGCTAGCTATCATACTGTTTTTACTAGTAGTTTTATCAGAAAGAAGATAGTAAAATAAATTGAATAATTTTTTCTTTCTCTCTTGTTGATAATTAATGCTATTTCAGTTAAAAAGTAAAACATAATAACAAGGTCAATTAAATAAATGTCTAAAATGTAGCAAAAAACCTAGAGAACAAGTTGATACTATTAGCTTAGTGCAACCATGTCTTGGGCTTTAGGCCCCTGTAGACATTTCAGTTGAAAGATCAAGTTGTAGCATTTATAGCTTAATGCATATCTCTATAACAGAAGAAAATAGGACCACTGCTTATAGTTTCCTTTCTAAAAGCTAGTTGACTAGGAGCAATAGCCATGTAGTGCCAGCTTTCTATCTCCTCCCCTCATCACAAGAACAAGGAGTTTTAGAAGTCTGCATCACATTATGCATGGACTGTACCATATAAGGTGCCTCTGAATTGAAGTGTCAATAGCCCTGCTTTCAAACCATTTCTTTTCAGAGCATGAGGAAATCCATTTTTAGTTGTTAACACAAAGCATTTTTCAATGGGTTAGAAAGAGTTTTTGTTTGTTCCTTTCGAACTACATAGTTATGCTTGGTGTCTCTGACTGGACATTGCTAGCATATAAGAACATATCATGGGATTGCAGAGTAAATCATTAACAACAACGAACTGTTTATTGTTCTTCCACAGCAAAACAATTTTTTTTTGATATAATGATCGAAATCTTTATTTCTACTGAAAACACGTCTCAATGAAACAAACATTGGCTTTCCAAATTCCTTCTTAAGTTATTTGAACTTTACCAAGTAAAATATTTATTTGGCTCATGACTACTTTATATGGAAAATATTCTCCAAATTTGATGCAGCTAAAGATACAGAGTGTTTGTTTTTAAATGGAATTTTTAAAAGCTATCTAAAATAATCTAATTATTATTTTATTGTTATTACCATATTTACAGTTATAGAAATGGGAAAGGAAAAAAGAGAGGAGTGAGCAAGAAATAGAACTGTGATGCCTTTATTTGTTCAAGGCACTGTAACAGAATATGTTAGACTGGGGGCTGGGACATGTTACATAATCAGTTCTGGAGGCTGTAAGCACAAGTTAGATGGTCATCTTAGGCAGGTTCTCCTGTGGATTCCTTGCAGGATAATGACTGCCAAATACATTTTTGCAAATTTATATGGTAGGAAGAGCCAGCTAACTCTGCAGACTAATAAGGTACCAATCCAATTCATGAGGGCTTCACTCTCATGACTTAATTACCTCCCAAAGTGACCTTGCACACACACAAAACAAAAAAAACAAACAAACACCTACCATATTCAGGATTAGATTTAACCATGTGAGTTTAAGTATGCACACTATTTGGTCTTTAATGGGTATCTTTTATGTTTTCTAGACTGTCATTGCAATTTGCATTTAGACTCTTTAAAATTCTTCAGCTAGTTCATTCAAACCATTTGTCAATAATTTTGGACAAATAAGCCAAAATGAAATATAAAAGCAGTTAATGCATTTAAATGACTTACTCGTCTAACCCAGAAAAGAGTTGTACACAATTTTACTAGAAGAACAAAGTAGCCCACTTAGTTCACACGATCTACACAACTGTTTCATGGCTCCTGTACACCAATGCTACTGCATTTGATGCCCAACCACTCATACCCATCAAGTTGTCTGGTGGTTCCAGAGTTTGCCTTGCCATGCTGGTATCCAGTTTCTGTTTTCCCTCCAGACATAATCAACATTCAAGAGCACTGGAATTTCTCCTTTTAAAATATTACTCTCTACTATTTACTCTATGCTGCTGCAATAAAAAAAAAAAAGCTATATTACAAACTGTGGATAATGCTTTGCTTCCTCTATTCCCATGACAACTTTTTAAACTATGCTGTGCTTCCCGGTTGTGCTGATACTCATTTGACAAATAAAACTTACACCTCAATAAACAGCAAGTCTGCATATTAAATGAGGAAAAAAAAGATACGCCATAAAAAACACAGTTTATATCAAACGAAGAAGGGAAAATCCTGCCTGCGGTGCAAAGAGGGAAATGGGATTTTGCCCCCTAGTCTAGAGGGTTACTTCTGTCACTAAGTTTTTTGTCATATCCATGAATTGTTTCTTCAATTAAGATCTGCTGAGAAAATAAAGGCATTGTGTAGAGTAAAGCTTGTTGGAGATCAGAGATGGCTCATGGTTAACTGCTTAAAAGAAATATCTCAGGCTTTAATTTCTGTAACTCAAGAAGAAAATTCTAAGCAAGGCTATATTTTATCCTACATTGATCATTTTGCTATTTTTAACATTTTATTATGATGGTTATGGTTGACACATTTCTAAGGAACGTGCCTTGAAATAAAAGTTCAAAGTTAAGTTATTTTCTTCTCTCTAAATCATTTTTAAAGATAAATACCCTTAAACCAAGTCTTCTGATCATTAAAAGGGAAACTTTCAACTAAGTAGGTTAAGGTACAGTAATAAACAAGGGATTCACTTTGGCCAATAAAAATTCTCATTAAAAATAAAGACCCTAAATCTGTTACTTTGCAGCACCTATCTTATGAAAATTAACCAGGAGTAGGTGATTTTGAACAGTAATAAGTAAATAATACTTTCATATTTTCTCATTCAAAAATTCACCTAAAATCTATGATAAACTAATAGTCTGGTGGACACTCAGATACATAGATGTTTTTATACAAATAAGTGTGTGATTATAATATATAATATACACACATGTTCAATACTATGCCAAGGATACTGTTCTATACAGATAAGAAAAATTTGTATCATCATTCTGAGGAACTAAATAAAAAATCAGCAGGTGTATTTATACATACTAATTACATTCATTGTCTCCTAGGGGAAAGGTTTTAATTGTTTCTAGTTTTGAATCTACTGATGATACTGCAAAGAACACTTTTGTTTTACATGTTTTAATTCCAATTTGGGGATATTTGGCCATGAGAAATACAGACATTCTAAGAATTTTGTGTCAGACTGTCAGTCTTACCTCCACAGAAGTAAAAATCTGTTTATATTTCTTTTGTATTTTGTAATTTCCCACTAGCTTGGGACATGCCAGACTGAGCCATTCACTAGGGGGAAAGCATAATCTGCTCGTTAATATCTATAAAATTGATGTTTGTGGATCGTGCTGAAAATTATTTCCTGTTTTATGTACGTTAGATACTATGTCACTTGTTAATTCTTGTAGGAATTAGAATGTCACATGTTTGCATCCACTTGCCTTACTTATCTATTTATTTGTCATGTATATGATGATTATTTCCCCGAGTTATGATGAGTTTAAATCGTCGGATGTCTTTTATGTTGAGAAGCCACATGTTTCTTCTTTATCACGTGACTTGTAACAAACTACTCTATGTGCATTCTTCCAAAATTCTGGAACGTTTTGTTTGACATCAGAATCCACATGCTGTTTCCCAGGAGGCTTCCTTCCCATGGCAAACACATCTAATGAATATACTACTAGTTTTGAAAGCAGACAGCAATCCCAATATGAGATAGGATTTCCAATTATTGTTGCCCAATTGGAATATTTTTTTGAAAACAGTTCTAATTAGAATGTTATTTTATACTGCAGAGAATGTATTTATATTCTGATTTTAAAATTCCTAAGAATTCACTGTTAGGCCCTTGAACATATTATACAGCTCAAATAACAAAGTACTCAAATTTTGCTTAAAGTACAGGGAAATTCAGATACTATTTTATGGTATGAATTTATATATGGTTTATTTTCCTGACTAGTCAAAGAAAGTAATTATTTTTGTCATGTAAACATATACATGTATCACTCATACTAATACAGTCTTTAAGAACCTATGATTTTTAAATAATTTAAAATGTGTATTTTGTTTTTAAGCTTTATTGTTAACAATACCACACAGAAAAATTAACCAGACCCAAAATCTGTAATTCAGTGAACTTCTGTACAGTGTGAATAGGCATTCTTAATGGAATGATTAAATGTTACACTTTCAGGGTAAAATTTCTTTTATGCACTATCTATTATCAAAATTTAAAATATCCATAACAGAATTAAAACTACAAAACAATTAACTTTATAAAAACCCTTCTTTATAACATGTGTCCATTACTAGTATTGTTCTTCCTCATCCCCCTACCTCTCTCCTCTTCAGATATGGGGCGCTCTCCTCCCCTACCATCTCACCTCAGCCTATCGTGCCTCATCAGGACTGCCTGCATCCTCTTCCTCAATGGCCTGGCAATGCTGCCTCATCAGGTAGAAGTGATTAATGAGTAGGCAACAGTAGAACTGAATTATATTCCATGACATATATACACACAATATATGTATATATATATATATACATATATATACACACACAATTTTCATTATCTATTTATTTATTGCTAGACACCCAGGTTGTTCCCAATTCTTTGCTATAATTAATATGGTAGGAATAAATATATGAGGGTTTAAATATCTCTGTGATTGGTATGCAGTTCTCAGAGTATATTCACAGGAGTGCTTATAAGCTTTACAAAAACCAAACAATCATGAAATAAGACAAAACCATTCTATGAAGTCTCCATATAATATTTGTCACATGAAATGTTTGGGTGTTCTTTATTTTTATGTGCATGGGCATTTTATCTCCATTTATGTAAGTCCACCCATGTGCATGCAATGCCCAGGGAACCCTGAACAAATCCTCGGATTCCCCTGGGGCTGAAATTACAATAGAATATGAGCTGCTGTGTAAGTGTTAGAAATGGAACTGGTGTCCTCCTCTGCAAGAACAGCCAGTGACATTAATTACTGAGCTATCGTTCCAGCCCTTCTGTATCATATTTTAATGACAAAGATTAAATATCTCCAAATTCATTTTCTTATTCTATCCAACTGCTAAGCTTATGCATCATCACTTGAAATGCTATACATTTTTTTTTTTTAATTTTCTACCTCTGTGCTGTCTGTTTTATGAGACAAAGACCAGGGGACTTTCTTTTCCTGTGTCTTTAATATAGTACATAACTTCTAGTTAGGTGTCTAGTGACAACTATAATGGACAATTTACAGCCTACAGGCTTCTGGATTGAGTAAGAGGGTTGTGTAAACCAACAGGCTTCTTTCAGACGTTGGTGAAAGCACAAGTGATTGGTTTATTGCCCTTCATCAGTTCCTCAATTACAATTGATCTCTACTTAGAGTGTTGCTAATTGTTGGGAAAGAAAGAAATAACTTAGACTTCTTAGGCTCTCTTAGCCAGTGATTTCTCTTTATAATTCAAAGCCATAATCCTACCTAAGCACAGATAAATGAAATCCACATGTTTAATCATAACAAGTACTTTTTAAGTTAATTTGTAAACAATCAAAGTGTTTTTAAAGCTGTATTGAGAACACCAAACCATAATGACTGATTGTATCTAATATTGAGCCAATGACAGACAAACATGATCACTTGATTCGTGCACTCATCATCTGGGCTCAGTACTACACTAGTAGCAATTTAATCAGCACTTAATCTCCTTATCATGTCTAGGGTGTTGATCAACTTTAAATACTTAACATAACACAGAACCCCCTACAGGCATTTCCACTTAAATACAGCACATAGGAGATATTGTCTTTGCTTGTCTTCTTATCATATGTTTTCCATTAATAGTGTGAAAAGAAATGGTTATTGTCATCAATGAAGCATCTCCTAATTTACTCTTTTAAATTTTTGAATTCTTTGTTTAAGAGAAGTTTAAGCGGTTTGTGTTATACTTTCAATGTCTTGACTATTTTAAAAATGCACTATCCTTACATGCAGGGTTATAGCGTTCTTTAATTTACCATTAAACTTTAGAATTATTTATTTTAGAAAGGTACTATTTAGTGTGAGCCTTTATTTTCTTGAAACATAGCTATAACCTTCACACATATAAGTGCTTGTTCAGCACATACTTTAAATTCTGGCTTCCATTTCTAATACAGCCCATCAATAGAATACCCAGTTAGATAAGACGTTAATACATGAGGCAAAAAAAAAAAAAAATCCTTCAAACCTTTTATCATATTACAGGTAAACACAACTTCAATCATTTCTTGACTTAGGGGGCATTCCACATCCCACACTGAAAATTTCCCTTCGCTTGCTCCAGCAGCCCTAATGCTGCACCAACCAGCAGGGCTTCCACACACTCCCGTGAGTTAACACACCCTACGTACCGCGCCTCACTGAGGACTACTGTCCTCTGTGTTCTTCTAGCCCTGTTTTCATATTTCCACAACAGACTGGAGTTGTTTGTTGCCCTAAAGAATTAAAATTGATAATAAAATTGATGACTAAGATGATATAAGCCACAGAAATAGACACTTCTGCACATTGACGTGTCCATAGTTCATATTTTGCGTTCAACGTATTAATACTTTTACTATTGTTTTCAGTTCCTTCCAATGTTATTCCAGTTTGGAAGCAGCATAAACCCAAAGCAACACTTAATTTTCCCTTTTCTATTGCAAGGTATGTAGAAGAAAGGAACAATACTTTACTATCTGTGCCAATGCCTCTAAATGTTATAGTACTTCATGTAATTCAGGGAGACATGTGGCTAGTTTTTCCTTTAGTGTCAAATGTATTAAAGCTGAGAACATTAAATATATTGTAAATAAACTAACTGTTCTAAAATTATTAGATGTATTATTAAAGATATTTTATAAGTCTATTTTAATAATGTAATTTAAGCAGATACCTGATAAAATACTTGATTTGTGTGAATTATGCTCCTCCAATCCTGGAATTACTGATAGGATTCATTACTTTTAAATTGGGAACAACCATGCATCTCAAACAATTGGTAATATTGAGCTAAATAACAATGTTGGTTAAATTGCACTGAGGCATAAACAGAGGAAAATAAGATAAAAGTCTATTATTTCTTGACTATAAATGCTTTCTAAAGTAACTCAGATGCTTCCATTTTATTTGAATATTGCTTTTTGTTTCCTCTATTAAGTAGTGCTTAAAAAACTACAACTTCAGTCAATCAGTAAACGGGATCATTACTTCTAACTGTTTCAGATTTTAAATCAAGGGTTTCATTTAATTTTCCTAGGAGAATAATGCATATAGATGAGGATGTCAAATTGCAAATAACCTGTATTAGAATAGCGTTTACAATGCTTATGGTAAGTAATCAACATTATTGACTTAGAGCGGGGATTTAAAATGCTGAAAAACACTAACAGAATAAATTGATTGTAAGAATAGAGAAGTATATCACTGTGTTAAAGGTTTTAAATGAAAGTGAAGTGCACAATATGATTTTTGTAGTTTAAAAGGACATGTACATATAGTACATGTATAGAGTTAGATATGCACATAGATGGATAATGTGGGCATTATTGATTTAAATTCCCTTTTGGGATTAAAGAAAGGATGCCTGGTCTCGCTTCAATGGTAATGTTGGCATTCATTATCAATATGATAAAATACAAATTGGTGCTCTGTAATACAGATTTAATGCCCCTGCTGAACTTTTTTCCATTAGTAAATAATGGTGACTTCTGTTTACTTTCTTTGACTACAAATGCTCATGGCATCTTCTCTTGGTGATCATCACAGTTACATAGGAAATGGTTTTGCTGAAAATGAAAATATTCTACCTTATTTTAGAAAGCGATAGAGTTTGCATCTATAAACATGAATTTAATCTATGCTTTCTATGATGTGTCAGCATTCTCAAAGAGAATCTTATTCTGGGTTATAAATAGAAGTAAAAATTTCCATAATTTGGAATAGTCGCAAAAAAGCTTATTGCATTGGTTGAAGTGAAGTACTTTATTTCTCTCGGCATAGTTGATAGTTTTAGCATAGGGACATAAGGTGAGTATTTCATTCCATTATTAAAAAACTTTTTATCATGATAAACAAATCTATTCTTTGAATTGCTTTTCTCTTCCACATAGCAGTGCCTTATTTTCAGAATAGCTTTCAACTACTAAGTTAGATTTATCTTAAAGAAAGAGGAATACAAAATCTCTTATTAATTTATTTTAATTAAACCCATTACAATAATCCCTGGGGAGAAAACAATTAAACACTGAATAAGAGACCATAAAAAATCAAGTTCATTTCCTCTCTGCCTTTGCGTTCCCTTAGTCATCTCTTTTTTCAATATAAAGCCTTTAAGTTTTGTAGATTTTTAAGTGAAATAGCATAATTTTAAATGGGGTTATAATACTAATACTCAATATTATCCCACATCTACTGCATATTTTATGCTATTCTAAGCATTTAATGTGCTTACTTAATTCTCCCAAAGAAGCTTATGAGGTAAAAGTCCATTCTTATACTCATTTTATACTAAGGAAGCTCCAAATAATTTCATGAATTAAGTGAAAAGACAAACCATTGAATTAGAAGACAATATTTGCAAATCATATACATATGATTATTAAAACCACAGAGAGATACCACTTCACAAGTACAGTTATGGATAAAATCAATGAGTAGTAGAGTCAATAAAAGCTAAAATAGTAAGAAAAAAACAGATTAAATCTGATCTTTGCCTGTAAACTTAAAACAAACGAACAAACAAACAAACTACTTACTGAAAAAAATGCTGCAAAAAGTTTTAAAAACAACACCCTGAATGTGGATATAGCTTTTCCTAGGAGCCATAATTGTTGAAAAATGAAAATCCCAGTGTCGTTAGGCTGCCCCTATAATACAGGCAATTGTCTCTGCTCTTTGTTGTCCACTGTAAGAGGAACACGACCTGCCTAGAGCAAGAACAAGGCCTGCCAGGCAGCACACATGCACAGAAGGGGGCCTTCATGTAGTGTTGGTCTGAGACCTACGTGGACATGCCCGGGCATGCCCAGAGACTGACTGCCTAGATCTGACCCCAAGGTCCTGGGCATGGGTGTCTGCAACAGTCCATCACAACTAGGTGATAAACTCTTATCCCAGAAGATGTCACAGGCCTTGGTATCTGGATGTGGAAAAATAAAACTGGGCAAAATGTCCTCATTTCTACCACAGACAGAATTCTGCCTAAAAGGGGGCAAGATTGGATGCAAGCAGAGTTGGCAGCCAAACTCTGCCAAGAGAGGGTAAGTAAGTCTTCAATAGTTCCTGCCTCACAAATACATCTGTCAGGTATATTTGGCCTAAAAGCTGAACAAGATGCTCTAATATAATAGAAGTTTTGGGGTGACTATTCAGGTAGCAAACCGTCTCTGCTGTCTTCTCATTTGGAAAACTACTAACCTGCACTCCTGGCATACTCAGGTATTCAAGTTTATTCCTTCTCAAGTCTCTGATGGAGTTGAAGACCAGGTATCTTAGTTTTACAATGAAGCTTAGTTGTTTAGGGGTTAAGATGTTTTTAGGTCTAGATAGATGTTTTAAGTTTATAATGACAAGATGTGATAGAGATTGATTTACAATCAGAATTTTAGACACACCAAGATAGGAAAGATGTTTTCTTCTAAGTTGTCAAATACAAATAGGCAGAACACTAGAATGTAACATTTATATAATTCCTGACTGTGTCGTGGTTCTTCTTGCTATCGGTAGTTTATTGTATATATGTGCAATAATGTAAATGCATATGTAAAAAATGTGAAAAAAGCTGGGTCTGTACTGGAAACTTCCTCCCTGCAGGCCAGTGGGCATGGTTCTGCATCAGGGGTTCTCAACCTGTAGGTAGTGACCACTTTGGAGCTAACTGACCTTTCATAGGAGTTGCTTAAGACGATCAAAACACAGATTCTTTCATTATGATTCACAATAGCAACAAAGTTATAGTCATGAAGTAGCAACAAAAATAATTTTAGGTTGGGGAGGCCACCATAAAATAAGGAACCATATTAAATGGTTGCAGCATTTGAAAGATTGAGACTGCCTTGGAACATCACTTTGTCAGACTCTATTAGTCAAGACAGTGATGGAGCTCTGTGAGCTTCATGGAGAAGAAAGAGACTTCATCTCCCGAGCCCAGAAGCCATCTCCAATTGACAACTGGTTGTGAAGGAAAATTAGTTTCTCCAACAGAGTCCTACTGGGTATATAAACCACTCTCAAGTCGGGCGCCATGCCCCGCAATACATGGCCAAAACAAAACAAGAAATAAAATAAAGATTAAAGAAAAACTATTTTTAATAAATGAAATAACTTCTTTTTTTTCTTTTTTTTTCTTTTTTGCTTAATTTATTCTTGTTACATCTCTATAGTTATCCCATCCCTTGTATCCTCCCATTCTCCTCTCCCTCCCATTTTCCCCTTATTCCCCTCCCCTATGACTGTTCCTCAGAGGGATTACCTCCTTCTGTATATGCTCATAGGGTATCAAGTCTCTTCTCGGTGACCTGCTGTCCTTCCTCTGAGTGCCACTAGGTCTCCCCCTCCAGGGGACATAGTCAAATGTGAGGCACCAGAGTACATGAGAAAGTCAAATCCCTCTCTCCACTCAAGTGTGGAGACTGTCCTGTCCATGGGCTAGATCAGGGTAGGGGTTTAAAATACTCAGCTATTAAAAACAAGGAATTCCCGAAATTTGTGGACAAATGGATTGAGCTAGAGATGATCATAATGAGTGAGTTAACCCAGAAGCAGAAAGACTCAAATGGTATATACTCACTTATATCTGCATACTAGCCCAAGGGGCATGTCCCACGAAAGCCTTCCCTTACCAGGAAACTGGGACAGAGGGGAGGACATCCTATTGGGACTCTAGATGAGAGAACCATGGGAGAATAGCAATGTAGAAGGATCCAGTGGATCCTAGAAACTTACAAATAGAACATTATGATAGGCAGATTTGGGTCATGGGGTCCCACTCAAAATAAATGAAATAACTTATAAAGAACAGGACTCAATCACTTGCTGTAATAAATTATCTCTACAGAGACACAGAATTTACACTTTTGTTGCCAAGTCATTCTCTACAGCATGGGGAAAGCTGTAAGAGGCCCGAGTACTGAAGTAAATGTGTGCAGCTCTTTGGAAGGAGACCCATCTAGCTCCCAAACACTCCTCTGTCTCTCATGCTTCTACTTTGAATGACTTGACTCTTCCCCCTGCCAACTCTGTCAAATGTCCAACCCCTTCCTCAGAAACTATTCCACAAAACAGATATCCTGGAGTCAATTATAAACTCTATCTTATAAATTGGTTTTGCTCTTCCTCAATTTCAAAGGTAATTAGCTAGAGTCAACATCAGCCATGCTATAGCATATATACTAATTATATGTGACTGAGCATATAGTTTATTGACTTGGAGTTGTTTTCAATGGCTTGGACTTGTTCTCACAGGTTTGCTTTTTCAGTCTTTTGGCATGATTATATACTTCCTTTAAGGAAACCTGTAAACTTAATAGATTTGTCATCTAAAATTTACTAGGAAATGTATATATGTACCCTGGAAAGCTTTCAGGACCTAAGACTCGTGGCCATAAACAAAGGCAAATTATTTTAATTTTTCCCTTCTTTTTGTATCCGCCATTATCTAGTACCTCCAAGGATGGCTCTCTTGGGCTCTTTTAGTTCCTAATTTGTCAACAGGATGCTGATCCCTCTGCTTCAGGAGCTTGATCACAGCCATTTTGGATGAAAAGTCTTATCAAACTAAAATAGAACTTTGCTATGCTATAATATCATGTATTTTAATAAATTAATGGCAGGTGTATCATTAATTTTCCTATGAAAATGCAATGCATCATTTTGCATATTGATAAAGATGGTAAAGATTTCACATGCTTGTTAAGCACAATCCATAAATCTTGGGGAAAGTACAGTAGCTCTCCCCTTTAAATGGTAAGATATTAGGATTACAGCAGCATTTCCTTCATCATGAGACATGTGGGTTAGTGAGGCGCTTGTATACCACAGCATGCACAGCCTTACATGTCCATCCTCACCATCCATTTTGTTGAAGACTGGGTTTCTTGTTCACGACTGCATACACCAGGCTCACTGATTCATGCTGCCAGGGATTCTCCAGTCTCGCAGGAAGATTACCTGGATTGTGTACATGTGCTACGGTGTCCCACTTTTCTTGCACTCTGGCAATTGGAACTAGGGTTCTCCTACTTCCACCACAAGTGTTTTACCCACTGGGCAATCATACCAGCCTGAGACAACATTGCACACATTCATATTTTTGTAATTTATATGTATTCTTTGGTAATTCCATACAGAATATTTTATCATATTCTGAATATAATTCAGAAATCATTTATTATATATCTACTAGGGAAATACAGCTTTTTGCATATTTAATCTTTACCCACTTTGTCCCTAGGAGTATTAAGATTCAATTTATTTCTTCTAGGATCAGGAAAAAAAATCTCATGCTGAAAACTGGGCCTGAGATAAGCTCTATGAAGCAACAACTCAGTCTTTTTGTCATCATATTTACTGTTCCTGTCACAGAAGTTCAGATGAACTGGACCTTGGGTATGTTGCTTGCAATTATAGGCATTTAACAGAGATTATTAGTGTGCCTAAAGGATGTTCTCTCTCACATCCTGCAGCATCCTCTGGGATATGCAAGCTTGTGTGTCCACTGGACAAAAGCTCCTTCTCTTCATGACAGCTTCATCCACTGTGTCCATGGGTGAGACTTTCCTCATGAGTCCTGCTTAGATGTGTCACAAGCTACTACAACAGTTTTGTTTTCTAATATTGTTAATGTTCTGCTGAGTGCCATTAAATACTAAAATTCTAATGTGAAAAGCTTATCCATTACACAGAATTATATTCTGCTATTTTAGGATTAAGCACACACACACACACTTTTTAAGATACATCTCTGTTATGATTATTGATAACAAGAATGTTCTGTGTTCCTTTCCCAAAAGTAAACCAAGAAAAAAGAATAGAGCTACTAAATAAAGGGTTTAGCCTTGGGAAGTTTTAACATTCCTTCACTGAAATACAAAAATATAAAACATGAATAATAATTATAATTTCATCGCTTGATTCTTTTGAACTTAATTTCATTAGTTCTGCACTAGATTACATTACTTAATCTAAAATTCTAGCAACCAAAGAAATATGAAAACTGAAAATTTTCTTTTTTTTAATTTTTATTATTTATTAATTGATTCTTGTTATATCTCTATGGTTATCCCATCCCTTGTATCCTCCCATTCTCCCCTCCCTCCCATTTTCCCCTTATTCCCCTCCCCTATGACTGTTCCTCAGAGGGATTACCTCCCCTTGTATATGCTCATAGGGTATCAAGTCCCTTCTCGGTGACCTGCTGTCATTCCTCTGAGTGTCACTAGGTCTCCCCCTCCAGGGGACATAGTCAAATGTGAGGCACCAGAGTACTTGAGAAAGTCATATCCCACTCTCCACTCAAATGTGGAGACTGTCCCGTCCATGGGCTAGATCAGGGTAGGGGTTTAAAGTTTACCGCCTGTATTGTCCTTGGCTAGTGCCTTAGTTTGAGCAGGACCCCTTGACCCAAATCTGCCTATCATAATGTTCTACTTGTAGGTTTCTAGGACCCACTGGATCCTTCTACATTGCAATTCTCCCATGGTTCTCTCATCTAGAGTCCCAATAAGATGTCCTCCCCTCTGTCACCAGGAAACTGGGACAGGGGGAAAACTGAAAATTTTCAAAAAGTAAATTTAAATTCACTAATGGCAAAAAACTGACTTAAACTAATATGACAAAACATATACATTTAGTGTAAATACTCATACATTTTATTTTATAAATAATTATGAGATTTCAGGGCATCTATTGCTGATGGGATATAATACATATACATTCAGTGTAGTACATTCCTTGTTGCTAAAAATTCAAAATTTTTCAAAATACATCCTTCCAAAGCATCATAATTCAACAGAAAGTCTTGCATTTGAGTGCGAGTGCTGACTAAAGTGTTAGGCAGAAAGTAGACAGAAGCATACAGTGACCAAGACCACACAGTTGAGATAAGACAAAAGTCAAAAGAAAACTTAAAAAGCATGAAACTGCAGGCTGTAGTTATTTCTTTAGCCTTTATAATAAAATTGAAAACATTATGTATAAGCAAAATATGACACTGACTAGATATGTTTAGGTACTTCTCTAAAGAGAAGTGGGTAATCAGACAAATGTTACTCATAGAGATTAGTGACAGGAAAAAAGTAAGCGTTCATTGTACACTGAAATGTGGATCACTAAGAACTTGAATAAGATGAAATTTACATAAGTATATGGTGTGTGTGCAAATATACAATAAACAAATGGTTATTTCCTTGTAATGATCTTTTCTATGGCTTTTTACTTTAGCCCTTTGATCTTTTTTTAGGTCTTTAATTTTACTTTATTTTTCACTATTATTTTTTGATGGGGTCATGCACTTGTGCTTGTGTGTGTGTGAATTACCAACTGAGCTATTTCCTTCATCCCATTTCTGTGTAGTTTGGGCACTTGTTTTAGGTTTACAAGATAAGGAAGTGAACCAGATGTTATGGATTCATCAACATGACAATTTAGAACAAAGTGCTGTGGCTGCCCTTCTGTATTTGGCTGGTTTCTAGTGTGTGCAGTAAAGCAATAATGAACAATCTCTACTTCATATCTTCTTGAAATTGTGTATGCTCTTTAAATAAGCAATATTTTGAAGAAAGGTGGTATCACATCACACACACTGTATATGACATCATTTTGCCAATATATTTCAATACATATAGTTATATATATGCACATATATTTGGTTAGAATTTTACATATAAAACATATTTTTACAATGAAGATAAACATCAATCTTAGGGTTTTATTAACTGTGTAATAAAAGCATGCATACTATATAAATATTAATCTAAGTTGCTATGCCAATCCCCGGGACTATAAAACACTTGATTGCATATTCAGAATATGCAATTTTAGATGTACACTCTATGGTAAAGGCGTAAGTATTTTGTTAATTCATCGACATATATGTATTAAATACACATACCCCATCTCATTAAGCGCAGAGCAAGTAGAAAATATATTGCATAGTCTTTGGAAAACTTACAAGGTACCTGAAAGAAACAAAATTGGTGGAAGTTAAGCTAGACACAAAAATTCAAATAAAGTATATCAAGAGATGTTGTACACAAATGCCAACTATCTTCAAATATTTTAAATTGTTTCTCTGGGTTTCTGAGATCTAGGGATGCATGGTATAGGTTTGTGAGGCAAGAAGGCTGAGAGATAATCAGTGTTTCAAGCATGCCTGGAAGCAGAAATGTGTGAGACATGATTCAGACAGACCAAGAATTAGACAAGTATAAGAAATAAGATTCCTCGGAGAGAAGGGTCAATATGTGTCACAAACTGTATGTCACAAAACACTTATATGATCGTTATAAATATAACCTGTTCATAACTACCATGATTCATGTCACCCTACAGTTCCTGTTCTCTGTGTTTCTGTCACATTGGCCTAATCTTTTTGTTTATGATACTTTCATTACTCAAAATCATGTTATTGTTAATTTATTTAATTCATTAATGTAATCCACAAGAGAGTCAGGACAAATTCAGGTGTAATATTCCTGTGTCTAAAATAGTTATTGGAGAATCGTCACAGTACATGTTTATAAATAATAACACACAGTTTATAAATTAACATCTGAGTGTGGTGACAAATTAAGTAACTACCTTTGCACCACACATTAAAACCTTCAGAACTCTCTTTATGGCAGGATAACATGTTAATACTTCTTCCAACAACTCACTAGAAAACAATTATATTATGGCCTAGTCAAAAAGCATACTATCTGATTTGAGTTTTGTTTTACTTATTTTTCAGTGCATCATAATAATAGGAAATAAAATTAATTGTGTTGTGATAAGATATTCTAACATGTAAAAAGGATTCAAAATGTCCTACTGTAGAAGTTAAAACAAGAGAGTCTATACCTAAAATGAGAATTTTTATACATGTTCATGTAGCTGAACATGAATAATAGGAATTTCATAAACAGCTGAGCTAATAGTCAAGTTTCAATGTACAGATAGAAGCATAGAGTTGTATAGTTAAGGCCTGATGATTAAGACTGAATATGTAACACTCCCACTTCTCATCTCACAAAGGCTCAAGGAACATGGAAGACAAGGAAGCAAGAAGGTAAGACAGGGAGAATGGGGGAATTGTTATGAAAATGTGGTCTTCTTGATATGATATGGCAGTTGCACACATGAAGTCACAGAACCTATGATCATCTGCCCAAGAGGTGTAGAAGACCTAGCAAGTGAAAACTACAGCTTGAGTAAAGAGAAGGGGTTACCAAGGATCTACCCCAATAAGGCGCTAGAGGCAGTTGGTGGCTGTTGAGAAAGGTAGAGTCACTTTTCTTTAGTAGTATGGTAAGTCCTAACCAGATTCATTAGATGACACATGCACATGCACTCACACACACACACCTTGCACACACATGCGTGAGTGATCACACATGGAAGGATGGACTGATGGACAGGTGGATGAACAGATGTGGTATTAGAAGTTTTACAGGTCTGGGCCAGTAATTGGAAGCAGGGGTAGAGGGTGTCTGTAATCGAGATACATTGCACAAAAAAAGTTTAAAATACTAAATTTCAATGAGTAAGTAAAATCTATTGAAGATATAGTATTTAAGAAGTATTCACATAGAAAATAAAGTTAAAATTATGAGAGTAGCTATAAGGCTTTAATTCATATTATCTGTAACAAGAAGCCACAGAACTAACAATTCAGTCATGAAATGAGGGCACAGAGGAATCATGTGCATAAAGATGTAGAATAACATTGCTACAAGGACACACTTTAAATTTCCTTTTGGGTCAAATATCACCTATTTGCCACAGTGTGCACAAAATAAGATGATTAAATAAAAATCTTGCATGCTTCAATGATTTTTCTTTGTCATCCATATACATTATTTTTAATTATTTCAATAAATATTCAAGTCAACAACCTGCAATTCCCCAGGAAGGTATAAGATAGTCATTAAAACTATTTTCAAACTATCATCTAAGATGATGTATAAAACGTTTCACATAATAGCAGAATAAGTATCATAAAATATTAGTCAAGTACTAACATAGTCATTAATACTCCTCTTTAACAAAGGCAATTTCGCAGCCTCATTTACCAAGTGGAATATCCCAAGTCTACTTAATAATTATTATTTTTATTCATCTCTGTAAATTCCATTTAATGCTTTTCTGCAATTTCTTAACATTAGTGCCTGGATGTTATTAAACTGAATTAATAGCATTATATGTAATATATTGTGTGTATATATTTAACTGTAGGTGATTTGACTTGTATTGTAGCAATCAATTTTTAATACCCTATTATGTTTAGAATTCATTTTATTGTAGCTAATTTTTAACCTTAATATTTTGCAACATTTCCTTATGATGTTAGTTTTATAAATAGAAAAATAAGGTGAGCTAAGATATGTGGTCAGTTGCAGCTCTCTGCAGACTGTTTTGGCCTGAGGCAGGCCTGAGGAAAGACTCACTTCAGGTGAATTAGAACACAGATAAATAACCATAAAAGTCTTGCTACAGTATCTTCTCATTAAAATATATATTCACAACTCTTTGCAATGTGATCCACTGTCAAAATAAATTCATTAGGCACATCTTGGAGAAAGTCCACTAGGCACAGTTTAGAGAAAGTATATTTGGATGGAAAGTATAGTCATCTTTCTGCATGAAACATTTTTAAATTTAAGGATAAGCTATCAACTAACTCGGAGAAAAATTTAGTCGGAATTAACAGCTGTGTGACTGGACACTTGGAATTACAACCTTGGAAAGTCTTAAAGGGTCACACAGTTCTTTTTTCTGAAGTTATACAATTACGTTTAAGTAACATGGAATGGAAGGACAATAGGGGAAACAGATTTATTGCATACAAACATTTGTACAATGGTGGATAAATATAGGCCCCCATTTCAAAGAGTTCATAAACTTACTTGGTTTGTGGCATAAAAACAAATGAATACCACATATGTAGTTTTCTGCACAGTTTATATAACAAAAGTGATTGTTAAATAGTAATTCTTCTTTTACGACCTACTAAAATGATCACCATGTACAAGAAGTCATGAAGCTAATGCATAAGGGGGAAAGAAAAGAAGCTCACTTTTTAATCTACCAGACATTAAATCAAAATATTTTTATTCACTCGTTCACTCTCTCCTGAAAATCATTAATGACATATACTTTCAAATATGTTTGCCTACATTTGTAGCAATGTATGAAGGGCATGCTTTGTTTATGTACTGTGTCTCAGTTTTAATTCCTTTCTCCCTCACATTTTCAGGCTATCATGCATGTCTTCCAAGACTTGGTCTTTCCACCATGCACTGGTAGCAAATGCACTGTACATTAAGATAACCACTACCCTGATTCCTTCCAATGAAAGCATGTTCACCTCCTAGTTGCATGTTTTGTGTTGTCTGCTATATTTTCTAGAGGTAGACACTTAGCTCATAAATATTTCTTAAAGTTTAAATGTTTTTTTGGATGGTAGAACTATACACCTGTGTGTAGTGAAAATTACAGGAGGGACAGAAGAGTATAAAATGCAAACTAACCTGCTCTGTTCCAAATCATCTGCCTCACAAACAGGAAGTTTTTTTTAATGTCCTTACTTTTTTATAGTGAGTACTATATACTTTCAATGAAATGATTACAACTCTTTCTACATATATCTCTTTCAAACGTATTCACATCTTCCAATGAATAATTAAGAATTTGTATCCACTACTCCTGCTTCTCCTGAATCTTGGTTTGATTTGTAGTTGGATATCAGGGTCTTGTAGCATGTTCCGTTGATCTATGGGTTCTTGTTACTATACTCATTGCTATACTGATTTTCTTACTATGGTTCTGTGGTCTAACTTGAACTCAGGTATTGGCATGCCTCCAGGAGATTGGTATGTAAAGAGGTAATTAGCACATAGTGAGGTTCTTAGAGTTGAAACACAACCCAAGGGACTATTGTCATTAGAAAAATCAAGGGAAATGAAAAAGTTTATGACACAAAGGGGCATCGCAGGACACGATGAAACAATAAGCATCTGCAAACAGAGGAGACAGAAGCTCAAGGGAGGTCCATTCTGTGCACACCTTCATTCCAACAAATTCTATGGCATTTGCTTATGTTAGCTCTAGGAAATTAATGTAATGCTTATCTAAGGTTTGACTTAGTTGCATTTACTTGGGTTCTTCTATGAAGTTAGTTATTCATATCACACTCACATACATACTCACATAAAACCATGTGCATATATGCATGGACACACACACAAAAACATGGACACACACACATAGGCATGCACACACACAGACACACATGTATACATACACACACTCACACATACAATCACACATTCATGCACACATAGACACAAGCACATATACACACACGTGCACAAACGCCCACACAGGCACACACATACACAACACACACACACACACACACACACACACACACACACACTCCCACACTATTTTCAAATTCTTCTCATGTTTTCAAGTTCAGGAATGACTTACATTAGACTGGAAATAGCTGTTCTTGCATCTGACAGATCTTCCCAGAAATTCCCTGGGAAGTGTTGTCTTGAAATGGCTCCTTGATAAGATTTTTCTGTTTTCAAAATCATGGTTTATTTTATATTTGCTTCTTTGCTTTTATGCTTGTCTTCTTGAAGTTGTACAAAGTTGTACCTGATGATTTTAAAAATGTCTTTGCTTGTGTTGTTATTTCTTCTGGTTCCTTATCTTGAATATAGGAGTTACCTCATCTATTTTAGTAATTAGGTTTAGAAATGGTTGGGTTTATTCTAGTCTATTTCTTTTCTGGAGAACCAACTTTCTTAGGTTTATTTTATACTAATTTAATTATTTAATTAATTTCACTTTAAAAATTTTTTCTTGTTTCTTTTTGTTATTTTTCTACCTTCAACTTCATAAGCTTACTTGCTGAGCTACTTCATTCTTAATAATAATAATTATAATAATTAATAATAATAATGACAATGATGATGATGACATGTCTCAATATAAGTATTGAAAGCAATGTAATTTCTACTGAACATTGCTTTCGCTGCATTACACATTTAAGTGATTATGTAGCTCATATTAACATTATTTTAAAATTTTTATGACTTATGTATGCTCTTATACAGAAGAATTTCTTAAAAGAAAATTAAAACAAAAGATTTTTCCTATGATTTTGTTATTAATGAGAATTTTATTACATTATGTCAGAAAATGCTATTTATGTTTTTGTAACCAATGGGATTTATTATTTTCTTTTTTCTATGCTAATAGATGTCAATGTTCCAAGCATACTGACAAAGAGTACCTGGTCAGACAAAGATATTAATGACTTACTAGATTTATCAGTTTGATTGCTTTCTTATTAGATGTTTTTAGAGTGCATCTCTTACTGTTTAGTTTGTTTTCATTGTGTCTTTTAATTCCTAATACTACCTAAACCCACACAGTTTTATGGATATTGGTAAAGTACACAAGGTTCCTATTAGGGCATTAGCAATAGAACACAGTGTTTTACCAGCCTCAATAATTACATGTATTTTTCAAGATCTCCAAAAAGTGATGCAAAGCAGGCCACAGGATGGATGGATGTCAGGTAGATTAAATTACTGAAAAGAATCCTGAGTTTTGTGGACTTCAGTCTCTAATGTGCAAAGCATGGCACTTCTTTGTTAAGCATAACACTGTTTACTAATGTACACATGTGTTTTCCATACAAACATCTTTGAAATTATGGACTGGAACAACTAATTGCTTAAGTGAAATTGATTTGATTTGATAAAATATTGACATTATGCAAAATTTCTTTTTTTATATTTTGCTCCTATTTTTTTAAAGAATTGCTTATATTTGTTAATTGCTAAAGTGAACGTCCAGTACTGAGTGATATATTAAGAAGTAATAGTTCACACAGCTCACACCCCAGCCAGCCAAGTAAACAAAAAAAACAGACAAACAAAAATGTATGCTTTCAATGTTCAAAAACCCCAACCACACATTTTAAAATGGTGAATCTTGAGAGAAGTCAAGTTGAGAAAAGCACATAACACCAGCAGGACACACCTTTGGTTGTGCCTATAAGTGTTAAAACATCTAAAATCACAAGCCAAAATTTTTTTCTTCCTACAGTATTTGTATCAGATATTTTATCACAACAATGAAAAACTACCACATGTTGGAAGACACCTGGAATTCTTGCCCATTTCTTCTTGTTCCTAGTCACTTTCAGCTGCAATACAGGAGCTAGCTCACTTGCACTGTGATCCATGCAGACCCATGAGGAACCTAGCACAATCACTAGACCTAGTGGACACTGTTAACTCTACTTTCAGTTCACTGATAACGTGCTAACTATTACAGCAAGCCTGGGCATCAGAGTCACCTTTGTTTGTGTTTTTAATTTTTTAATTTATTCACTTCACATCCCGATTTTTGTTCCCTCACTTGTACCTTCCTGTTTGACCCCTCACTTCTGCCCTATTCACCTTCCCAAGACCTGGTATAGAAGGGGTTCTCTTCCCCCACCACAAGACCACAGTCTATCAGGTCTCATCCAGATAGCCTGCTTCCCCTTCCTCTGTGTGCCCACTGGGCCTCCCCACCAAGTGGAAGTGAGTCCATGCCAGAGGCATTCACTGCTCTCCACGCAACCTTGGAGAATGAGCTGTCTTCCATTGGCTATATCTGAAAAACAGGGTCTAGGTTTACTACATGCATTGTCCTTGGTTGGCGCAACATTTTGTTCAGGCCCCACTGGGGTCAGATCCAACCTTGATGGTATCCCTGCAGGAATCCTGAATTCTGTGGGTCCTTCCATCCCCCATTTTTCTATACCATTCTCAGTGCTCCACCCAGAGCCCAGCAGTGAATCCCACCATCAGTCCCAATGCCCCAACGGGTGGAGTCTCTCAGAGGAAATGCATGTTGAGCTAATATCTACTTATAAGTGAGTATATGCCATGTGTGTCTCAGTTAGGGGCTTATACCTTACTTAACTCAGTAATTGACATAATAGTATATAATTATATTATACATTATGGTATACTAAGCAGGAATTATTACCTGTGTTTCATATAAAAAGCGATGACTGCTCAGAAAGATGGAGAAACATAAAAATTCTAAAAGTTTCTGAAAACATTTCTCACAAGCATTATACAGTCCTAATACTATAAATATGTGAGGTGTGCATGATGCACAGAACAATTAAGGCTGGTTCTCTGTTCTTTGTATGAGCAGAAGACATCTGTTAATCTTCATTCATGCCATATGAAGAATCGCATCTAATAATAGATCACAAGTATTCTTAACCACCAAAGAAGCATTGTCTATGCATAGACATTCATGTCTCAGCCAGTCTGAGCTGTTCCCATGTAGTGGCATTAGGAATATAAGTTACCTGCTTCTGTAGTTTAAATTATTCACATTCTGATTGTAGCTCCCTCCCTCATTTCCTCTCAAACCCCTCTCCTTCCCTCATCCCCTCTCCTTCCCTCCCCTAGTCCTCAGGAAGGGGAGCCATCCCTCCCAACAACTAACTTCTGCCTATCAAGTCTCATCGGTACTACATGTATCCTCTTCCTCTGTGGGCTGGCAAGGCCACCATGCAGGAGGGAAGTGATCAACATTGGAGGGCCAGAGTCCATGTCAGAAGTAGTCCCTATCCCCCATGTTGTGGGACCCACAAGGAGACTGTGCTGCCTTTCCACTACATCTGAGCAGAGGGTCGAGGTCCATGTCATACATGGCCCTTGGCTTGTGCATCAGTCTCTATATTGTAGTGTGTGTATGCTATATTATGTGGCTAATATATCCACTTATAAATGAGTATATACCATGTGTGTCTTTCTGGGTCTATGTTACCTCATTCAGGATGATCTTTCCTAGTTCCATCCATTTGCCTGCAAATTTCAAGATTTCCTTGTTTTTAGTAGTTCAGAACAAAAGAAATGGATACTGACACTGGATCAGACCTGACAGGATTCATTCCTCTTAGCATGCTAGACACAGAGATCCTGCATCTTTCATGTTCCAGCATCAATTGCTTCAGTTGCTGTTCCTCTTCAGAACAGGACAGCTCCCAGGGCAGCTTCAAAGAAAGCTTCCAATCCCAATTAGTTCAGTAATTCAGATTTCAGATTGTTCCACACAGGAGTTTAATTAAGCCTGGAATTTCTCAACATTTAGAAACTGGAATACAAATGATATTCCTAGATTTATTTGGGCCCCTACAAAGATATTATTTGTCCAAAATCAGCCAGAAGGAACCTTAAGAGAATGACACCCAATTTTCCTTAAGGGGAGTTGGATAGGCTTTTGGTTGCTTTCTTGGCTTATAGATGTTTATTTGCATTGGGAGTTGCTTATAAGTTATTACTGGTCTTCTTCAGAGAGAAAACAAGGCTGGACTCAGGGATGTCTTTCTTTTCCTTTATCTTTCATTCTTAGGTTTGGAGATAGGAGTTGAAAGGAAAGTAGGGGTAATATAGAAATATATAGGGATGATAGGACAAAAAGCAGATTATTGAAGCTACTCCTCAAATTAATGCCTTCTTACTCACAAGGCACTGGTATAGAGTTTTGTATATTGATACAAAATAAACTTAATTTTGATACATTGGTATGTAATCAAAACTTAAAATTATTCTTCACACACATTGTACATATTTCTACTCTAAAGTGAAGTACTGTACCCATACAATTCAACTAGAATACAATGATTACTTCCAATACTTTGAAAATAGTGTTGCTGGCAGCTTAGGATAATTAAGTAATACAAATTAACTGTTGGTTGATCAAATCAGGATCATGTCAATTACTAGTCTATTTTTATAACAAGATTATACATCCTAGGTTTAACAGATAGATATGATTCTATAGATAGATAAGGTAAAATAGATAGGTAAGATCTAAAAAACCTCAGAGACCTAAAGAATATGGCATTTGAAGATGTTTTTATTATTTTAAAAATTATTTGACAATAAGACAGGTTAACTCCTGGCAACACCCAGCCTACCTCAAAGAAGATGATGAATAGCAAAGAACCTCCTTATGGGGATGGCTTCAAATGTAGCAAACAAGCCACTGGGCAAAATGCCCTCCTTTCTGCCACAGACAGGATTCTGCCTAAAAATTGGCAAGCTTGAATGCAGGCAGAGTCAATGTCCAAACTCTGCCAAGAGAGGGTAAGCAATAGTTCCTGCCACACAAATAAATATGTCTATCTGATATACTGGGCCAGAAAGATGAAAGTCCAATGTTATAGAGAGTTTTGGGTGACTGTTCAGGCAGCAAACTATCTTTGTCATTTTCTCATTTTGGAAGCTGCTAACCTGCACTTCATTTCTACTCAGATAATTAATTTTATTCCTTCTCAATTCTCTGATGAGGTGAAAGTGCAGATAGTTTGATTTTACAATTAAAATTAGTTGTTTAGGGGTGAAGATGTTTTTAGTTCTAGATAGATGTTTCAATTTGATAATGATAAGAAATGATAGATATTGATTTACATTCAGAATTTTAGATGCACCAAGATAGGAAAGATGTTTTCTTCAAGGTTGCTAAAGTTCCAAAGCACTATGAATATAACATTTATATAATTCCTGATTGTTTCATTGTTCTTCTTGCTGCAGGGAATTTATTGTGTATATGTGTGCTAATATAAATGTATATGCTAAGAAAAGAAAAATAATAATAAAGAAAAAAGAACAAATGGAATGAAAAAAAGAAGAAAAAATTTAAAAGGTATTGATTTGAACCTTGAAAGTATATTACAATTTTAATGCATTAAAATGTAGTAGAGTTTTAATCAAAGATTGGACAAAAAATAGATCTTGAAACTTGAACAAAACGTGAAAAAGATTTAGAAGAAAATAGTAATCAGTTTGCTTTACTTGGAGTTCAGGAGTCATATAATAGATAAAAGATTGGTTTCCCCTTTATAAATGTTCACTTATTGATGTTGACAATGATATTAAGGGAGGAAAATTCTACAAACATCAGGAAATAAAAGGCAAACTAGAGAAATGTTTTTGACAGTAGGGTTGGAAATCATCATGTGGGGATGACAAGCAAACTGTAAAGGTTGACTAAGTTATTACTTTAAAAGGAAAAAGAGCTTAGGTATACAAGAAAGCAAAGAAGCTGAAGAAATCTTCATAATAGGAAAATGAAGAAAAAACATTTATTTAACAGAGAAGCAATTACCATAGTGACAAAAGATAGAGTAAGATAAGAGTGCTTTTGGAAGGCAAATGCACTTTAAAGGTAGAATGGCAAAACTGTTAACTACATTTTTGTTTTTAAGACACAGAGAAAACAATATGTTAATTTTAACAACTACAAAAGAAAAATATCTACATTTATTTTATTTATTTATTTTTTTTAGTGCCAGGTACTCATTGTCACAGAGCCAATAAGTGCCAAAGGACTCCACAAAACCTCAAAAATATGTATTAACTTGTAGTTGTCACCATTGAGGAAAAAAAAAGGTAAAATATGTTTCTATTCACAGTAATATTGCTGAAATTACAGTAATACGTTTCTTTTTTCTAAAACATATCTAATAATTTAAATGGAAATGCAATGCTTCTTTTAGAATATTGAAGCAAAGGTCCTTATGTGCAGCCAAAGCCAAGTGTTCAACTTCCATCTCTCTCCTGTCTCAGCTTTCTGAGTGCTGGGATTATAGGCATTGGTGTTATGCTCAGCTAAGCTAACAAGTCATTATTATAGTGTGTCATATGACACAGCCATTTGTCGATCAAATCATAGCTTCAACACACCTGTAACTATATGCATTCACTAGGTTATATATATGAATAATTTCTCTAGAGTGAACCAAAATAACTTTATATAGGAAAACTTTACCCCATGCCTATCAAAAATCTTTTCAACAAAATGAGCACTTAACACTTCTTCCTTTAAAAAAAAATCTGAATTCTCTCCAATTCACACATACCTACACATCTTATCACCTCAATAACTCAACAAACCTTTAGAAAATCTAATGCATATAACTGTATATCAGATGTTAAAATTATACTTCCTAAGCTTAATAGAATGTACATAGACATAATTGAATACTAATTATACATTAAAGGTAAAATATATTAAGATTTTACTTTTTTCCTCTGTGAAAACCAGAAGTGGTTCTCATACAAGAGGGTCACTCTTTCTTTCTTCTGCTTTTAACATCCCTCATTTCTCTTTCTTTTCTGTCTTTGTTTTTCTGCTTTGGTTATTTTGAATTTACACATCAGTTGCTTTCCATGCTAATAAATAGAAACTCGCCTCCAGGAGAGTTTCCTCCTATTCTTGCTTCACCTGAGGCAGTCTTCAGGTAAGTCGCAGATTAGAATTTCTGTGCCAATCTACAGGGATTCTTTCTCAGCTCACCCCTAGGCCTCTGCGGCATGGAATCAGTGAGTGTTCTGATGCTTAGTGATAAGGCACAAGAGATTAGATGAGCCCAGAACTCTATTGTGTTCTCTCTTCTCAGTTGCCTAGGAGAAGGAAGAAATCTTTAGAAAAAAAAATATTTCAGAAAAACTCCTCTGAATTGATATGTAGTACATTTCTGCTTTCCTTTTTTTTATTATTAATTTATTCTTGTTACATCTCAATGGTTATCCCATCTTTTTTTTTTTTAATACAAGGTGACAGTGTTGAAAGTTGTGGAGGAAGAGTTTACTCAGGCAATTACCCCTTGTTGATAGCCGATTATTTCCTCTGGCAAACTCAAAAAAAAAAAAAAAGTATTTGTGGATAAGTTACTGCTATTCTAGGATGTAGTAATTTACTCTCTGCCTTTTTTTATGAGCACATTTATTTTATTCAGTACAAGATCTGAATCACTCTTTTTCATCTAGTGCCATCTCTTTTGGGTTATACACCTTTAATGGATAATGAAGAGGGTCCTTCTGTGTGTGCAGGTGAAAAGAGACATGGGGCACTCCTAGGAAAAAAAAATGGCCTTAGAAAAGCCATGCATGCCCTATAATCTTTCTTTTTTTCTTTTAAGTGCTAAAACATAGCATTTATTTTCTACAACACTACTCCTAATTACAAATTATTTTTCTGGAACTGTAACCTGAGTACAAAGGTCTCGTCTATGTCATCTAACTGAATAATTCAATATTCTCCTCCATTGTGGGGACTAATATCGTAGACCAGTTGTAGGTTGAAGGAGAAGGTGAAACAGTGCAGGTTAGAGAAGATTCCGCAACCTTTAGGAAACATACCAGGTAACTCATCGTGCTGTACTTCTACAAGAGAACGTTGGCTGAAGAGTTTTACACCCTCGTTAGATAACAACAAAAAGGATAAGAAGAAAGGAGTCTCCAAGAAGCCCAGGCTGAGAGACTGCAGTCTTGGAACAAGAAGCTGAAGTGTGATTCTTATTTCTCACACTGTCCACCACCACGCAGAGAGCTTGCTAATTGTGGGAAGGATACAGAAAGCAAATCTCTGGCTGGCTGAGTCTACAGTTATATTTACCCTTTACTTATGACAAAAGTCTAATACATAATTTTTTTTTAAAAAATACATCATTTTCTGGTCTTTTCTGGAGAAGGAACAGTTTTAGTGTACATAGTACAAATGCCAAAAACTAAGAGTTTGTGAGTGTATTATTGATTCAGTCTGCTTCTGAACACACACACATACACACACATGCACACACACACACACCTAGATTTCATTCTCATAAAACAGTAAGTATTCATTTCCCTCATATCATAAGGATTATTAGTAAGACAAAGCTATATTGTAGAGGAATAAATGCATTTGGTTTTCTTAAAGACAAAGAACAGCTTTACTTTTGAAATATTCTTTCTTTATGTCTTTCCACATAAAGTTTTGTTCAGAAGAAAAACTGGATATCAAATAATAATGTTTGTATTGAGCAAGAAAATTTGGCAAACAAAACCCAAAAGTTCATCTTATTTACGGTTCTTTTCTTAAGGGAATTATCAAGATGAATAGTTTAAAAGAAATTGCCTTTGCTAATTTATGTTTTCAATTGAAATAGAATTACACCATCTAACCTGTCCCCCATCCATCCCAGTTTTCCCACCTGAGCCCCTCCTATGCCTCACAAGTTGATAGCCTTTTTTATTGTTGGTTATATTTGTTACATATGAATTAAGTGTTTGCACAGATAGACAAATAGAACGTGAGGAGTCTGTTTTTGTTAGTGGATCGTATATGGTTTCAGGGCTGATACTATCACAGAAAACCACAACTAGACACAACTCAGAGACCAAAAGATTGTAGAGAGCCCGGCCCTGCCAGACACATATACTTTACGGCCTCTGCATCTGTATTTCAGGGACTATATGGGCAGAAGAGAAGACTGGAAGGTTGTAGTAGTCAGAACACCAGAAGTATGCTGTGAAATTTTCCCTCCCATGGTAATTTATAAAGAGAATTAAGCATATATTCACATGAATAATCACATTGTCATATGAACATAAGTACTAAAATATTAAATTTTAAACACAATAGCAGAAAATATTTCAGGTGTTTTGTGGTTTCTACTTGTATATAACTTATTAGAAATTCTCATGTTTTCTGAGCAGCAACCTTGTTTTTATGCCTAAGATTTACCAAAATATATACTGATTCTATCTATAATGAAGCAAGAATGCAGAGTATTTTAATACTATAGAAATAGAAAATTTCAAGTCTCTTCATGTATAATAAATATGTGATGTGCCCTCTTATATCGTAATGCGAAGCTTCTAGAATAAAAAGTAGAGAAATTTTTATGTATAGACATATTTGTTATTTCTTTGTTTAATAAACTAATGTTACTGTTAGGCTCTTTGGCTAATGTAATCTTGTCTTCCCAATGTCAATGAGTGTAAATAGTTTAAATTTTAATAACACATAACCTTTATTATTTTTGTGACATTAAAAAAAATGAAGTTAGTGACAGTCATTTGATTTTGATAATCTGACTGTTAAACATGTTGAAAGTTAAGAGCCTCCATGAAAACCTCCGGTAAATGAAAGTGACTAAAGGACATAACATAGAAATTCCAGGGAATTAACACTTTGGAGGTTTATATTGTGGACTCATGATCAAATTCAGATGAGGAAAGCAAAATTAATCAGGCACATACATAAAAAGGATGTCTTCATAACAATTCAGGAGAAAAGATCGATACATAAAAAGATAAAGTGCTGACAAGTTTATAGGCGAGACAATACCATATCTAGTTTATTTTAAAAGATAATGTGAATACCACCTGACACCTCTGTAAAATGTAAACATGATTTTCTTTATTTAAGAATCTCCAATGATACCTTTACTTTTGGCAGTTTTAAAGGCAAGACCAGTTTCTCAAGTATCAGTTCAACCATTTTTAACTCAAACCACTTAGCTAGGCTATAGCAATCATTAGCAAGTGGAGTGTGGTACACATACATACACAATTGCTTGTAATTCAATCATAAGGAAGTATGAAATTATGGCACTTGCAAGGAAAACAATGAAACAATGTATTACCATGACACCCAGAAATATAACTATCTCAATTTTTATATGGAGAACCCAGATTTATATATATATATATATATATATATATATATATAT
>OU015758.1:35213708-35250123 GCA_907169655.1 Acomys percivali
TATATATATATATATATATATATATATATATATATGAGACTGTGTCTATGTGTGTAACCACAGAGAATTGGATATATAATATATGTCATGATAGATAGATAGATAGATAGATAGATAGATAGATAGATAGATAGATTGATGATCTCCTATCACCCAAAGCTCAAAAACCTTCATCTGAGACTCTAGGTAAGAGAAATATAGGAGATGGGGAAATAGAAGGACCCAGAGGTGCTATAAACCTACAAGAAGAACATCTTGATAATATGTATATGCTATCCCTCATGGTATGTATAAGACGTATAATGGGTTGTGTGTTTATGTGTGTAAGAAAGAGGGGGAGAGGAAGAGGCAGAGAGAAGGGGTGAGGGAAGGAGGAAAAAGGAGGGGGAAGAGAAGGAAGAGAAGAAGAGGAAGAGGAAGAAGAAGAGGAAGAAGAAGAAAGAGAAGGAAGAGGAGAAGAAAGAAGAGAAAGAGAAGAAGAAGTAGGAGGAGGAGAAGGAGGAGGAGAAAGAGGAGGAGAAAGAGGAGAAGGAGTTGAAGGAGGAGGAGGAGAAGGAAGAGGAGGAGAAGGAGGAGGAGGAGGAGAAGAAGAAGATCAACTAATCATGAAGAAGAAAGAAATGAGAAGAATTGGAAAGGGGGTTGGATGAATAATGAGTAAATATGGTCTAAGTACAGGAAGTGCTCATATAAGAAAGTCATAATGAATGTAGGCTAATTAAAAAAAAAGTTTAGGAGTCAAATGCAGACTGTTTTCAGAGACAGCATCAAGGGTCTTACCTTGTGCTGGACCTTGAATACTGGAGACCTGGCCTACTAGTAATGTGGACCCACTGATGCAAAAGTAGCATGGTAGTTATGGAGGTAACAAAGCACTTTTCCCCCCACAGCACCTGTAAGGTTTATTATATTTTTTTATATTTTATTAATTTATTCATATTACATCTCAATTATTATCCCATCCCCTGTATCCTCCCATTCCTCCCTCCCACTTTCCCCCTACTCCCCTCCCCTATGACTGTGACTGAGAAGGAACTGCTCCCCCTGTATATGCTCATAGGTTATCAAGTCTCTTCTTGGTAGGCTGCTATCCTTCCTCTGAGTGCCACCAGGCCTCCCCATCCAGGGGACATGGTCAAATCACCAAAATATCATAGGATGTCAAAATGAGTAGGGGGCCTGATTCACAGGAGGGTTGTCGTGACTGCTACTGTAAGCATGCTTCAAAGCCCAAGAGTGTGAAGATCATTGACTCTAAAGGGAAGCTGTCATTGTTTCATTACCAACTGGTCATGTTACCAAACTACATTCTAAATATTGTTCCTACCCATATATTTGTGTTGCTCTCAATTTTGTTTGTAGAAGGTTCTTTTTGCAGTGGGTAGTGATCAACAGAGATAATTTTAACTGGACAAATACCAGGTGCTTGCATGTGTGTGGGTCATCTATATAAACCTCCTATGACCCAAAGCTCAAAAACCTTCCATCTGAGACTCTAGGTAAGAGAAATGCAGGAGATGGGGAAATAGAAGGACCCAGAGGGTGCAAGAAACATAAAACATACAAGAAAAACATCCTGATCTGTGGATCAGGGCCCAGGGGCTCTGTTCAAAGTATTGCACTGACCAAGGACAATACAAGTAGTAAACATCGAATCCTTCCTCTGATCTACACAATGGACAGGACATTCTCCACAGTTATGTGGAGAGCAGGGATTGATGCTGACATGAACTCTGGTGCCCTATATATGACCACCTCTCATTGGTGGGGAGGCCTGATGGCACTCACAGAAAGAATAAGCAGGCTACCAAGATAGACTTGATAACCTATGACCATATAATGGAGGAGGAGGTCCTACTCGGTCTTAGACCTAGGCGAGGGGAACAGAGTGAAAGTGGGAGGGAGGGAAGAATGGGAGGATACAAGTGATGGATAACAATGGAATTGTAATATGAATAAATTAATGAAAATTAAAATTAATTTTTAAAAACTCCCCCAAAAAAAGAGATAGGAAGAATCTAGCACATGAAGAGTAAAAGCTATAAATTGCTAAATTCTGGTCATGGCATGGCTGCTACACATATCAAATCAAAGAAGTTATAGTTACCTACACAAGACCTATAAAAGATCACACCAGTCAAAAGTCCAGCATTAATGGGAGAGGGGCCTCAAGGTTCCACCACATTGGAAGAGTTATTGACAGTTGATAGGTGAAGAGAGAAAAGATTTGCCCTCCTCTGGTGATATGGCTACTGGTAGGTTGCTCATGTCCCAGAGGAACATCTGGGCAGCAGTAACTGGAATAGACGAGCTTTTAACTGGTTAGCATGTGGAGAAAGGGGAACACTTCTCCACTCCTGGTGGTAGTGAAAACCCAGCTATACCACTACAGGCCATATATTCATATAATGTTCCACCATACAACAAGGATACCTGCCTAACTATGTTCATAGAAGCTTTACGCATAATAGCCAGAAACGGGAAACAACCTAGATTTCCCTCAACTGAAGAACAGATAAAGAAAACGTGGTACATTTGCACAATGGAATGCTACACAGTTATTAAAAACAAAGACATAATGCAATTTGCAGGCAAGTGGACAGAAGTAGAAAAGATCATCCTGAGTGAGGTAACCCACACGCAGAAAGATACACATGGCATGTACTCACTTATAAGTGGATATTTCCCATATAGTACAGGATAACTATGTTAAAATCCATAGACCCAAAGAATCCAAGTAGGGCCCAAGGGAATACCCTTGAATCTCACTCAGAAAAGGAAATAAAATAGACATCTGGGGTAGATGGAGGGAAGGAGTGGGGTCAGAGATGGAGTGGGAAGGATAACAGGAATGGAGGCACCAGCTGTAGGGAGAGAGAGAGAAGCTTGGGAGGGGGACTTTGAGAGAGAACTGAAATAGGGGGCATCTCTAGGGCAGTGGAGGCTCCTGAGAATCTACGGGGTGACCCTAGCTAAGTCTTCTAGTGGTGGTGAAGGAGTTTAAAGAGGACACCTCCTGTAGTCAGGTAAGACTTCCAGTAGAGGGAGGGGGAACCACCCATAAAACCTTCAACACCCAAATTTTCTTGCCTACAAGAAGTGTAGCGGTAAAGATGGAGCAGAGATTGAAGGAATGGCAAACCAATGACTGTCCCAACTTGAGACCTATGTCATGGGAAAGAACCAACACCTGTCATTATGAATGATACTCTGCTATGCTTACAGACAGGAGCATACCTGTTTTCTGAGAGGCTTCACTCAGCAGCTGATGGAAACAGATACAAAGACCCATAGCCAAAGAATAGGCAGAGTTTGGGGAGTTCTGTGGAAGAGTGGAAGGAAGGGGAGAGGGAGCTGGAGGGGTCAAAACACCACAAGGAGACCTACAGAGTCAACTAACCTGGGCCCATGGGGGCTCACAGTGACTGAACCACCAACCAAAGAGCATGCATAGACTGGACCTAGATCCCCCCTACATATATGTAACACATGTGCAGGGTGGTCATTGTATGGGTCCCCAAACAATGAGAATAGGGGCTGTCTCTAACTCTATTGCCTGCCACTGGATCCCTTTCCCCTTGCTGGGCTGCACTTAGTGTTTCTGTGGCCTGAGCTGCCTGGTGGGTTGGTGGGTGGGTTGGTATTCCTTGGAGGCCTCCCGTTCTCTAAGGAGAAGGGAAAATGGAGGAGGGGCAAGAGGGTAAGACTGGGAGGTGAGGAGAGAGGGGGCTAGGATCAGGCGGTAAGGGGATTAAGTAGTAAATAAATGGAAAATTTTTTAAATAAAAAGAATACATGAAGTTGAGAAGGAGATGGCATGGGGACAAGAGAGAAGGTTGGAGGGAAGTAGTAGTGAATAAATATGATCAACATGCATTACATAAAGTTTCCAGAGAATGAAAAATCTTATTATTTAAAAAAGCTTCAAGTCTTCTTCTCTGAGGTCTCACTTGAAGCTTTTTTAAATAATAATATTTTTCATTCTCTGGGTAACGCTGAATGGGAAGACCTGGTGACACTCAGAGGAAGGATAGCAGGCTACCAAGAAGAGACTTGGTACCCTATGAGCATATACAGGGGGAGGAGGTCCCCCTCAGTCACAGTCATAGGGGAGGGGAGTAAGGAGAAAATTGGAGGGAGGGAGGAATGGGAGAATACAAGGGAGGGGATAACCATTGAGATGTAATATGAATAAATTAATAAAATAAAATTTAAAAAAATAAAAAGCTAAATACTGTTACTAATAAAATGTTAAATGAGATAATTCGATGCACAATTTTATATTTAGCATATCAACCTTTTTATGGGAGACATCTATCCACAAATCTGATATATGTCAGTTAAGCTCCATGCAAGTACTAACTTTAGAAGATGCTTTTCTGTGGCAAGACCAAGGACTCCCTGATAATTGTTACATAAGTGTGCCAATAAATACCATTGGCAACATCATGAGCTTTTGAAAAACCAAATAAGCTTGGGGCAGAGTGGGGACAAGAAGGGACAAATACACTACACCTCTTTGGTCAAAATATAATTTGTAGCCATTGTGGCGGCTGGGGCAGCATGAGCCAGGAAATCTTCTGAATGAGAGGCGGATGGTTTAAAAAAAAAATAACTAGCTACACGTGTTGATATTTGCTCTATTTCCTTCCTGTTGCCATTGAGTGATGATGCTGGTGGAGACAGGAGTCAGACTCAGGAAAAAAAAACCATCTGGCAGAGAAAAAGAAATTCCTTCTACTTAGTAATGAAAGCAATTGCTGAGTCTCATTATTAGAATCCGATGGCCAGCCTTTACCAGCTGGTGACCTGAGGTAATTTATGGAAAATCTAGGGTTTATTATCTCATACATGGAAGAAAAGTAAAATGGAGGAAGAGAAAGACGTAGTTTTATGAAAAAAAAAATAGAGATAACCTCATTTGAAGACAAAATGAATCGTTACATTAAGATGATTAGAAGAGAGAGTGACGGATTTTTCGGAGGAGTTTTATCTGGCACAACAAACACTAAGAAAAACAGACACAAAAGCAATGGTGATAACAGTAAGACTCTCACATTTTTGGAAAGCACAAAATGCTTTAGGAGAAGGCACGTTGGCATTTTTTCCAATTGATTTTTAGATTAGCATATATAATATACTGTGTTACACATGTCATCTACTTATGTGTGTGTGTGTGTGTCAGTATATGTTCTTATGGTAAGAACACTGAGGAAGGGAACAAACAAGAAACAACAACACGTGTTTCATCTTTAAAGAAGACAACATATTGTGGTAGAAACTGCTTGTGCAATCTGAATTTATGTGCACCTTTGCCCTGCCACTGCTTTGCTGCATGGCCTCCAGGAAGCTACTTTTCACCTCCTTGTTATCATCTAGAATCTAAGGAATTTCCATTTGATTCCAGGCACTCTTTTATTGTTTCTTTCTTTTGTTTTTGTTTTTGTTTTTGTTTGTTTTTCGAAACAGGGTTTCACTGTGATAGCCTTGGCTGTCCTGTCCTCACTTTGTAGGCCAGGCTGGCCTCAAAATCACAGCGGTCTGCCTGTCTCTGCCTCCCACGTGCTGGGATTACAGACATGCACCACCGCTGCCTGGCTAATACCAGGTACTCTTAAAACTTGGAATGCCTATTTGCCTTTGGTATGGAGGAAGGAGCACTTTAAATTTTGTAGGAAATGATCTTTGGGTAAGGACAACGCTGTGCTGTTTATTTCTGTTTTTCAAATAATTCAGACAAGGCACCAGAAGCATCTGGAAGATGCTACTTTCAAATGAAATAGAATTAGAATATCAAATAGAAATTCATTTGATAGCTACATTCTCAAACTGTGTGCATGTACACATGTGCATCTGTGCTTCAAGTTCTACCTACTAATGAGTGGCCTGCCTTACATAGGAGCTCCCTGTTCGCTGATAGACTAAATTCTACCACATAGTAAAATTTTAAATTGAGACTTTTCCCCTTTCATTATAATGTGTAAATTGTTGCTTTATACTCTGCTGCCCAGAGGTAAATTGAAGATGTGTACACAAAGTGAAACTATTCCCATAATAAAACCACTGACATGTTAAGAGGCTCCCATTTCAGTTATTTATACTGTTTTCTTTCATTTTTAAAGAAGACAATACCCTTTATTGCATATTCTAAATGTGTACATTATACTTATACAACATATTTTCCTACCATAACCCATTAAAGTAGCATAATGCTTTCTGTATTCATGCATCTTGTAGCACACAACCTATGGCTTTAAGTATTTTTACATTCTTTCTCAGAAGAGAAAAAAAATGACTTTGTAGTGAAGAAAAAACTTAGCCAATAATGTCACTTTTATCTCATTTTCAGTTTCAACCTAGCATTATCTTAGGCTTAGGAGCAACAAATGATGAAATGACATAATCTGGCATCCCCTTTCTAATCTGCATTCTTGGCCATGTTCATTTTACCAGCCACTTAAGAAACCCTTTTTTATTTCTTATTTTTTTTAAAGATAGAAAAGCAAACCTCAAATGTGACTGCCAAGCTAACCCATTCCATTCTGTGTGTCATGCTGCCGAAGCAGCACTTGGAATCTAAGCCCCCAAGTGCCACAACTGTGACTCATGGCACCAGATGACAAGAGAGCCTCTGTCCTTCGTCAGCACCGAAAACAGTGGAGGATCCGTGTGGGTGTTTATGGCTTATGAATAGATCTGGGGGAGGCAGGAGTCCAAGCCTTGGGCTTCCTGTATATACCACCATCCCGACAGATGGCATATTCTTGGCCAGAGTCCAAAGACCTTGGTCACCCAGTGAACTTTCCCTGACTCCATGCTGTCGATATCCCAGATGTCCAGGGACACAGGCATTGCTGATGAATCATTTGGAAGCTGTTTCTGTGTGAGTTCTGAATGAATGTTCATAAAGGTATTGTTCCTAAACCAAGTTAGGCTTTTTAGTTTAGCACTTTGCCATACAATTACCATTTCTATCAGCACGGAACGTATGTTTTATAATTTAATTCTAATTACATTTTGACCCATAAATCAATAAACCTTTTTAGAGACTGAATAATAATATTTGCTTCCTGAAAGCATGTTTGATATCAACAAGGTCACAGTTTACTGTCATTTTTAATAAGAAGAAAAAAAACATACTCAAGGGGCATTTAACATATTTTGACAAGGTGACCCACAATTATCCATTAACATTGTATTTGTCTAAGCCTTGCTACATTGATATGCAGGGACCACGTAATAGTTCATTGATGTCCCTCTTGGGGGGTAGAGAATAAGGCGAGTGGGACCTTTCCAAGGTCTTTCACAGCCCGAATGCATCTTGCTATTGCTGTATTGATTAAACATTTGGATAGTTAATCAACACGGCATGGCCTCTTTAACCTGCCAAATGCAGTATACAAAAGAAAGAAATGCCTGTTACAGAAGCCATGAAGATTCATTCTTCTATATTCCAATTTGACGTAAAATAATATGATGTCAGAAAATTGGGACTATCGTAAAATATCACAAAACCTCCAATATGGCCTTGAATGGGTGATATTCCGGGTTTTCTGGAATGTTTTATATAACTTCATTTCACAACATAAGTAGATTATAATCTATGCTGTGAGGTAGATTCAAGATGTATTCTTCCCACCATTATAAGCAGAGTCTTTGCTTGTTTTCCTCTTCACATGCCCTATTCCTGAAATTCAAAATGGAAGCTTTCCATTTAGGGCTTACTGAGTTACATCTGCCCCCCGTGTTTGCCTTGTGCAACACACGAAACATTTATCATAATTCTTCCCTCATGTTTCAATTCAAATATACATCAAGTACTCAATGAGTAGGTAAAGAGTCAGAATATATTCTCCACTTCGTTTATTTTCTCTACTAAAATTTTTGCTCAAATGATTTTCAAAATAAGTGAACAGTGGTAATCTTCTGTTAGGTGTTTCCCAACCAGAGCCCTTCTTCCTTTCAGCATTTCCCACTGTAGAGAGCAGGTATCAGTTGGTGGTTCACACTCACCCGTATAGATCGGATCTGAACACAATGGTCCCAATTCTGGATATAGCAGCAACTGCATATCAAGATTCATCAAGACACTTAAATATGGTTTTCTCCAACTCTGATAAAATTTATTTAGTCAAAGTTTCCAAAACCATACAATTAATAAGCATCTGAAGAAATTCTTAGAATTAGGGAAGTCTAGGGTACTGTGACTTAATTTATTCTTTATTCATTTATTCTATGAGGCTATGTATACAAAACTAATTCTTCAAAAAACTTCTGAAACAAGATTTTTACCTGATGAGTTTGGCCCATAGGTGTGATTTACACATACCATTTTATTTATATTGCTGCCAAGTCCATCCCTTCTAATTTTTATGGATATATATGTGTTCATATTTTTGTGATTGTATTATGCCTGTGTAATACATGTTTTAAGGCAAGATTCTGTTTGCTTTTCTGGTTTTAATTTTTAAAATTCCATGTCATGACTTGCTTTACAAAGAGGATATTTGTAACAGAGAAGGTGTCTGACTACCACCAACCAGAAAGAGACTGAGATCTACAGCCAAGGGTGCCACACTGCCTGCACTCATGTGAGCTCAGAAGTCAACACAGCACTGGTGTAGTAGTAAACACAATGATTACAACCTTGTGAGACCCTGATGCAAAGAACTCAGCAAAACTAACCAGGTTCCTACCACAGACATTAAGATAACAGATATGTTGTAGCAATTTCTGCTTGTAACAATATAACTGTATCTTAATAGATAAATTACACAAAATACCTCAGCTATATACTGATTGTTATTTTGAGTCCCATTGTTTTTTCAGTCCCATTTTCCCATTATCACCTTATTATATTGTCATCTGTGCATTTACATTACATCATAGTTTGAAACATGAATAGGTACTTTACATCCTCATGTCATAAACATAACATACATATATATTGTCTATCCACTTTTATTATAAAAGAAACATTCTCATCATTCATCTACTAAGACAGAACAAGCAACTTTCTTTTCAGAGCTTGGAGTCAGATATGATAAGGAAGTTTCTCTTTTATCAAATCAAAGATAATATTGTATTTTTCATGCAAAAATCTCATGGCATATCTACACAGGAACTATGTTAACTTTAGGATGCTTTTCTTCTTTAATATTTTATTAATTTATTAATATTACATAGGATGCTTTTCTTACAATCTTATCAGTTCCATCAAAGACCTCTAGGTGTAGGCCAAGCTCACTATGACCAATAGATACCTATGTTTCTAAAGCCCTGGGATCAGAAAAACCTTCAGTAAGCAGTTCAAACATAAAGCAAAGTCAATGACGGTCCAGGGAAACAAGGTGTGTCACCTCTGTGGCACCTATATCAGCCGCATCTAACATAGAGGGCACAGGACTGGAAAGATAAAGACAGGAAAAGCAAGCAGGGCAGCAGACACAGGCGCACAATAGGCAGGTGACTCCATTGGCTGAGAATAGAGATCCCCTCGTGTAGTAATTATTTCCCTAAAGGCTTGGAACAGGATGAGAACCTTGCTTAAAAATAGGTCACTATTAACTGGAAAATATGATTCTAGTCTTAAAAATAAGACTAGAAAATTAGTGGTGGGCATTAATTCCTTATTTATGAAAGCACTTTGGGAGCAGAGTCCCTTGAGTCTTTTTCCTTTTTATGGAAGCAGACACCATTATTCAATTTTGTACTATCTTTTTATTAATAGGTGTAAAACATCTCCAGGGAGGACCAAAGCCTTGGCAGAAGCCATCAGTAATATAATAGGTCTGAACCTAGGAGCTGGCTCACCTAGGAGCCCCACCCCCACCCTGCCTCCTGGAGAGGGAGCCCAAGCAAAACTTTAGGGCTGGTCCTATCTTCTGAAGAAAAACTGTCATGGACACATGAACATGTCATATTACCTCACTTTCTTCTTTAAAATCTTTCCTTATATTGAGTTAAGGATATCTATTCAAGATACTTCTTTTAATAAAGTCCTAAATGAAATTATAAATTTTAAATAAATTTTAGACTACTACCTTCAAAGTTATAAGAAGGCTCAAAAGAAGACAGTGGTTCTCTGGGTGACAAAAAGAAAGGTAAAATAGTAAAAGATGAGAAAGGATACAGAAATTATGGATATGAAGATCTTAAAAGGAAACAGTCTGCCTTCACACTAAGTAAAGTGAAAATTGAAGATATTTTTCATGAGTCCTCAATAGTTCCTGCCTCACAAATATGTCTGTCAGATATACTGGGCCAGAAGGCTGACAATGATGCTCCAACATTATAGACAGTTTTGGGTGACTGTTCAGGCAGCAAACTGTCCCTGTCATTTTTCATTTTGGAAGCTGCTAACCTGCAATTCCTGTTTACTCAGGTAATTAATTTTATTCCTTCTCAAGTCTCTGAGACCAGATTGAAAACCAGATAGTTTAGTTTTACAATTAAACTTAGTTGTTTAGGGGTTAAGATGTTTTTAGGTCTAGATAGATGTTTCAAGTTGATAGAAATGAGATATGATAGATATTGATTTACATTCAGAATTTTAGAAGCATCAAGATAGGAAAGATTATTTTTCAAGGTTGCCAATTAGCCAAAACACTATGAATGTAACATTTATATAATTCCTGATTGTTTTATGGTTCTTCTTGCTCTATGTAGTTTATTGTATACATGTGTAATAATATAAATGTATATGTAAAAAATAAAATAAAATAATTGTTAAAATTTTTTTAATTAAATAGTAAAATTCTATGGAGCTCAGTCTTTTGAAGAAACTGGATTCTCTAAGTCTGTTCTACAGACAGAAACCTTCACACCAATTTAACATCTACTGTCACCATGATATATCCTTAAGAAATTAAAGTCACATATACTACATTAAATTTTTTATTTAAATATTTTATTAAAATAAAATCATTCCAAGACAGCTGGGGTAATGGTTGAACGTATTGGAGTGTGTGCCAGAAAAACTGATTGATCTTACCTATTATATATTGTGTTTTCCCCCTGAAATGTCGAATTTGAGCAAGACAAGAAGGCAGGACACTGAGCTTGAGCAACAATTCTTCAAGGTGATGAGACACCAGACTTTGTTATGCAAGATGACTCTTTAAATTTTTGTGGACATGTCACTTTTTAAAGATCAAAGAATCTAAGGCAAATGGATGGATGATTTTAGAATGGAAGGAGAAACAATATTTTTAAAATAAGAGACTGGAAAGAAAATAGAAGAAATAAAAATGTTTACGGCATTTTCTGCTGATAAAATTTTTGTGAACAATTTTTATGTAGATTGTACTGAATAAAGCATTATTCATATGTCAGAGAATTAATATGTAATTTGATATTAGAATCAAACAAGTTGTAGTTTACTAATGTAGTCATGAACCTCATTTCAATTTTCTTCAGAAATTTATTAACTGTGTGGTCAATTGTGCCACCAGGTACAAGCTGAAAAAAGAGGCTGTGATGAATACCAGTTTGTAGTGGCTGTTTCATTTTATCCTGAACTCAGGCTCTAGAATTTTGACTGAAATTATCATTTCAAGCTAACTAGTCCACAACAATGATTTTTTCCAATGACTTCAGTTTAAGTGATTTTTTAAAAAATAGGTTGGTTAAATTGGCTGGTAAAATATCATAAAATGAAAAATATTTACTGGCTTTGGGATAAAAATAACATAACTTTGCACACTGAAAAGCAAACACACAGACAGAGTATTGGCATAGATATTAAGGAGGCAAAAAACCTCGGTCTGTGTGACATTAAGTGTTGCATTCCACTGTGGTTCTACCCAGAAACTTTTCTCAATTCATAACCTGCTTCTATTGATGATTAAAATATGATCATGTGGAATCATGGCTGGTTAGTACCACAAGCCAACTTGTTCCATGCTACCCTGTATTAGGATGCTGTCCTCCCATTTCACAGAAAAGCCAAGCTACAATACAAGCCAGGAAGGATAATACAAATGTCTGAGAGCTGAGTAAACAAAGTGTAATACCACTTAAGTTGACAGTGGGCAGCAATTGTGGAAAGTAAAAAGTGGCAAACATTCAGTGGGAGATAGCTACAGAGTTAGAGAAAAGACAGGGCCATTATAAGCAGACACAAATGTCACAAATGTGAATTCTGACACTGTGTTGTTACTAGCTCTGCCAAATGCTGTGTGATATTTACCTGAGGAACTAATAACATTAGATCTACATTGCCATCCTTATTCCCAGACAACACTGCAGATACCTAAGTCAGACCTACAGGATTTCTTGAGGTTGGAACATAGGCAGAAGGACTTTTGAAAGCTGGAGGGATGGTTCTAACATGGAGTCAACTGCTGGTAGTAAGGCACATCAGCATAGTTTTGGGGTTGTTTTGTTTACATTGCTAACTAAAAAGCAATAATGATAACCTAAAGCCTTTCTGTGACTGAACTCACACTTCCAAAGTCCTTAATCCCTGGCGTGTTTTGGTTCTTCTCATACTGGGCTTAGTAGTCTCTACCTCAAACTGGGGATGTTTTTATTCCTTTAAATGCATGTTCTTCACAGCAGATCCACTGCCTGTTATCCGGGTTTCAATTCTTGCTCTTTCATTCTTACACACTGTTTTAAAGCCGATCTAAACATAATATTTGGGATAAAAGTACAAGGGGATGGTGTAGAAGGTTAAAAAATACTAGTAGGAGGAGAGAAAAAAAATAAGAGAAGAGGGCAGTCAGGGATGAAGACAGTCAAAGCACATGGCGTGCCTGAACCACAAGGCCAAGATACCCTCGCATTTTTAGAGAATGTGAGCTAATAAATTAAAAGTAATAGGATGTGGAAATCAATCTGATCAAAAGAGAATATCCAGATTGAAAGTTACCCTAAAAATATCTCATATACAACTCTGGTATGCCTTCAATGTGACTCTGACAATAGTCAATCATTATAGGTTTAAGTTCTTTAAATGACTATAGATGAATTCTACAACGAATTTAAAACCAATGCGCTACAAGTGGCATAAACTATATTCATAACTTCTGGGTCTCAGAGCCAAACTTTGGGCAGAGTGCAGGGAGTCTTATGGAAGAGTGGGGGGCTGGAAGGACCCAGAGGGGACAAGAGCTCCGCAAGAAGATGAACAGAGCCAAAAAATCTAGGCCCATGGAGCCCTGTGGAAACTAATCCACCAAATAAGGACAATGCAGTGGGAGGATGTAGGTCCCCTACTCAGATGTAGCCCATAGGCAGCTCAGTCTCCATGGGGGTCCCCTAGTAAGGGGATCAGGAGCTGTCCCTGCCATGGACTCTGTTCCCTTCTCTTTGATCACTTCCCCTGGGGGGAGGTCTTTACTAGGCCACAAAGGAGAGGATGCAGGCAATCCTGGTGAGATTTGGTAGGCTGATGTCAGCTGATAGGGGAGAAGGGCTCCCCTTCTCTGATGGGGATGGGGGGGGAGGCGGAGCCTGGAGAAGACAAGAGAGGGCTTTATGATTGGCATGTAAGGGGAATGAATTTTAAACTAAAAATTTAAACTTAAAAATAAAAATAGAAGAATGATCAAAAGAAAAGCAACTGGTGGGATCAGAAACTAAAGAGAATTTTTTATCTTTAACAAGAGTTACTAACAATTAATTGAATATTGGATGCCATTTGGTCTCAATATGTCATGAACCACAAGCATTCTACTTTTCTTTTTATAGCTCTTTAGTATTTGCCTTTTTTGAATAGTTTCCAATTTGTTATGTTTCTTTTCTTTTTTAACTTTTTTTAAATTAATTTATTCTTGTTACATCTCTATGGTTATCCCATCCCTTGTATCCTCCCATTCTTCCCTCCCTCCCATTTTTCCCTTATTTCCCTCCCCTATATCTGTTCCTGAGGGGGATTACCTCCCCCTGTATATGCTCATAGGGTATCAAGTCTCTTCTTGGTAACCTGCTATCCTTCCTCTGAGTGCCACCAGGTCTCCCCCTCCAGGGGACATGGTCAAATGTGAGGCACCAGAGTACATGAGAAAGTCATACCCCACTCTCCACTCAAGTGTGGAGACTGTCCTGTCCATTGGCTAGATCTGGGTAGGGGTTTAAAGTTTACGGCCTGTTATGTTTCTTTTAAATTAAGTAATAAAGCACTGGACACCTTATAATCTTCTAAATAGGAAGTTCTATGATCATATGCATTTCTCCTCAGATTAACTGGTATTTATCAAGTCATTTGTATTTAGTGTGTTTCATCTTTGCCTACTCAAATCTGCTCTCTCGTTGTGCTAGTTTTTTAAGCCTCACTTGGTTGGCTACATAGTGGTCATAATTCCATCTGTTAATGAATATCTCTCTCTCTCTCTCTCTCTCTCTCTCTCTCTCTCTCTCTCTCTCTGACTTTTTAAGGTCATCTTGAATTATAAGTAGATCTTCCAGGATTTTTGTTATCTCTCTCCACTTAGAAGTCCTCCCTGAAAGTTTATGACTATATTCTATATTTTATCATCCAAGTCACTGATAAAATGTTAAATATCACCACCCTAGACAGACCCCTGTAGAAGAGCATTTGATATGTCCTTTAGGTTGCCTGTGAAGCATTAATAACTTCTCATTGAATATAATCCTTGAACCAGCCTGCACCCAAGTGAGAGGCAGCGCTGCATTTTCCTAGATTGATAGTGCTATTTTAAATCTATATGCTACAACACAGAGTGGGAAATTCTGTATTCTTTTAGCCTCTTAACAAAGATAGCTTTAAATTTTATCAGCTTCCACCTGACTGGTCAACATATGCCAAACAATAACCCAGGATAATTTAGCACTGTTCATAAATGTGATATTTTCAAAATGACATAAAAAAGAACTCCCCATTAATAACTCTGACTGTAAAGGTTCATCACAGACTACTATTCTCACCTCTTTGAACTTAATGACAACCTAAGTCAATGCTCTCCTTTTTCCCTTTGTTGCAGCTGCTACAAGGTTGGAAAGGACTGTTGTTGGAATAGACTGTTGTCTGGGCTCCAAGAAGTCCAGACAAGGTCTCCAGAGACTCTCTATTTTCCCTCCAGATCCTTTTACTGACATTAATGATGAAGCCGCTTTGTCTGTGTCTCTGCCTTGGTTAGCAATGCCTCAGTGACACGGCAGCTCCAGATGCATTGGATCGGCAGCTGATGCCATCATGTGAATGTCTAACACTTACTTTGGGTAGGTGACACTTCTTAATATTCAGCCCTGTTCTCACAATGCCGACTTGCCCCACTGTGCAGTGTGCTTTCTATTATTATTGTTTTTATTATTATTATTGGAATCCTTAATATTTTCACTTGTGAGCTCTCTAAAGAGCACTTAAAAATAACTATTTGTAGCCTTTAATGCCAGGAGGGCAGTATAGTATGCCTGGAGAATATGCACCACAGAGTTCTTGTTTAGAAATGGTAATTAATTTTACAGTCAACAGTAGTGTGACACACTGTCTCTGACTAGACGTCCACTGTGGCTTCCTGCCAGTCGTTTGGAAGAATATTAATTGACGTCCAGCACTCAGCAGCCCTTTTCCTGGGTTGTTGAATGAAACTACATGCTTCAAATTAAACAAATACATTCCACACTTGCATATTCAACATCAGGTTCTGAATCTTGAAAGCACCAAAATCCAGCTAGCTTCTATCTTTATTTCCCTCCTTTCTGCTCCCTTTTTGTTCCCCTGTGCTCCTGAATCTTACAAAGCTCTTATTATTTTCCTTCACTTCATTTCTTTACCTCATTGCTTCTCTTACAACTTTTTGCAAATCTGCTTGTGCAACCATTGCAGGCACAAACTCTAGTGCTGAAAAAACTGTTTCTCCTGGGTTACTGAGTTTTCTGTTTTCAAGGTTTCTAGAGTAATGATATTTAACAGTTTTGGTACGGGTGGTGTACTCACTCACTCGCTCTCCAAGAATGACAAATTAAGTAGGGTGGCCAGAATCATTTTTTTTTAAGATTAAAATTCAAAATGACCTTGGCAGACTAGAACATGGAGCACGTAAACAGGATTTAAGTTCACAACGAGAGTACCATACATTCACACTGAGAGGAGAAAAAAATCAACACAAATGGAAGGTAACAAGCAATGGCTAGCTCCCAACAGTGTCAGACAGGGGAAAGGATCTAAGCAGCCAAGCAAGCATCAATGTTGTGTGGCCAATTCGTTATAGAAAAACCAGAGTAACAATGTTTAGAAATTGAAATAGCTCATGATATGTAAAGAGTGTTAGGGGTTTTTTTGGGTTTTGTTTGTTTGTTTGTTTTTATTAGAAAAATCACAGCCTTCCAGATAAGAAAATAGGAAATCAGAGAGAAAGTGCATTTAAAATAAAGATTTATCATACAGGCATACTATCCACAATCCAAAAAACACCAGGTAGGGAAGGTCTTTATGTGTATTTCCTGTTTTAAAGCAACCATAGGATTCATCTGAATACACGCATAGCTTCATTTAGAGAGAATGCTTACGGGTTGTTATATAGCCATCTATAATATTCACACAACAAATATAATTAGAGATTTGATGGTGAGTATTTATATTTCTTTCTTTCTTTATAATCTCATAGCAACTCTGTATTCTAAAGACAAGTTCTGGAATTGGTCTGGTCACCCATTAATCACAGACCATCTTGAGGGGAGAGATGATCAAATTTGAGGTCAAAAATAAAGGCAAACTTGCCAAGGGTCAGAGAAAGCTAGTGTCTGTGACATGATTAGGCCCAGGTCCCTGGCCCATTTACAAGCTCTTTTTACTTTACTGCAGAAAAAGATGGCTTATTTTAAGGCATTCTTGCTTGTCACAGATTTGTTTTACTCCTCCCCCTTTTTTTCTTTACAGTCTTTTAACTTTCTTTTTTGCGTGTATGTGTGTTTTCTCTCACTCATTTCCCAACAGCCATTTGTTATGTAACAGACGCATATGTGTTCCTGTTTATAAATAGTCTATGGTAACTGAATAAAATATGGGTAAATGGGGGGTCCAAAGACCCTAAAACCCTACAGTTGGAAATGGGGGGAGCCTGCTCTAGTCTCCTGAGCAAAGGACTCCAAGGCAGGCGTAGTTGGGATACAGAATCTGGTCTTGGATGTTGGATCCCAATGTTCTCTTCTCCCTTTTCACTCTTCCCAAAATTGGAAGGTTTGGTGTGGTTGAGAATCACCTGGGAAATCAGGAGGGCACTGTCTGTAACTTTGCGATGCTATTCCAGTAAGCAAGATGCTTAAAATCAAATTCATTGCCAGGAAATTGAGTCCAGGGAACATGGATTCATTAAAAAGTATGATGTTATAAATAACTGCACATAAACAGACTGCTTTGCCTTAGAGACTAATATATTTCAAAATTATTATCTACTTAAAATATTTTACCTAAAAGAATTCATAATTAGCTTTCAATATTTAAACAATACATTAGAAATGGAATGTGTATAAATATCAGAAATAAAAACCACTTCATTACAGGGTGATCACATGCTAACACACCACGTACTGGCTTTTGAATTTAGTTCTAATATGATTCACTATATCTGTTTTTTAAAAGTGAAATAGGGGTTTAGATAATAGCTACTATAAATATATGAAATGTCAAATTTAGAAGATAGTGTTTAAACATTTGTCTTTGGGGGAGTATTGCTAAACTTAACTTTTATTAACTCAGGGAATCAACAAGAAATATAGTGATGCTAGTGAACCTTTGAGAATCTTTTATTTTATCACCTTTAATGCATGTTTAATATTTAACATTCATCTTATTACAGACAGGAATTGTGAGATGCTTGTGCTGTTTCTAAACAGTTTTAAAGTTCAATGCACAGTCACAATTCAGAAGGGAGATTTCACACATTTATGGAAAATAAGCCATTTTTGCAGTAAAGTTGCAAAGTGTGAAAGAATTCTTGTTTTATCTGCCTTGCTTATCATGTTTATGAGTTATTTTGCCTGGAAGTAAATTGACAAGTTGTCAATGAACAATAGAGAGAGCCCTAGCTAGGCTTTTCACAGGTTCAGATGCCTTTGGGCAAAAGGGCTAAATCCGTAGTTGCAACGTAACATATGGAGCACTGAAAAAAGTGGCAACAGGGTGAGAGACATTCCCTGCAAAATGCATGTGGTTGCTGCTATCTAACCAATCTGCTTGGACCACTGTGTATTATAAATTCATGTATCATTGCCTTGACATCCAGGAAAAGGCCTTCTTGCCCTACCTAATAGATTCTTTCTCTTTCATCTCACTGTATATTGGCCCATTTTTACACTTTAAACATTTTTATTCCTCCTAACAATTAATATTAAATATTTTTCTTCAGTAACAAATATTTTTAAAAAACACCTCATTTGAGGTGATTCTTTATTTGAAGACTCCCATGGACTCCTATAAGAGGCTAAAAAATTTCGTATGATTATCCGTGATTAATATTGGACTTTGGATTCTACCTTTGATCACCGTATGCTAGAATTAGCTCATTGTGACATCTCATGTCTTTCTCACATCTTATTTTTCCATAATGCTATTTTGAACCCATTTCATGATGATTCCTATACTAGAATCAATTAATGAGGAACAAAGTGATTTTTCAGTAGATGGCACTGTATGTTCTCAATTAGCCCTCTAGTGTTTTCCCACTTCTTTCAAAGCCAGATGTTCTTTGAAGTCCTAACTCTCCAGCTATCTCATTCACCAAGATAGTTAGAGGGGTGCTTTGTGATAGAAGCTACAGAATTCTAGCTCAAAATAAGACCTAATCTGAGGGTCACCACCCCTTTGGCAAATCTTTATCTCCAGAATATTTTTTCAGGTATTCAGATTTTAAATTTTTATGTAATTAATTTATTCAGATTACGTCTCAACTGTTTTTCCCTCACTTGTATCATCCCATTCCTCACTCCCTCCTGCTCTCACCCTATTAACCTCCCTTAGGTCTATGACCCAGTGGGACCACCTCCCCTATTATATGGTCATAGGCTATCAAGTCTCATCTTGCTAGTCTGCTTATCCTTTTTCTGAGTGCCACCAGGCCTCCCACTAAGGGGAAGTGGTCAAATATGGGGCACCAGAGTTCATGTCAGAGTCAGTCCCTGCTCTCTACACAACTGTAGAGAATTTTCTGTCCATTGGCTAGATCTGAGTAGTGGTTTAATGTTTATTGCATGTATTGTCCTTCGTTGGTGCAGTAATTTGAGCAGAACTGGTGGGTCTAGATGTTCTTCTTGTAGGTTTCTGGGACCCTCTGGATCCTTCTATTTCCCCATTCTCCCATACTTCTCTCACCTAGAGTCCCAATAGGATGTCCTCATGTCTATCCCAATTTCCTGGTAAGTGAAGACTTTCATGGGACATCCCTTTTGGGCTAGCATCCAATCATAAGAGAGTATATGCCTTGTGAGTCTTTCTGCTTATGGGTTAATGCACTCAGTATGATCATTTCTAATTGCATCAATTTGTCCACAGATTTAGGGATTTCCTTGTTTTTAATAGCTGAGTAGTATTCCATAGTGTAAATATACCACAGTTTCTTTATCCATTCTTCAACTGAGGAACATTTAGGTTGTTTCCAGGTCCTGGCTATTATGAATAAGGCTGCTATGAACATGGTTGAGCATACGTCCTTGTTGTGTACTGGAACAACTTCTAGGTATATTCGAAGCAGTGGAACAGCTGGGTCTTAGGTAGCTCTATCCCCAGTATTATCTCCAGAATATTTTTAATTGATTGCTTGATTGATTGATTTTCTTTATATTAATACCACATTTTCTCCTCCATCTTTTTCTCCCAGTCCTTTGCCCACAACCTCTGCTCCACTTTCTACCAACTATTCCCACTCCCTCTCACTTCAGAAGTGGGAAGGGTTCCCATGGATATCAACCAGCCTGGGCATATCAAGTTGCATTAAGACCAGGTGCATCTTTCCCCTTTGAGCGTAGGTTGTCAGCCCAGGTGGTGGAAAAGGTCCCAAAAACAGAAGACAGAGTCAGAGACAGCCCCTCATCCTGCTGTTAGAGTCATACCTGAAAACAAGACCAAGCTACACAATTGTTACAAATGTGTGTACAGAGAGGTAGGTCCATCCCATGTATGCCCCCATGTTGGCGGTTCAGTCTCTGTGGGATTTTATGAGGCTAGGTTAGTTGATTCTGCAGGTTTTCTTCTGGTGTCTTTGGCAGCTCTGGCTTTTACAATCCTCCCCGACCCTTCTCCTGCAAGATGACCCAAGCTCCTCCTAGTGTTTTCATCAGATACTGGGTGAAGCCTCTCTGATGAAGGTTATGCTATGGAGGGGACTGACTGCATGGGCGAGGAGATAGGGATAGGAGCAGGAGAAATGACGCTGGGAGAGAGGACAGAGGGAAAGAGGACTAGGAATGGAATATATAGCTATGCAGTGACAATGGTGGGAGTGGAGAGACTAGAACAGAATGATTGAACCAAATGGGGACAAAGGTAACGGAGGCCAAGGAGTCAAAATGTGGAGAGTTACTAAAACTAAGGGCAATCTGAGGAGTGACAGAAACCTACTACCGTAGAAGCTTCCAAATTTATAATTAAGTTAACGAATTCTAAATGGAATCATCAAATAGTGAAAAGACAAAGTCTCAACTAAAAATCTTTCACTATCAAATTAAAACTCCAGTGCCAGGAAAGGGGTTATATTTAATTGAACTGTTGGCAAAAAAAGATCCTCCATGGAAACCCCCCAAAAAACTCAGGCTGTAGCTGAGCCTATTGACAAGGCTATTGATTGCTCTCCACAAATTGATGATAAGACTCTATTGCTGAAGGATCCAAGATGGCAGCAAGCAGTGTGGACAGTGTTTGGAAGCTCCAGTGAACAATTCAGGGAATTGTTCTGACTTCTGAGCCAGGAAGACCAAGGTCCCCACACCATGGCAGCAGGAGTGTTCCACGGTTCGGAGGGACCAGGGTGCAGAGGACCTGTGTGCCCCTGCACATGGGAGGAGCATGAATTTTCTCAAATCGGAGCAGCAGCAGCAGAGAGAGCAGCAGCGGCGACGGCACCAGCAGCAGCAGCAGCAGTGGCTGAGGTTTGCAGCTTAGAGCCTTCCAGTGGAGGCGATTGGTATGGTAGCAGGTAGGAGTTGCTACGGGAGAGGGGACTCTGGACAGGATTTGGGTCATGTGCGTGGTGCCTTGTGACTCAAACTGGACTCGGCGGACAGTTCAGCCCCAGAATCCTGGGTTCAGCTCAGTGCTCAGTGCCTTAGAGATGCTGGCTCAGCGCAGCAAGCAATTCTGCCCGAGGCACCAGCTCAGCTCAGCCATAGCCCCCTTGCTGTGATGCAAGCTGGATGGAGCGCTCAGTTCCAACCTAAGCACTGGCGCGGCGGAGCCGCAGTTCTCCTGCTGTGACACAAACTGGGCAGAGTGCTCAGTTCCACCCAAGGTACCAGCTCAGCACAGCCGCAGTTCTCCTGCTGTGACAAAGGCTGGGTGGAGCGCTCAGTACCACTGGAGGCACTAGCTCACCTCAACGAGCAGTTATGCCCAAGACACTAGCTAAGCTCAGCGGGCAGTTCTAGGGCGCTGATGCAGGCTGAGGTCAGCACCCAGATTCAGCCCAGAGGCCCTAGCTGGACTTGCTGGGCATTTTAGGCCCAGAGACTCTAGCTGAGCTGTGCACACAGGCTGGACGGCCCCAAGAATCTGGCTGGACTATCCACGCAGTATAGGCCTGGAGTCCTGGGCTGAATTCAGCGTGCAGTGTGGGTCTATAGTCCCTGGCTGAGCTCGGTGCTAAATTCCGCCCCGGAGACTCGGGTGGAGCTCGGCGTTCAGTTTGGGGCCAGAGTCCCTAACTGTGCTTGGCAGACAGATTGGGCCCAGAGACTCTAATGGAACTTTTAGCACAGTCCAGGCTCTAAGACTCTGGTTGGACACAGTGTGTAGTTTGAATCCAGAATTCCTGGCGGAGCTTGGCAGACGGTTCGGGCCCTGTGTCAATAACTAACCACTTTGGGCCAAGAGCCCCTAGCTGAGCTTGGTGCGCAGTCCCAGCCCAAAAATTCTGGCTGTACCCTGGGTGCATTTTGGGCCCAGAATCCCTAGCTGAGCTCGGCAGATGGTTAAGGCCCTGAGATCTAGCTGAGCTCAGCGGGTGGTTCGGGCCCAGTGTATCTGGCTGGACTTGGCAGGGGACCCAGAAGGCTGTGGATACCTTGGCCTGCCCCAACGCTCATTCAGAGACCCAGAACGATTGCAGGACACATAGCAAAGAGGAGCTGAGGATCACTGACTGTGAGAATCCAAAACGACGGGGCTAACCTCCTGACATCCACACCAGTGAAGTATCAGAGCTTCCAGCCTACAGAAATCATGAGAAAACCAGTGAATCTATCATCAGACACCCTCCATCCAACTCGGGAAGCTACCCAACAAAAACAAAGACAACAAGATGTCTAAGGACAGCGTAAAAGCATACGCAAAAAACCCCAAAACAACATGGCATCTCCAGTTTCCAGCTATCCCAAAGAAAACAACCCAGAGAAATCAAATACAATGGAAATACAAGAAAATGACCTCAAATCCTTAATAATGAGCGTATTAATGGAGGAAACAAATAAAATTCATAATCAAATACAGGAAGACACAGCCAAACAGGTGAAAGACATAAAAGAAGCACATAGAGTGGAACTGGAAATATTTCAGGAAAATGCAAATAACCAGATGGAAGAAATAAATAAAATGGTTAAAGATCTGAAGACCTATAAAGAGGCAATGGAAGAAACTCAGGAATATACAAACAATCACATGAAAGAAATAAAAAAAATCAGTTCAAGAGCTGAAGACGAAAATGGATTCAATGATAAACACACAGACAGAGGAAAAACGAGAACTTGAGACCTCAGAGAAGAAGGCGAGCAACACAGAGGTGAGCTTTTCTAACAAAATCCAAGAGACGGAAAAACGAATCTCAGGTCTAGAAGATACAATCACAGATCTTGAAGCAACCATTAAAGAAAATGCCAAATCTGGAAAACTCCTGACACAAGACATCCAAGAAATTAAGGACACCATGAAAAGAAGAAATCTGATGATAATAGGCATTGAAGAAAGAGAAGATATCAGACTCCAAGGCCCAGAAACTATTTTCAACAAAATCATAGAAGAAATTTTCCCCAATCTAAAGAAAGAGATGCCTATAAACATACAAGAGGCCTACAGAACACCAAATAGAATTGACCAGAAAAGAAAATCTGTATGTCACATAATAATCAAAACACAAAACATGAAGAACAAAGAAAAAATATTAAAAGCTGCAAGGGAAAAGGGCCAAATATCATTCAATGGCAAACCTATCAGAATTAAACCCAATTTCTCAGCAGAGACCATAAAAGCCAGAAGGGCCTGGACAGAGACCCTGCAAACCCTAAGAGACCACAGATGCCAGGCCAGACTACTTTACCCAGCAAAACTATCAATAACCATTGATGGAGAAAACAAAATATTCCATGACAAAAACAAATTCAAACAGCTTTACAGAAGGTACTAGAAGGAAAACTCCATCCCAAAGGGTCAAGCTACAACCAAAACTACTCAGGAAATAGATAACTATACCATGGCAAAAACATAACTACACAAACGCTAGATTGGAAACAACATCAAAATTAAGACTCTTAACAGTCACTGGTCATTAATATCTCTCAACATCAATGGTCTCAATTCTCCAATAAAAACACCCAGACTAACTGAATGGGTGCATAAACAAGACTCAACATTCTTCTACATTCAAGAAACTCATCTCACCCATAACGATAGGCGTTACCTCAGGGTAAAAGGTTGGAAAAAAATATTCCAAGAAATTGGTTACATGAAGCAAGCAGGCGTAGCCAATTCAATATCAAACAAAATAGACTTTCAACCAAAATTAATCAAAAGGGATGCAGAAGGACACTTCATACTCATCAAAGGTAAAGTCAACCAAGATGATATCACAATTCTGAACATCTATGCTCCCAATACAAGGGCACCCACATTTGTAAAAGATCTGCTAAAAAAACTTAAACCTCACATCGATCCCCACACAATAATAGTGGGAGACTTCAACACCCCACTCTCACTGAAGGCAAAGTCATTGAAACAGAAACTAAGCCGCGAAATAACATCATTAACCAGTGCCATGGGTCAAATGGATCTAACAAATATCTATAAAACCTTTCACCCAAACAGGAAAGAATATACCTTCTTCTCTGCACCCCATGGAACCACTCCAAAATTGATCACATCGTAGGTCACAAAGCAGTCCTCAACAGATACAAGAGGATTGAAATAATCCCTGTATCCTAGCAGATCACCATGCTCTTAGGCTGCAATTCAACAACAACAGAAACAGCAAAAAGCCTGCACGCACGTGGAAACTAAACAACTCTCTGCTAAATGACACATGGGTCAGGGAAGAAATAAAGAAAGAAATCAACGAGTTTCTGAAATTCAAAGAAAATGAGGGGACAACATACCCAAATTTGTGGGGTACATTGAAAGCAGTGTTAAGCGGAAAATTCATAGCACTAAGTGCCTTTAAAAAGAAATTGGAAGCATCGCACATAAGCAACTTAACCAAACAGTTGGAATCCCTAGAAAAAAAAAGAAGCAGAAACACCCAAAAGGAGTAGACATCTGGAAATAATAAAACTCAGGGCTGAAATTAACAAATTAGAAACTAAGAAAACAGTCCAAAGAATCAACAAAACCAAGAGCTGGTTCTTTGAGAAAATCAACAAGATAGACACACCGTTAGCCAAACAACTAAAAGGCAGAGAGACAGTATTGAAATCAACAAAATCAGAAATGAAAAGGGAGACATAACAACAGACACTGAAGAAACACAAAGAATCATAAGATCCTATTTTGAAGGCATATATGCCACAAAATTTGAAAATGTAAGGGAAATGGACGATTTTCTTGATCAATTTCACTTATCAAAGTTGAGTGAAGAACAGATAAACAAGCTAAATAGTCTCATTTCCCCTACAGAAATAGAAGCAATCATTGATAGTCTCCCAACCAAAAAAAGCCCAGGGCCAGATGGTTTCAGTGAAGAATTCTACCAGACCTTCAAACGCGAGCTAATACCGATACTCTTCAAGTTACTCCAAAACATAGAATTGGATGGAACATTACCAAATTCATTCTATGAGGCCATAGTCACGTTGATACCTAAACCTCACAAAGACTCAACAAAGAAAGAGAATTTCAGACCAATTTCTCTTATGAACATCGATGCAAAAATACTAAATAAAATTCTTGCAAAACGAATACAAGAACACATAAAGGATATCATTCATCATGACCAAGTAGGCTTCATTCCAGGCATGCAGGGATGGTTTAATATACGGAAATCCATCAATGTAATCCACCATATAAACAAACTGAAAATAAAAAACCACATGATCATCTCTTTAGATGCAGAGAAAGCATTTGATAAAATCCAACACCCATTCATGTTTAAAGTTTTAGAGAGATCGGGGATACAAGGCACTTTCCTCAACATAATAAAGGCTATATACAGCAAGCCAATAGCCAAAATCAAAGTAAATGGTGAGATACTCAAGGAAATTCCTCTAAAATCGGGAACAAAGCAAGGCTGCCCACTCTCTCCATATCTCTTCAATATAGTACTCAAAGTTCTAGCCAGAGCAATAAGACAACAAAAGGAGATCAAGGGTATCCAAATGGGAAAGGAGGAAGTCAAACTATCCCTATTTGCAGATGATATGATAGTGTACACAAGTGACCCTCAAAATTCCACCAGAGAACTCCTACAGCTGATAAACACTTTCAGCAATTTGGCTGGATACAAAATTAACTCAAAAAAGTCTGTAGCCTTCCTATACACAAATGGAAAGCTTACAGAGGAAGAAATTAGGAAAGCCATACCCTTCACATTAGCCACAAGCAACATAAAATATCGAGGAGTTACTCTAACTAAGCAAGTGAAGGACTTGTTTCAAAAAAAATTCAAAACTCTCAAGAAGGAGATTGAAGAAGACATGAGAAGATGGAAAGATCTTCCTTGCTCATGGATCGGGAGTATTAACATAGAAAAATGACCATCCTACCAAAAGCAATCTACAGATTCAATGCAATGCCTATCAAAATATTTAAACAATTTTTTAAAGACATTGAAAGTTCAATTCTGAGCTTCATATAGAAAAACAAAAAACCCAGAATAGCAAAAACGATCTTGTACAATAAAAGGTGCTCTGGAGGAATCTCCATACCTGATCTCAAAATGTACTATATAGCAATAGTAATTAAAACAGTATGGTACTGGCACAGCAACAGGCTGGTTGATCAGTGCAATCCAATCGAGACACAGATATGAATCCACACACATATGGTCACTTGATTTTTGACAAAGAAGCCAAATCCATTCAATGGAAAAAGGATAGCATCTTCAACAAATGGTGCTGGTCTAACTGGAGGTCTTTGTGTAAAAAAATGCGACTGGACCCATATTTGTCACCTTGCACAAAACTCAAAGCCATGTGGATTAAAGACCTCAACATAAAACCAGAGACACTAAGTCACTTAGAAGAAAAAGTAGGGAAGAGCCTGGAACATATTGGCACAGGAGACAACTTCCTGAACAGAACACCAACAGCCCAGGCCTTAATGTCAACAATTAATAAATGGGACCTCATGAGGCTGAGAAGCTTCTGTAAGGCTGGAGACACTGTCAAGAAAACAAAGTGACAGCCTACAGACTGGGAAAAGATCTTCACCAACCCTACATCTGACAAAGGTCTAATATCCAAAATATATAAAGAACTCAAGAAATTAAACACCACCAAACCAAATAACCCAATTGAGAAATGGGGCTTGGAACTAAACAGAGAATTCTCAACAGAAGAATATCAAATGGCTAAGAAACACTTAAAGAAATGCTCAACCTCCTTAGTCATAAGGGAAATGCAAATCAAAACAACTCTGAGATTCCATCTTATACCCATCAGAATGTCTAAGATCAAAAACTCAAGCGACACCACATGCTGGAGAGGATGTGGGGAGAGAGGAACACTCCTTCATTGCTGGTGGGAATGCAAACTAGTACAGCCACTTTGGAAATCTATCTGGTGCTATCTCAGAAAACTGGGAATAGGGCTTCCTCAAGACCCAGCTATTCCACTCCTTGGAATATACCCAGAAGATGCTCCAGCACATAACAAGAAAATTTGCTCAACCATGTTCATAGCAGCCTTATTCATAATAGCCAGATCATGGAAACAGCCTAAATGTCCCTCAGTAGAAGAATGGATGAAGAAACTGTGGTACATATACACTATGGAATACTACTCAGCTATTAAAAACAAGGAATTCCCGAAATTTGTGGATAAATGGATTGAGCTAGAAATGATCATAATGAGTGAGTTAACCCAGAAGCAGAAAGACTCAAATGGTATTACTCACTTATATCTGCATACTAGCCCAAGGGGCATGTCCCATGAAAGCCTTCACTTACCAGGAAACTGGGACAGAGGGGAGGACATCCTATTGGGACTCTAGATGAGAGAACCATGTTAGAATAGCAAAGTAGATGTATCCTTGGGTCCTAGAAACCTACAAGTAGAACATTATGATAGGCAGATTTGGGCCAAGGAGTCCCGCTCGAACTAAGGCACCAGCCAAGGACAATACAGGCGGTAAACTTTAAACCCCTTCCCAGATCTAGCCAATGGACAGGACAGTCTCCACACTTGAGTGGAGAGTGGGATATGACTTTCTCACATACTCTTGTGCCTCACATTTGACTATGTCCCCTGGAGGGGGAGACCTGGTGGCACTCAGAGGAATGACAGCAGGTCACCGAGAAGAGACTTGATATCCTATGAGCATATACAGGGGGAGGTAATCCCTCTCAGGAACAGTCATAGGGGAGGGTAATAAGGGAAAAATGGGAGGGAGGGAAGAATGGGAGTAACAAGGGATGGGATAACCATTGAGATGTAACAAGAATAAATTAAAAAAATAAAAAATAAATTAAAAAAAAAAGATGTTAGAAGATGGAAATTCTTCAATGCTTATGAATCAATAGGATTAACAGAGTGACAATAGGCATCCCATCCAAAAGCATTCTATAGATTCAACGCAATCTCCAACAAAATTCCAGCACAATGTTTCATAAACCTTGAAAAGACAATTCTCAGCTTCATATAGATTGACAAAAAAGTCCAGAATAGGTAAAATAATTATGAACAATGGCAGATATCCTGCCATTCCCAATTTCAAATTGTATTACAGAGCTCTAATAATAACCCCATGTCAGATATATTGATCAATGGTATCAAATTGAAGACACACAGAACTCCAAACATTATCAACACCACATATTTGATTAAGAAGCCAAATAAAAATCATGACAGCTTCTTCAACAAATGGTGCTGGTCAAGCTGAATGCCTGTAAGTAGAAGAATGTGCAAAGCTCAAATCCAAGTGAACAAACAAACAAACATACAGATACACTGAACCTAATAGACATGAAAGTGGGGAATAGCGTTGAACACATTGACACAGGAGACTACTTTCTTAAAAAAATATAAATAATGCAGACACTAAGATAAACAATTAATAAATGGAACCTCGTGAAACTGAAAAAGTTAAGTACACCATTAATTAAGCAAAGCATTAGGCTATAGAATATGAAAATATTTTTACCAGCTCAACATCTGATAAAGACCTAATAATCAAAAATATATAAAGATCTCAAGAAACTGGTTATCAAAAAGTATAGTTAAAAATCAGAAATAGATGCAAACAAATATTTCTCAATATATGCATCTTAAATGGCTGAGAAACACTTAAAGAAATGTTCAACACCCTTAGCCATCAGGAAAATGAAATTCAAAACTACTTTGAAATTCCATCTTAAAGCTGTCAGAATGGTTAAGATCAATAACACAAGTGAGAGTCCTTTCAGGTGAGAATATAGAGGTAGGGGAATACTCCTCCATTGCTGGTGGGACTGCAAACTTATACAGTCACTATGGAAATCAATATGGCAGTTCCTCACAAAGTTTGTAATTGATCTACCGCAACACCCAGCTATATCACTGTTAGGTATATACTCAAAGAACTCTACATCTTACTATAAGAACTCTTGCTCAAACATGTTCATTGCTGTCCTATTCATAATTGTCAGAAACTGGAGCAGCCTAGATGTTCCTCAAGAGAATAATGGATAAACAAAATGTGATATATTTACACAATGAAGTATTACTCAACTTTTTATAAAAAATGACATCATGAAGTTTGCAGGAAAATGGACAGAACTAGAAAAAGTCATCCTGACAGAGGATAACTTAAACCAAGGAAAATAAATATGATGTGCATTCACTTATAAATAAGAGGATATCAGTTGTTAAGTAAATGATGACCAAGCTTCAATATGTAGATTCCTAGAGGTTATGTAAAGAAGATGGGTCTAGTGGGTAACACAAGGATCTCCTGCGGAGGGGAAAATAGAAAAGATTTATATGTGGACTGGGGCATGAGGAGATAGGAGTGGCTGAATCAGCTGGAGGAGAGGGGGTTGAGGGAGAGAATATGGAGAAAGATGACTGGAATTGAGGTGGGTGAGCCTCTGGGAGAGTAGTGTGGAAACCTAGTGCAATGGAAACTTCCTAGAACCTATAAACGTTATCCCAATAAAGACTCCTAGTAATGGCAAAAAGGTATAAGTCAAACCACTTTAAACTAAAGGCCATTGGTAACTTGAAAAATGATGTTCTTGAAACCAAAGAAGAGCTTGAGTTATTAGTTTTAGCCATTTTGGAAAGCCTCGTATGCCCAGCTTCTTCTCCAAGTTAAGTTCAGTATCTAACACTCTTAAGAATGTCCTACTGATATAATGAGATGAGAAAGATAAACTCTCTCTAGGTTGGTTTCTTCTACCTCCCTGTCATTCTTCTGTAGTAATTGTCTTAAAAATGCTTGGCCATGCCTAAAGTCTTTCCATCCATCTGCATCTGCTACTGTTTCTACGCTTCTGGAGGAATTCAGGGCAAACCCCGTGCTTGTGTTAGTAATCTTGCAAGTTTATAAACTCCCTATGTACCAACACTACCCAACAATTCCTGAACCTTACTTTGGCTACGTTTGACAGTCCTCACACCACCTGATCCAAGCCACTCCCATTTCTTCGTCCTCCTCCTGGCTGCCCTCCTAGACATGGTGGGTATTTCCCTTTGTTTCCAAAGGAAACTGAGCCCATAGAATAAAATGCCTCAATGCCTTCCACTCAACTCTCTAAATATGTCTGTCTTTACCCTGAGAGTTCTTCTTTGTTTTTGTTTTGTTCGTTTAAAGAATGGTGCCCTACTACTTTCCAAAGCTAACTCCTCCACCTTCTGTACTTGAGATCATTCTTAATCTGCCCAGAATTGTCATGAAAAGCTCATGAATATTTTAAGATATCCTCCTTGCTATGTGGATCCAATTTTAACACACAAAGTAAAGAAAAGCCTTATTTTTTTTCTAGTCTGAAACTTAAACTTTACTTGGCCTTTGGTTTCAACCTCTACCCTTTGCCAGATTTTGCAACCATTTATAGAAATGAAGTGATTTATATTTTATTTCTTCTCCTTATCTTCTCTCTGGAGGTCACCGCTAATAAATGGGGAAATGGCCAGAAGGAAGGAAGATGCCAAGCAAGGGGGAGAAGACGTGGTCAGTAAAAACCTATAAAATGAAATATGTAAGCGAGACAAGCAGAAGCTGAGTGCTAATCTCTTTGGAACAGATATACTCTAAGATGGTGTCAAAATTAATTAAGACACAGAAAGAAATAGGATTATAAAAATGTGCTCCTAATTGTTTGACTCCTCATTCACTATTAAAATACATTATCTAAGGTGTGTAGTTTAACAAAGTTCTACAAAGCTTATTTACCCTTTATTTATAAATCATAAATATTTAACACCATATTTTTATCTGAGGCCGGAAAGCCATCACAGTCTCATGCAAAGGCCCAAAATTCACAATGACTGGATGGCAGTGTGATTGAAGCTATCCTGTCTCGAGTGGCTGGGCCTCTAAAGTGACTTCATCATAGTCAGGAGGAGCAACTCTTTCCCCAACATCAGAGTCAGGTCTTCTTCTGGGAATCCAATTCATCATCTTTAAAGAGAACTTTCTTGAAGTTCCAAGGTACATTACAAAAGAATTAGAAGTACTGTCATTGAGTGCTAAGTGTTTAAACCATACAAATTCAGTCATCATTAACTGACTAATCTTGCAGTCTCTCTCTCTCTCTTTCTCTCTCTCTGCTTGTCCCATTAGGCTCCACTTTTCTCCCATTTACTTTAAAATTTTCATTTTATAGGTCACCAAGAAGAAACCCTATGAGCATATACAGGGGGAGGAGGTCTCCCTCAGTCACAGACATAGGGGAAGGGAGTGGGGGGGGAAGCGGGAGGGAGGGAGGAATGGGAGGATACAAGGGATGGGCTAACAATTGAGATGTAATATGAATAAATTAATAAAAAAATTTAAAAATTAAAAAAAAAAGGAATAATAACCCTGCCATACATGTAGAGTTGAGTAGAGTGGGTTTTTAATAGCTAAGCAGAAATAGCCTTCTGAAAATAAAAATAGAGAACAGGTATTTCTCCAAATGTGCTATTGTACTTACTATAACACAACACTTCCTAACTGATTTTTACTCCTCTTCTCTTTGTCACTTTCCCTTAGCCTAACATTTCTATTGCCAAATTGTCTGACTTTACTTTTTCCATCCTTTAATTTCTTCTTATTTCAAATCCACTTACCTGCTTCTTTCTATAGACTCCAAGAAATAGAGTAAACTACATAATAACACCAATGCCCTCATTTTACAAATAAAGAAACTGAGACCTAGGACTATGTCCCACCTTTCATGGTACTTGGAATCAGAGCCCTAAGGCTAAGTTGAAAGTTTCTTGGAATTTATCAACGATGCTTTCCATTATATCTAATCAGTTCCATGTCTGTCTTTCATGGTGCAAACTTGTCACTACAGAAACATTTCAAGCAGCATTAGAATAAAAAGGTCAATGAGCTCCAATCTGAAAAGGATATATTTGGTAAGCTCTACGGCTCTGGCCCCAGCATTTGCCTCATCTTTCTCATCATGAAAGAACGTGAACCCTCAACCCAAATATTGCCTTACAGTAGACCATGCATCTGTACTAATTATTGGGTGGTTCTTCCTACAAGACTATAAGCTCCCTAAGCATATGACTTTTTCTCTTTATTTCATCTGTGTATTTTAAGCATATAAAAAACAAAGTACTCTGCATTGTAGATAGTCAATATTTATAATGGGAGTGAACTGAATGAATAAGCCATAATAACTGTCACATAGAATGTGTTTCCTTCATCATTCCTAAAAACTCATGAGCAGAAATAATTTTACATGGGGAAGAGCTCATTTGTCCAAATTGTCTACTTTGCTTCTATGGTGAGGAAAACAAGAGAGAGAGAGAGAGAGAGAGAGAGAGAGAGAGAGAGAGAGAGAGAGAGAGAGAGAGAGAGAAGAGAAATTATGGTACAAGAAAAAAGAAGTGAAATAGAGGAAAGGTGGGAAGAGAGACACATAAGAAGAAGAATCAATGAAACACTTAACGTGGGGAAATTGTACATTGTGTGCCTTCCAATTTTAAATCATGAAAGTGAATTTTTAGGCACAACAGTTTTTAGTCCTCCTTCTCAAGGTTTCTGACACCAATCACAGATCCCTCTCCAAAAGCGACTGAATTGTCCTAAGTAGAAATGAAGAGATCATACTTTTGTTAAATTTTTTTTTTAACTGCTGGTTAAAAAAAAAAAAAAAAAAAAAACTGTGTTGGGCATCAGTCTAAACTAAACTAGAAGCAAGCTTCCTGGTTGTTTTTGGCCCATGTCAGTATTTCTGGCCTAGTCACAGAATGTGCAGCTGGGAGAGGGTTGACCTCTTTTGCTCAGTGTGCTCCACAGCATCTCATTGGGCAGTGCAGTAGAGAAGCCGGGCCAGCCACTTGATAGAAAGGTCAGGAGGACAGCAGGGCCAGGAGGCACAGCGGTGCATGCTCAGTCATCTCTTGCCTCCACTCCGTGGGAGAGGGTGACTAGAAGCTTCCCGCCAAAAACTTACAAGAGGGCAAAAGTTCCTATTTAATGGGCCATAAATTCCTGAGGTTTCTTATGACATTTCACCCGGTCACAACTTCTTTTTTTTTTTTTAAATAAATAATAGGCTACAGTCATGAGGTGCCAAGATTGCTTCCACAATTTACCTTAGACCTTGGCTGTGCTGACCTCTTGAACTCACCGTCCCCTTCAAAGGCAGAAACTGGAGCCAGAAAGCATCTCCTTACAGAAAACACGGCTAACCCACTCAGGCCCACTCAGGGAATGGTCAATCAATCATCCAAGCACTGAGAAGGGAAAGACAACACTCCCTTCCATAAATTACAGAAAATAAATAGAGGTAAAAATGCAGTCATGACATTGCATCTAAAAGAAAAGCAACTTTCACAAGCAGCAGGTGCAGCATGGGTATTAAACCGAATCTGAATGAAACCAGAATGTTATTATAGATGACAACATGGGGATCTTCTTTCTTCCCTCCAATAATATTTCTTTAAAAATGGTACCAAACTTCTTGATCTCAGCTTTAGGGTAACTTATATGAGAAAAGTGTAATGCTTGTTTGGACAACAAGGATTCTGATCTGCACGGCTCTCCTAGAAGCACCTTAAAGATCAGGCTCAGTTCCAGAACCCAGGACTGCTGTCTTCACTCACTGATGGTGCCCACTTGAGGATAACATTACTCTGTAGTACAAAGTTACAGGAAGAGCAATATTCCTTGGAATTCAGAGGTTCAGGATAGGACCAGTATTAATAGGGGAAATGTTACAAAAGCAAAAGTGATTGCTTGCTGACTTTTAAAAGTCAAGTGCTTCTTAATCTTAAAAAAAAAAAAAATGTACGCTAACACTCAAAGATCTATATTCCATCAGTTGAAGCTGTAAATGTGTCTTACATCATGGGAAAGGAATTTTCAATTGAGATTAATCTAGGGATATATCTTGAAGTGAGATTATCCTAGATGGTTTGGTTTAATTCATATCATCACAAGTGTTCTTCTCGTAAGAAAGTGGGATGTAAGAGAGAGAAAGAGAAGTTGAATCAGAGATCAGAGAGATGATGCTATGAGCCACAGATGCAAATAGCCAGCCACTAGAGGTGGGCAGAAACAGAAATGAATTCTCTTCTGAAACCATGAACTATGAATGTGGAACTCCATGTTTCGTGACAGTCCGGAAGCTCACAAGTCCTGCAAGGCCCTTCCTCAAATTACATACACATTAAAAGGATGGAGGAGACTGGGGTACTACTGCTCACAGGTTGTTCAGGGGACTTTAGCAATGTCACTTTTGTGAGCTATTACCCATGGCAGGATGATTTCTTGGTGGTGCCATTGCTTCTAAGTAACTTGTGCTTATCTGAATAACCTTGCAAGCTCATTGGTTCACAACAGACAGAGATGTCATCACATCATTATTCTGGTGCCCTGAGGTGTTTGACTGACTAGAGATTTATTCCTGTCTCTCCAGGAAAATTCACACAAAAGGCAGCTTCAGAAAGCTGTTCGTATGAATGTTTTGTCTCTGCTTCCAATGACAGCAGAAGGTGGATAGATATGTGGGATTTGTGTGTGTGTGTGTGTTTACATTGTTATTTATTTGGGTATGTATGGGCATGACAGCATGTGAGTAGAGAGCACAGGATAACTTGCAAGAGTCAGTTTTCTTGCGTGCTGTGAATCCTACATACTGAACTCAGGTCCTCTGGCTTGGAGGCAAAAGTCTTTTGTTAATCTCTTCAGCTCCATGTGTGGGTTTTCTTTCAGGCACTAAGTTTGAGGAGTTGTTTTAAGATGGCAATACAACAGGAAAATGAAGTTTGATATCAATATTGTATTAAAAGAAGTTATTTTGTCTTTCATTTGGAGTAAAGGAACATCTGATTTTAGGTATTACATAAAGCCCTGAAGCTCACTATTTATTTAACAAATAAATAGTACATATTGCTGAAATAACACATAAATGAAGGTATTTGTAGAATTTTATAGCCTCGATGTACGGATTATATCACTAGCCACCTGTGTGTCTAACTCCTCCAGCCTGCTTTCTTTGGAGAATAATCTCTGAACTTCCCACTCTACAGAGTTTCCCACTAATAAAACAGATATCTAGAGATTTTTACTTGAGCCTAATTTACTGATAATCATTTAATTAGATTTTATACTTGAACTTTTATCATTAAAAAAAGATCTTGTGAATAATCTTTAGATACATCAGATAAATGCTTATAAAATATATTCCTTGCCGTGCAATTGAATTCTTGTATCCACATGAATACTTGCTGCAACACCTGTGATTAAATTATTTGTACATAGGGCAAGTGTTTGCTCTGGCAGGAAGTAGTGATGGCCACCAGCAATGTACATCATAGCCTTGCTGACACAAAACAACAACTGTGAAACCTCCTCTTGAAAAATGAGTGCGACTATATTCAATAATTGTGGGTACACTAATTCCCCTTGTAAATAAATAAAAGTGCTTTATGTATATTATACCACAGAAATCCATTTTTCTACAGTAAGTTCGGACATGTAGTTGGCTAGGCATAAATAACTTTGAAAATTAAAGAAAAAATTATCACTGCACTCACTTGACAGTTTTCTGTAATATGCATTCTTGTAGCTTTAGTGTCTTTTTCCTGTTTTCCTTGCCACTGTAGCCACAGATCATAGAATGTATAGGAGAACTTCTACCACCCCTTTGCTAGGCCACCACAGTTCTTCAATGCATCTTAGATCGTTACCCTTATACCAGCACATAAGCATAGTCCTCATCCCTTGCTGTGAAGCTTATTTTTTTTCTTTTTGCAGCAGATGGAGACCATTACAGACAACTACAACTGGTCAAAATAGAGAGAAATAAACGTGGGGTGTCCGGCCAAGGAATCCATCTACAGCACCAGATGAGCAGGAAAGGTGGTGGAAGAGAGAGCAGAAAGACTGGAAGAGTCAGAGGACTTGGAAGATATAGCATATCTCCTAGAAATGCTAGGAAGGTCAGGAAAGCTTCACCCTTGATACCTCAACAAAGTGGCCAATGACCAATGAATAGATACACTAACTGGGAAAGGGGACATTTTAGGTAGCCCCAAGACTATACCAAAAATACAAGCCACTAATTACTGCTGAGAGAGAATCAATCTTCCGTAGAGATAAGTCCTCTGGTTGGTTATACAATGCTAACTGGTCTGACCTGAACTCATGTACATAGGAGCACCACTAAAGGTACTCAGCAAATTGTACTTCTCTCTCTCTCTCTCTCTCTCTCTCTCTCTCTCTCTCTCTCTCTCT
>OU015758.1:35250133-35287734 GCA_907169655.1 Acomys percivali
CTCTCTCTCTCTCTCTCTCTCTCTCTCTCTCTCTCTCTCTCTCTCTCTGTCTCTCTCTGTGTGTGTGTGTGTGTGTGTGTGTGTGTGTGTACAGAAATAATCAATGTGAAGAAGCTGTCAACTTGAGAAAAGTTAAGGGGGAACTATCATAATTATATTCTGATTGAAAGTTTTAAATATTAGGAGGAAATAAAGAGATCCTTCCTAGATGAAGGATCTAACACCAAGCCTCACCTTTGTCCCAGCTTTCTTCAGGTTGCCTTGAAGAATCTGAGTTTAGTTAGCTTCTATGTTCATAGTTGCTTCTCTTTATAAAGTATTGACATCTAGCTAGCCTTACTGAGTAGCATTTAAATAAAAATATCACCACTTGACATCTCATTAAACTTAATTGCATGGTTTTTCTATTTCTTAGACACACAACATTTCTGTGTGTTAGATTGGGTTTTTGCTTTTGCTTTTAATCTCTTGTGCCAATGACCTCAGCCTTTCCCTCTCAATTCCTGTAATAGTCCATTTAAAGAAAGCCTGCTGATCCTTTACCCCATGACTCTCCTGTATAAGCTCTCTCACCCACAGGAACAAGCCGACCCCAGACTGCCATTCTGTTTCATCAAGAATATGTGCAGTCTCTTTATTTAGCATCTTCTTTATGCCTCGCTGACTTATGACTCATTCGCCACATTCACATAAAAACATATGTTCAAAATACAAACTTGCCCATAATGGTGTTACTCTGCACAAAACCCTCCACCTCCCATAGTGTCCATCTCTCTTAGCATAAAAGTCAAACTCTTTTAGATGACACTGAAAGAATCTCTTGGTCTCATTTCTTCTCTCTTTTTTTTGGTATTTAAATTTTATTTATTTATTTTTAATAAAAAATTTTTATTTTTTACATATACATTTATATAATTACACCTATATACATTTCTTCTCATTTGCAACTTCCTGTTTTGAATTCAAGGCCAATGAAGTGTGTGTGTGTGTGTGTGTGTGTGTGTGTGTGTGTATCTCTCTTTCTGTGTGTGTGTGAGTGTGTGTGTATCTCTCTCTCTTTCTGTGTGTGTGTGAGTGTGTGTGAGTGTGTGTGTGTGTATGTGTGTGTATGTGTGTATGTGTGTATGTGTGTGTGTGTGTGTGTGTGTGTAGTTTTACCAGGCATTTGGGAGGCAGAAGCATGTAAAATTCTGTGAGTCCTCACCAATCAGGGCTACATAGGGAGGCCCTAACTTAAAAAGAAAAGTCTTCAAAGTACTGTACCTTTACCTAACTTTACTTATTTATTCATTTATTGTATTTATTTATGAACATTTTCTTTACTGGTAGTGTCTTCTATTCCTGCCTAGTTTATAAGCATTTTAACTTATATGCAGGCTTATAAGACATGGCCTGTTTGTAAAATTCCTCATAAAGCTGGCGTGTGAATTGAACCACACAGTAATTTTATAGCACTTGGAAGAGAATTGCCTCTTTCTAACCCCATTTCTGATGCACATCAACTCTTTAGTCAAAGAAACATTTCTATTTGACTTAGACTTCTGGTTACCTGTTAGTGACCTCTAGTGATGTCTAACTAATTTCCCAAATGTAGAAGTAGACCTTATGTTTTACAATTCAAATCATTCATGTTAAATTAGGAGATTGCTCAACATATCCTTTCTACACCTTGGCCTATGCTGGCCAAACCTGTAGTCCCCAATGCATAAATCAGATTCTCTCATTTCTTGGCCTTCTGCTACACTCCATATGTCTGAGATGTATTCTGCACCTTTCTACCCACAAGCACTCCCTTTTTTCTGACACATCATGAGGCTTCTTTTCTCACTGAGCCGTCCTATGTAGACATTATCATTTTATCACTGTAGCAATACAACATAATAGTGAATTAGAAGGAAATGTCTTCTTTTCTCCTTTAATTTGTAGAGGAATGTTCTTCTTCCTTTATAACTCTAGGGAAAAATAGAATTATTTTGACTAATCTACATTTTATGCTATGAAACTCATGTGCTAAAATATGTCAGTGATATAGACAATTTTTAATGTTCTACCTCAGGTGTTTTGGTTGAAAACCTGCTATAAAACGTAATATAGTACATATCTATACAGTTAAGAATATTACCCTTTTGATATTATTTGCAGGTTTTTCCAGCTATTGGAAGTAACCCTGTGTCTTAAGAAATATTTATTCACCCATGAAATACAAAAAATGATTATAATCGATTACCATGAGGTTGATAATAAAGAATCAAAGACCAGTGATAAATGATGACAGAACAATGCTAAATTAGACCTGCTGTCAATTATAAATATAAGACAATTGTAATGTTTCATGATGTCAGTGTCATATCTGACAAGAATGAAACACCTAAACTAGTTGATATTATTCTAGTAAGAAAGAAGTGTAGCGAGAGAGAAGACAGGAGGAGAATCGTTAAACAAGAAGAATTATGTAATGCTCTTAACAGATTTATGGAAAATAATGAACACATTATATTTTAATGTCTTATAAACTGCCAAATTATTAATGATCTGGCGAGACTATTTGCAATTTCTCAATTAGAGTTCTTCCAACTTTAATTAAATATCTTCATGCAACAATGAAGTACTTTTTCTACTGCTCTTGGTGAATATGGATTTGTAGAAGGAAGACACAGAGAGAGTGAACCACACTTAGCTTAGAAATAGCTAACCTGCATCGAACCGAATGTGACTTAAGCAGGGCAGCAGGCTCAGGGTCAGGGCAGGGTTAGTGATGAAAAACGCTTGAAAGAAGCAAGAAGAAGAGGCTGTGAAGCTTGCCTGGGCAGTGGTTATCTAAACTTGCTCATAGAAGTAATTTGAAATAAAACCCAATAAAGTTAGGATGTCTTGTTTTCTTGAAATTACCACTGGCCATGTTTCAATACTTGGATTTGGTAGCAATATGGGCATAAAATTTTTTATGACTTGTGTTTCTTTTTCCCAAACACAGTATCAATCAATACAGAAAAAATAAAACTCAGACTTCTGGCAGATTTTAAAATATATTTTAAAAAAATATTTCTTTTATGATTCTTCGAGAAAGTAGTAAGGACTCTCAGATCACTTTTCTTTGAAGCATCACAATATTAAAACTTACTTCCTGAGAGTACACATTATATTTTTAAAGAAAGACACTTAGTAATTTGATTAAGCTACATTTCTAAAATTAATTTGAATCTAGCAAAAGTTGAAACATTTGCCATAGTAATTATGGGGAATTGTATGCATGCCTTGACAAGTTTTTAAATTGAACAGAAATATCTGCCTTGTTAGAGGTTTTTAAATGTCCTGGCTACGTTTTCCTTAATTATTTCTCTCCTTCTGTCAGCTGTGTTATTGCCCTACTGGCTTAAAGGTTAAACAAAGTACTAGATCTGTCAAAGTGAAAGAAACCAAGTGCTGAAGAAGTATCAGAAGGTAATCACAGCTAATAGGTACATAATGGCGAACAGGGTTCTGTTTGCACTCAGATACATCACCATAGACAGAACATAGTTTTCACTGATGTCCTAGTTAAAGAAAACAGAGACCACACCAGACGCTCTGAGGCTAAAAGTAGGTATGTAGATAGTTCTCATACGCAACGCCCACTGTAAGATAGAGAGCTGATAAACTCAAATTCTTTAAAAGAGAGAGGAAGAGAATAAAATTAGTGTTGGTGGGTTAGGACTATTGTTTTAGAGCATTGCCTTTACCTGCATTCATTTTTAAATTAACAGAATCCCTACAAGTGACAAAGTTTTCTTTCGTGAGCATCTGATGATCAAGTTTCTCTTCTAGACAGCTTTCAAGCAGCATTTACATCAGGACATGACTTAAGTAAAATAAATAACATGGAGAGAGACAGATAAGAAACAAATAACATGGATTAAGACAGCTGTGAGAGTAAAGATAAGCTGAGTTTATAGGGTACTTGGGTCCTAAAATAATTCTTCCTGGGATTTTTTTTTCTGTTTTGGTGTTTATGATCTGTTTTCATAAATGATGAAATGCTTTCCCTGATCTCCAACAAAGGGAACGTAAGCTCCACATCTTGTTATCTGTCCCAGCACATCCATACTGATGGGTGGCAGTGCGGACTTCAACTGCTGCCTCATTTTTACAATTATCTGTTGTGCCTTAAGCGCTTACAAAGCATAGTGTAAACAGTAACTCAGGGTAGTAAAGCATTCTGAGTCAGGAAACTAATTCTTCTTAGGAGTTCTTGCAATATATGAAAGGAAATAAAATCTAAGATCCATGAAAACAACAACAACAAAAAAAAATGAGCTGCTTACAAAAATAGTTCAATCTTCTGGAGGCCACTGAGAAATCAAAATAAAGGTTGATGTTTCAATTATACATATCCATGTGTCTTGGAGTTTATCATCACCCTTGCAAACTGCAGCAACATAGCATGTATTTTTTAATATAAATCAAGTAAGGTTTGTAAAGACTGTTTCAAAACTGAGCACAGAGTAGCAGAAATTGGAGGTTACTCAGATGCTATATGATGCTGTTCAGCATACACAGTCTTGTGAGATAATCTTTTAAATTGTTCTATTAGGCTCAAATCCTGGGGGACTTTTCAAATGAAGTGATCTCTCTAAAAACTAAAACAGTAATAGGATAAGAAATACCTAACAGTATTCTATCCTATTCTATCCCTGCACTATGGAGAACACACACACACATACATACATACATACATACATACATACATACATACATACATACATATGTGCAAACACACACACACACTTAAAATAATTTAAATCTCAAGGATGAGGAGGAATGGAGAACAAATATCTAAGAAAAATATCATGTATTAGCAACTGCAAGGACCGTGTGTATTACAATTTACACCATGACTTAATCCCATCTACTTCCTCTATTCCATATTATTTTGCCCAAATGGAAATCTCACCAAACCTACTGACAAGCTAATTCTTGTTTGTTTGCCTGCTTGCTCTTTCCACCACATTCACAAGCCATCTGACATTGTTAACTGGTAAACTCTTCTCTTCACTTTAAGTCTTTAAAGGCATGCACCTCTCCACTGTGGGAGTTGGGAGTCAGATTGGCTCTAGTGGCAATCTCCCTAATAGGTGACTAAACTGACATCTCACACATACACACACACACACACACACACACACACACACACACACACACACGCACACACACGCACACACACACACACACACACACACACACTGGATTGTTATGCAGCAATTAGCAGACAAGTCATTGTATGGACATATTAATACATGACATATTAACATATGGATCAAACTGCACCCTGACTTGCTACACACACGGAAGTGCAAATGATAGAGAAATTACTTGGCAGAAGAGGGTTAGGGAGAGTATGTTATTTTTGTTTTTTATAGCCTTTGATGATGTTTGAATGATCTTTTCACCTACCTGTCTCCTCCCCTTTTAATAACAGATATTACTTTGGTAGAGTTAATTTTGGGGAGGGGTCTTTTTAATATTTTTGAGATTATAAAACACTTACATAACTTTCTCTCCCCCTTTGTTCCTCCAAATCCTTCCATATGTCTTTTATTGCTCTCTCTCAAATTCATGACTACCTTAGCCATTAACAATTACATTCATATATGTACATACACACATATTGATAAATACAAAAATACAACCTGCTCAGTCTGTATAGTGTGACTTATATGGATGCTCTCAATGCTGACCATTTGGTATTGGTTAACTAATTTGTGTGCTCTTCCCTATGGGACTATTTTTTGCCACTTTCAGAATTTCTCAGTTGCCTGTAGTTTGCTGTGTGTGTTGTTGAAACCTCCCAGGCTTTCTTTCCCTTTCCATTCTAGCATTTCTATTGCTGTTGCCCTAGTTCCAGCTTACGTGTAGACAGTCATATTGGTGAGATTTTGTGGGTTATCATGCTATGCTGGTCATTGTTGAGGTACGTAGGCATCAGGGATGGGAAGAACTGTTGGTTGCTTCCCTTCTTTGGAAACCTGCATAGCTTCTTTTGGTACCATGAATGCCTCTGATATTTATAGGAGTCTAAATCTCACAGAAAACTCTCTGATCCCCTGGCTCTTACAGTCTTTTTGTCCCACTTCTGTACTGATCCCTGAGACTTGGGTGCAGGAATAGTTTTGTACGTGTGTCCATTAGAAGTGGAATCCGGAATTCTGGGTTGTGACTGGTTGTGGTTTTCTGTAATGGTCTTCATCCATTGCAATGATTAGCTTCCCTGATGATGGAATATCATCGTACTTATACCTTCTTTATACTTATCTGTGGATATAAAGGAAAGTATTTGGAATCTAATTTAGAATGTTGACATAGTAAAATGGAAGTTGTAGGTTCTCTTCCAAGGTACAGAACTTCACTAGCCCTGGGTAGTTCGGTAGGTTTCAGTACCAGTCTTGGCTTTCCACCTGTTGAGAGTGCCTTAAGTCCAATTAGAGATTAGTTGGTTACTGTCAGTATTTGATTGCCACTGATTCACTGTTAGGGTATTGTGCTAAACTAGTCATTGCTAAGGCACATGGGCAGCACTGCTGGGAAGGACTGTTGTTTGCTTTCCTCTTTTGGACTCATGTATGACACCTTTTGTTATCATGAAAGCTAGTCTTCAGACAGGGGGCTTTTAAGTCAATTCCAATTCAGGAGCATCTGAGGTACACGGTGCCTTCACCAATAGAAACCTACCTTCCACCTCTGGAATGCCACCAAGGGCAACAGCAATAGCCTATAATGTGTCAGAAGTCTTTTAGACAGCTCTGACCAACAACTTAAAACAGGGCTTCTCCTGCCTGGTGTTCGGGGTTTTTATAGATGGTCTTTGATTCATTGAAAGCGCACTATCAGTGAGATGAAAGAATTTAATTCACATTATGTATGTATACTTATACACAGACTTCTGTATATTATAGATTTTTAAAAGCTAATTAATTAATTCCTTATGACATCAGACATCCTTAAAGTTATTTTACCCTTTGTTCTCTTTCTTCTGTTTTATCCCCATTTCCATCCCTATATAATTTTAACAGCTACATGGATCATGTCTTGTAAACTCCACAGAAAGTAACTAGAATTCACTATTTGCCTTCCATTAAGCCCAAATTCTAGGAATGAAGAAGTAAACTAGGCATGTCAACTGTAAAATCATCATAGGACGCATCACAGGAAATTCTTTCCAGAATATTGGTCAGTATATAACAGCTAAAAAACACTAAATGATCTGAGCCTGATGTACAGAGACCCTAATACAATGTAGCTTAAATAATAAATGAAACTACTTCCATATTTCAGATATGAGGGGGAAATCCTTTTATGGACAAAGAAAAACGAAGAGGGTTTTATTTACTTCTTTTCGAATGGCCTTTTTCTATAATTTTCTCAGTGGTGTTACCCACTGATAGATATTGGAAAACATTGTCATTGCATGGAAAAAAGAAAAAAAATATGCCACCTGTAAGTCATTAGGCCTGGGATGAAAGTCAATTTAAAAAGCTGCCTGTGGCTCTTCACTTAATTTTTAAAAAGCAGGGAAAAGTTAGATGCAGAGAGTGACTCTATGTGTCCAAGACACAAAAGAAACCATTTGCAACTATAAGCATTTAATCAGGACTCCCAGTTGCTGGAGCCTATAACTGCAGCATGGCTCACTTTGTCATTTGTTCTCTGAGAGAATAAGTGAGCCTTCTGGAATTAAAGCTTCAGAGTTTGGAAGGAGAGTGCTACTGTAAAATTAATATTTAATTCACAGAAGTATAATTATATCATCACTTCTCAGAATAAAAATAATCTTATATTTAGAAAAACATACAAATTTTCCATCTCTAACTATTCAAATTAAAACTTTTGGAGTTAGAAGGTTCCTCAGTTTTTTTTTTCAGATTGCTATGGTAGAAACTATCTATAATAGGATTTTTATCACTTCTTAAATACTCAGTTTCTTTGTGTGATAATTGCCCTTTCATTCAGTCTAATTTCTTATCCCATGAAAAACAGTAAAAACACCATCGTATAAAACATTCATATAGAAATTAAAACAAGTCAGAGAAATTTTATAGCTTCTCTGATGTCAACCACTTCAAAAGTCACATTGGCACATTAAGTAGGCCCCATTCCACTTAGAAATTATGAAGTTTGTTTTCAGCCATCTGTATTATTTAGCATGCGGGTCTCAAAGGTGTTCCAACAAAATGGATCGCAAAGCCTACTGAGCACATTTCAGGAAACTGATCCACATCAAATGCCCCTCCTCAACCATGACTAATGTGTTTGCTGTATATCTCTGAAATATGTGGATAAAGATTTTTAAGGAATACTCATAAATACCCCCATGACATTTTAACATTTATTTATTTGTCTAGGGGAGCGAATGTTTGACATGGCGTGTGTGTGAAAGTGAGCAGATGGTTCCTTAATTCCTGGTAGGTCCTTGTGTGGGTCCCAGAGATCAAGCTCAGTTTGTCAGTCTTAGTGGCAATTGTCTATGCCCAGTGAGACATCTTGTCATCCCTACTTCTGTGCCTTTTGCTTCATGTTTAAACAAATATTGGCAATATTTGGCTCATGTTGACAATACAAAGCGTACTGAGATGCACTAATGAGCTCCTTTAAAGTAAAATAGCCAGCATTTAATAAAAACAGAGGACCTCGCGAGAGCTAATACCTACAATCAGTGTGATTCTTTCCCGTATACCTGAATATCTTTCCAAATAGATGCTGTGGTCTTCATTAGGCTTATTATCTCCTATCAAACTGTATGTCTAATGTGTATGTATACATGCTCATTTCCTATAAAGTATACTGTTTTCTCTCTTTAAAGGGAAAGTATTAAAGGTAGGTATTAAAAGAAATAGTTGTGCACAATATTGCTTTGATAGCTACATGATTTAACAAATTGCATGTGAATGAAAAGCAAACTGTGGTATAAATGCATAATGCAGCATACAACTGTCCCAATGATGCAGTAATGACAAGCTGCACATGAGTAACCTTCGAAAACATATGTGAAGCACAAAAAATTAGATGCCCCTCTTTTCTCTTACCTTATATGCAATATTTAAAGCAGATGAAGGGTTTCAGGGCTTGGAAAGGTAAGCAGTAAGAAACAGGTGGAAGTTGGTGGTGGAGCTCTACTTACCTTACCTGGAGACATCTTTAGTTTGCTGTATTTTAAGTCCTTACAGGATGGGAATGTTCTTTTCCTTTTGTTTTTGAGATTAAACATAATCACACCTTTCTCGCCTTCTTTTCCTCCTTCAAAATCTCACATGTACCCTGTTTCAGTCTTTTTCAAATCCATGGCCTCTTTTTATACTAATTGCTGTTACGTGCATATGTATCCCTAAATGAGGCCTTCTCCGTCTGGATAGTGTTCCTCTTATGCGTGTTGTCAGGGATGATTGTTTGGTGTTGGATAACAAACCGGTGTACTCGTCCCTGGGGAAGACTGTGTCCCCTCAGTCATTAGTTACCTATAGTTTCTCTTTGAGGGATTGTGACCACGTCATCTTTCCCTTGTTATGGTCCTCTTGTTCAGCTCAGGTTTGGGCAGTCAGTTGGTAAGACTTTGTGTCCATGGCTTCTGACATTCCTAGGGGACACACTTTCACAGCAAATTCCTTCATCTACGGCTCTTACAATCTTTCCGTATTCTTTTCCAGAATGTTGCCTGAGTCTTAGGAACATAAATGTTTTGTAAATGTACCCATTGGGACCGGGCTCAGTTTGATGCGTTGTGGTTTTCTGTAATACCTATAATTCAAATGTTTGATTTTTTTCACAGTATCCTGTATGTTCCTTCGCTATGGTTTTGTTGCTGTTGTTGTTTTGTGTGTGTGTGTTTGTGTGTGTGTCTGTGTGGTTTTCTTCTTGTTGCTGTTATTGTTGCTGAGGCATGGTTTCTCTGTCTAATAGACCTCTCGCTGTCCTGAACTCAGGGTAAGACCCTGGACTCAGGATTAAACTCAAAATTATACTCAGGGGTAGACCCTCTCTATAGAAGGCTAGCCTTGAACTCACAGAAACCTGCCTGCCTTTGCCTTGCAAGTGCTGGGATTAAAGGCATGTACCACCACTCTCAGACACTTTTCTGTGTTTTTAATTTTATTTCCATATTCCTTTCTTAAAATTTCTTTAATTTATATATTAATTTTATATCTAGATAGTAGTACCTCCCTATTCCTTCTTCCCACCTTCTTCCCCCAAAAAAGGAGAACCCTCCAACCCACCCCAGCATATCAAACCACATCAGGAATGAGCTCATCCTCATCCTCTGAGGTCAGGCAAGGCAGCCCTGTTAGGAGGAAGTGATTGAAAGCAAACAGCAGAGTCTATGTCATAGACAGCAACTGTTCAGTTTACTAGGGAAGCCACCTACATGAAGATCAAAATGTCCATCAGTTATATATGCTTCCATCTCTGTAAACCTCCATGGTGTAGGTTAGCTGTCTCTGTTGGTCTTCTTGCAGCATTCTTGTCTCTTTCAGGTCCTTTTAATCCCCAGCACACACTCTTCCACAGAACTCCCCAAGCTCTGCCTAATGCTTGGCTATGAGTCTCAGAATCTGATTCTATCAGCTGTTGGATGAGGCCTCTCAGTGGACAGCTATGCTAGGCTCCTGTCTAGAAACATAGCAGAGTATCTTTGCTGGTGTGAGGGAATGGCTCTCTACCATAGGGTGGGTCTCAGGTTGAGTCAGTCATTGGTTGGTCACTACATAAGTTTTTGTCATTATCTCTGCACGTCTTGTAAGAAGGGCAAATTTTTGGTTGAAGGTTTTATACATGGATTGATGCTCCCCTCCCAACACTGGAAGTCCTGCCTGCCTAGAGGGTGGCCTCTGCAGTTTCCATGTCTCCTGCTTATAGGAGGTTCAGCTAGAGACATCCCCATCTCCTCCCTGTAACCTACCCTGTTGCAGGTCTCCAGAGATGTCTCAGAGATGTGCCCTCCTTCAGTTTTCCTTTTCTCTCCAAGCCCTCTCACCTCTCCTCCTCATTCTCCTGACATCTGACCCCACTCATTTCCCTTCCTACGCCATCTCCTACCGGCTCCCTTTCTACATCCACTTCAACTGTCTATATTTTCCCCATGTGGGTGAGATTCAAAGAGGACCTATCTGGGCTACATGGATAATATCCTCCAATAATTGAGTATATACCATGTGTGTCTTTCTGGGTCTGGGGTACCTCACTCAGAATGATCTCTTGTAGTTCCATGCATTTGTCTGCAAATTCCATGATTTCCTTCTTAATAGCTGAGTAGTATTCCACTGTGTAAATGTATCACACTTTTTATTATCCATTCTTCAGTTGATGGACATCTAGGTTATTTCCAGTTTCTGACTATTATGAATAAAGCTTCTATGAACATAATTGAGCAAGTTCCCCTATTGTATGGTGGAGCATCTTTTGGGTATATGGCCAGGAGTGGTATAACTGGCTTCTGAAATAGAGCTATTCCTAATTTTCTGAGAAAGCTCCATATTGATTCCCAAAGTGATTGTAGAAGTATGCACTCCCATCAGCAATAGAGGAGTGTTCCCCTTTGTCTAAATCTTCCCCAACATGTGCTGTCTCTTGAGTTTTTATCTTAACCATCCTGATGGGTTTAAGATAAAAATCTCTGAGTCATTTTGATTTGCATTTCTCTGGTGCAAATTAAGGACATTGAGCAGAACCTTCCAAATTGGTCGTATAGTTGGTCACAAAGCAAGTCTCAACCAATTATAAGATTGAAATCATCCCTTGCATTTTCATATTCCTTGATTATTGAGTTTAATCCTCTATTTTTATCTTTTCACATCTTGATAGTCTATCTTCTTCTTTATTCATTCTCCTCATAAAGCTTTCCTCTGAGTTTTTCAGTTACGCTATTGGGTTTGAATCTTAATCTTCATTTCTGTTTTCATTCTCTTCAATATTTCCACTGAATTCCATTCTCAAGTTGTATTCCTCATTTCGATCAATCTTATATTTATGTTGTCTTGGGTATTATGAAGGCATTTTTTTCTCATCAAGCTCTTTCTCCTTGATTTCATTGAGATGATTCTTTATGCCTTCTTTAAATTCAGCCTTCTTTAAATTCTTTAATGAATTTTATGATTGAACTTTTAAAGTCTGAATCCTGATGTTCCAGGAAAGTCTCATTGGCAACGATTTCCACAGGACTGATAGGTTTCTAAGAGAAGATACTGGCTTGATCTTTCATGGTTTTTCTAATTTTTCACTGAGTTCTGGCATGTAGACGTCTCTTGTTCTAATTCTGATATGGACAGTGAAGGTTGAGGCAGAGAGAGAGGTTATGTGGTTGAGTGTCTCCTGTCTTACAGAAGCTTCTCAGCCTCATGATATCCCATTTATTAATTGTTGACCTTAAGTCCTGGGCTGTTGATGTTCTGTTCAGGAAGTTGTCTCCTGTGCCAGTGTGTTCCAGGCTCTTCCCCACTTTTTCTTCTAACCGATTTAGTGTCTCTGGTTTTATGTTGAGGTCTTTAATCCACTTGGATTTGAGTTTTGTGCATGATGACAAATATGGGTCGAGTTGCATTTTTCTACATATAGACATCCAGTTAGACCAGCACCATTTGTTGAATATGCTATTCTTTTTCCATTGAATAGATTTGTCTTCTTTGTCAAAAATCAAGTGACCATATGTGCGTGGGTTCATTTCTGGGTCTTTGATCCAGACCAGTGAAATATCAGTGGACAAGAACCTTCTTGCATAATTCTGATCACTGCCCCCTGGTAGGGTTCCAAGGTTTCTCTCAGTCCTAATGCAATTTGAGATGACAGAGGGAGGGGAGCTTGCCTTTTTCTGAGGGGTAGGGGAGTTAGGATAAAGAGAAGGGGAGGCAAGCTGGGATCAGGAGGAAAAGAGGGAGTGGGCTAGATTTAGAATGTAAAGTGAATCAATAAATTAATTAATGAAAAAGGTTTTTATTGTCTCCCAATCAGCTACAGGATGAAGCATAGACATTTTCATATAAATAGAACATTTACAAAACACCAGTTCTTATGTGCCTTGCTAAATTTACCTTGTGTTCCTTCCAATCAAAGCACGTGACCATACTTAATGAGTATTTGTTTTTAAAAAGTAATCACAAAAAATCTCATTCATTTTACAAGGCTCTACATTTCTTTGAGAAATTCGGCAACCTTTTCAGAAAGAGTGTCTCTCTTCATGTTCAACCCTTCTAGAACTCCATCACAAAGCAAGACAGTCTAATTAATCACATTGAACTGATCACATTAAAAGTATTTGTTCCTCAAGCTTTCTTCGCAACTTCTATGAAAGCCAGCTTCTTTTGTAAAAAAAATCTTATTGGCTTCTTTGCAATTCTGGATATAAGTAAGACACTCAATGAATGTTTGATGAATGAATGAGTGTATGTGTGTATACATACATGTATTTATTTACATATATACATATATATAATACATTGATATGAAAGTAAATTTGATTATATTTGATTTAATGTATATTTGTAATTTAATACATCTGTGAATTTCCAAGTAAATGTTACACATTCTGAAGTAGTTATTAAAGAATTCACACTATGGACAGATGGTAAAGAATAACTGAGAATCCTGAAGGATACATATGCGCTCACACATTCTCCTTCTCTATGCCTCACTTATGCCTTCCTGGCCCCACCAAGCCTGTCACTTTTCATCTTCCCACCCTGCCAATTCCCATGATCAGAGAAGGCAAACTGAAAAGGGTGCCATTGGAGAGGGTAATGGGTGCAGAAGGGCGTGTAGTCGTGAAAGCCTGGAAAGGATGCTGCTCAGTATTTTTTTAAAGCAACTACTATAAAAAAAAAAAAAAAACCCTCTTACTGCCCAATTCATATGGCTAATAAGTTCCCCAGTGCCCACTCATAATATCAGATTACAGATGACCATCTGAAGAAAAGTTTACAGGACAAATTTTCTACAGGTTTCATATCTAGTCTATACCTGTTTTGATGTAGAAGTATTTGTTTAGTGTTCAAAGGAGTGATTTTAGAAAAAAATGGGTCTTTTATTTGTTTTCTACCTGTAAATTTTTATTATTCCCAAAATAACTGTCAAAAATCAAAGTGTAAAAAAGCTGAAGCTTTGTTAATGCTGCATCCCAAATTGAGAGGATTCTTCATTTTCATAAAATAATGACTTTAATTTTCGTCAATATAGATAAAACTACCCAAAAATTAATATTATAAGAAACTAATGTTTAGAACTATATCAAACAATAAAAATAAAAGTCCCAAATGAGATAGTTTTTATCAATATGCTTAACTTACATCTGAGAAATAAAAAAAAAGAAAGTCTAAGGTCATCCATCTATGAATATTTTAAAACTCAATGGCCTTCTGGAAGATGAAAATCCACACTAAAAGCCAAATTAGATGTTTACAAAATACTTGATGGCCAGCTCAATTAATTTGTTAGTAATAAATTTCTAGGGGGAAATGCTACATATATGATAATATTAAACAGAGAAAAAGCTTATACTTAGATAAAACTTGAGCATGCAAGTTAATACCTTTGGAAGCATTTTGGAAAAGGAATAATTATTTCAGTTGTAAATGTTCAATTTATCAAGAATTACAGCCAGTAAAAAGCAATGGCCATCTTCTCACTTGTCTTATTGTTTAGGTAAAGTTACATCAAGAATTACAGCAGCAGCACACTGACACAGAATCCCTACACCTTGCCCCAAATCTTCTGTTGGCCTGGCATAGTGGAATCATACCTGTAGGCCACCTGTGCCTAGCAGCATAGATCAAAACAGCATGACTGCTAAATAAGTTCCCCAAATGAGGTTATTGAAACAAATAATAAAAGCAATAAAACTAGATTTATTTCTTCAGAGAATAAAAATCAGAAAGGAGATGTTGACTGAATTTGAGATAAATCTATCACACTACTACAAAGAAGACGGTTTATTTGTACTCTGATCCTTCTTCACACCCCTGTGTCCTGAACTTCTATTATTCTGAACACTCTAATTCTTTACATTACAGTCACACTATTTCTTCAAGATTAATATGTAAGAGAGTAAAGATTACCTCTGGACTAGTATTCTGTATGCTAAGTTTCAGCTGGGAGCATATTTTTATAAGCAGAGTTATAAACCTTGAAAATAGATGTTTAGAATGGAAATTTTGAGACCCCTAACTGTTGTGGCACAAATATTGCTGCCATAATTTATCTAGAAAAGGTACATAAGCAGTTACAGTGTTGAAGCTTACCCTCTGAATAATAAGCTTGAAAGTACCCAAGTCATATTTTAAGACAAGTGTATCTTCTTCTTGGAAAAAGAAAAAAATATCAGAGTGACAGAAGTATACGGTAGCCAGAGAGGAAGAAAGAGAGAGAGTTTGTCAAGTCATCTACATTTTATTCTTTACAGCCAATAGTAAATTGTTATGATAACTAAACAACCAACTAAAACTAACAGCAGCAAATAACAACTCTATTCAGTTTACATTAAAGATCTTTATACTGTTTTCAGACCACACAGTGTCCTTTAGTACATCTTTAAATAAAGCTATATTGCCCTTATAGAAAGTAAAATTTAATCCAGAACCTATCATGTCCATAGATGAAGAACACTAGAGGAAAAAGTCACTCCATAGTTAAAATCATCTAAATGAAATAGAAAGGCACTTGGAATCCTGGCAGGTGGTCTGTCTATCTCTGTTTTTCTTGTGGAAACAATTTTTTGCTCCCCAAAGGATAGTAGCACCTTAGCGAGCTTTTCCTGGTGTAAATGGTTTCTTCTGATATTTGGAATATGTTTTGTGATATTGTCAGCAGCTTCTCAATAATCATTGCATTTTGACATCACTCACTTCCTCTCTAAAGTGTGCAAGCATCCTGAGAAAGCACACGCCATCTTTGGCACACTTCTGGGAAGATAATGTGCTCAAAGTGTGATAAATTTATGGTAAAAGCAAAGAAAAACGGCTCAGTAATCGGAGTGTAAGAGTAACGTTTGGTGGAATAATGAATTAGAAGTACTAAGTGTTCAATTATTAAATCACACCTTTTTAAGCAGTATGTAGAATCCTAAGAGGTGAGTGCAGAAGTGGGAAAGGAGGCTAATGGGGGAGATCTACCTTATTTTTGAACAGATTACTTCATGTAAATTAAATATACAACAGGAAAATATATTACATTACAGTTCAAATGGCTTAAGACCCAACCAAAGTCAAGTTCTTAGAGTCTTGTTGATGTTATGTATACATTTCAATGAAATAATGAATTCAGAAAGTGACAAAATATATGAATCCACAGACCAAGTTCAGAAAATTCTTCTTTGACCTCCCCCCAAAAAATGTGTAGTAGACATTCCAAACTATGTGATTTCCAGTAACTATTGAGATCAAGATTTTCACAAGTCACAAAGGTAGTGACTATTTTTTTAGGTATTGGTAATAATCTTTTTGTACTATATTCAATGTAAGCAAAATTCACATGACTTTTGTTTGAGAAGATAACTAGTTCTGTATGAGTAAACATCATATATATTGAAAATACATTTATTTTTCTCAATACTAGCTTTTCAAGCAACCAGAAAAATAAACTTAAAACTTTCATTGTCTGGTACGAAATATTTTGGTGTTCTTTGGTTTGGTTATGATGTCTTTTATTTTTATCCCTTTTATTGTTATACAGTTTATGGAGCTATAAAATTCAATATAATTAAATGAATATACCCTCTCCCTCTACATTCTCCCCTTGCAATTTCCCCCTGCATTCTCCCCCTGTAATTTTTGCTCTGAGAGAGAGAGACTTAGAGAGAAGGAGAGAGGGAGAGAGGGAGGGAAAGCAAGTGAGAGAGTGAGAGCGAGTGAGAGAGAGGGAGGGAGAGGGGGAGATAGAGAAAGAGAGAGAAGTGGAGAGAGAGAGAGGGGGAGAGAGAGAATATATATATAATTCATATATATATATCTGTGATTCAGATACCTACACTTGAGAGAGAGAGAGAGAGAGAGAGAGAGAGAGAGAGAGAGAGAGAGCGAGCTCAGGCATGCTCACTGTTCTTTTCCCAGTGTTACCACATTTCAATTCTCTCTTCATTATCAAACAGAGATGCTGAACTCAGACTTGGAAGGTTAAAAAATATCACCAAGCTGTTCTCCTTGAAAATAGACTTTCTTTGTCATTTTTGAGATTCCATATTTATCTTCTCCAGGTGTTTCAAATAGTTAAAGACAAACAAGCAAAGCATTTTAAAGAAATGTCTAAATCCATAAAAAAAAAAAGAAAGAAAGAAAAAGAAAAGAAAAGAAAAGAAAGAAACACTGTGTATTTTTAAATGACAAAAAAAAAATATATGCCTAAAAGATGTTTTGGTGTTAGAAAACCAATGAGTGCATCTATTTGTCGCTCTTAATATTTAATAATATTACTGAAAGAATTCAGTTCTAATTAAGAAATGTGTCGTCTGTCCTTGAGCACAGTCTATGGAGTCTACGACTGGTGCCAGACACATTCTGTAAGTCATGTATGAAGGCCACCTTGTGACCAATTGTTATAAATAAGGGCTCTGGGGTCAAACCTGTCTATTCTTTGAAGAGGTTGGGAGGTTTCACCCTGAAAGCAATACCACCCCTCAGTCTGGAAACCAGGTCCCCAAGGAGACACTGGACAATCACGTTCAAGCAGCAAAGAGTGAGAGAGGAAGCACATCAAATGTCAGCTTACATAAACCCATATGAGAAGAGATGAGCAAATAATGTCCTCTTTTCAAGGGCAGAAGTATAACTTACTTAGGGAAAAACGTGCAAAAATGGGAGCATCCAAGGAAATGTAAGCTAGAAACAATTTCAGGCATTGACCTGAATTACAGGTGAGCAAAGAGTTTAGATTAAAAACCTACCAGAATTAGAGAGGATACTGCACAGGCTTTTCCTATTAGTCAGGGCTTGGGCATGAATGCTTTGAACTTTTTATACAATAAGGTCAAGAGGAATAATCATTCTTATTAAATAAGGTACACTGAATAAGTAGATTTATTATAAAGACTTCCTCCAATGTCACTGATATTTTTTTAAAAATACACACCATATAAAATGCATAATTCCATAGCCCAAAGCATTATGAAATGTAAATTGCCCCAAAGGTTGACCTTTTGATGACTGTCTATCAAATTCTCTCTTGAATCCCTATGACCAGAATACTATTTCTAGTCTGACCACCATTTCCATTCATTGAGCTCATAAAATCATTGTCTTCTTTACAAATTCCCTTACCTGTCAGAGTCATGGCTTATTCATGTGAACCTTTGGGTCCCTTTCTCAGAATCTTGAGCCCAAAGCTTAGTAGAGGAAGGAGATGCCCAAATGCAGAGAAAAACCACTTAGCTTGTCCCCGTATTGCCTTGTGTCACAATAACTAAGCAGATTATAAGAAGATATGTTCCAACCTATACAAATTTCATCTAACCCCCCAAGTGACTGATTTTACTTTACTATTCCAAGAAATATGTAAAGTGTTGGATATATTTTATAAAAGTTACAATGTGTGTATACACTCAGTAAAATATTGCCTTCTGTTTTAAACCACGTACTAATAAAAATGTCATCTACTTATAGCTTAAAGATAGTATATTATTCACAGAAATGTTATAAGGAGGCAAGGTTTTAAAAATCTGTGTATTTAAATAACTTAGCAGAACTCTTCTCAGCAGTATTTATTAAGATGTCGGACTCCACATACAGAACTGTTTCAACTGGATCCACATGGAGGAACTACCTGCATTGGGTCAGTCTATAAGAAGAAACCTGGTCCTTTTCATCACATCTAGTAGATATGCCTATTACAGAAAGTGTATAAAGAGCTGATGCTAGTTGGCACTAGTAGGCTACATATGTGTTTCCTCTCCCCAAGGCTGCTGTCTATCCAGCTGTTTCTATAGTCCCTTTAACTTCTTAAGGGTAATACAGTATTGCATAAACCTTCTTCACAGATGTCAAAGGTTACCTCGTGTGATACTTAATTCCTCCTGGCTCCTTTATGGAAAAAAAGATTATTACAGAGGCATCTTTTGGGTGAATGTTAGTGTGATGCTGAGAGAATCATATATTACACTAGATACAGGAAAAAAATCTCCTACCTCAGTAGCTCTCGGCAGTGCCGTGTGAACCATTATTTACTAGCAAGTTTGGCCATATGATCCTTTAATATGAGACACCACTGAAAACTAGACAAAAGTCAGTATAAAAAGAAGTAAAAAATAGACTTACAGAAATAGGCCAGTGGCCCATAACTTAAACTTGAACTCACTGTAGGAAAGACTTCCTCATGCTGAATGAAGTAATGCTAAGAAAGGCGTCCCCACACTCCAGGGCCACCATCCTTCCTGTCAGGGTAAAATAAGAGCTAGAGACACTATGGATGTGTTCAGGATGCTATGGTTTGACAGCTTTTGTTCCCAAACCATTTCAATTTCCAGAGGGTATTTAGAAGCAAGATCACCATTGAATCTTCCAAGAATGGTCCTGGATTGCATCCATCTCTCTGAATGCTCCCTTTCATGTTACTTTGAATGATAAGCCATTTGCTCATTGCAATGATAAAATACTGCCAAAGCATTAAACACTCCAGAATGCCACAGCCTTTACAACTTAACTGATATTTTCTTGACTAGTAGGAGTTTCCTGAGAATGTCTCGCCCATATCTCAGGGAGAAACGTGGATTGCCTTTGCTTATCAGGCATTTCAGTTGATTCTTCTGAACAATAAAGTCCAGCTACAACCACTCTTAAAGATGCACAGTCCTTGTGGCATGAAATATGTTCATTCATACTACTGTTCTTTCTACATTGTAATTCTCCTATGACATAGGAAGATTTCCATTTCTTATACTGTTTTTCACATTCATCTTGAACCTAAAGAGCTCTTACACCTAATTTGTCTCATTCCATCAGGACACAGACCCATCAATGTAGGGGCCTTGAGGCTCTGGAGACTTGCCGGAGGCTGCAGGTACCAGTCTGCAAAAGACAGGTGTGCTTCCCTTCCCCATCGGGACTCCCATGGCAATAACTTGAAAGTAGCCATGGTGAGGAATGTTACATCATTATGTAAATGTTACAAATAAAAGCTTCACCCCCATTCCAGACACACATGTTAATGTTTACCAACATCTCACCAACTAAACACTTACTGCTACTTATTTCACTGATCTTTCAGAAAAACAAAGCCAAAACAAAAATAATATTCCATGTGGAGAGTCAACCTCTGTTTCAAGTATGTCTAGGGGGCCTGAGAGAAGTCTCTGTGTTAAAAAATAATAATAATACTTGGTATGGTGGTGTTTAATTTCTTGAGTTCTTTATAAAGTTTGAATATTAGAAATTTGTCAGATGCAGGGTTGGTGAAGATCTTTTTCCAGTCTGTAGGCTGTCACTTTTTTCTCTTGACAGTGTCTCCTGCCTTACAGAAGCTTCTCAGCCCCATGATGGCCCATTTATTAATTGTTGACCTTATGGGCCTGGGCTGTTGGTGTTCTATTCAGGAAGTTGTCTCCTGTGCCAATGTGTTCCAGGCTCATCCCCACTTTTTCTTCTAACCGATTTAGTGTCTCTGGTTTTATATTGAGGTCTTTAATCCACTTGGACTTGAGTTTTGTGCATGGTGACAAGTATGGGTCCAAATTGCATTTTTCTACATGTAGAAATCCAGTTAGACCAGTACCATTTGTTGAAGATGCTATCCTTTTTCCATTGAATAGGATGACCCATGTTTGGCCATGTCCCTTTGTTGGGGAGGGCCAATGTCACTCGAAGGAAGGATAGCAGACTACCAAGAAGAGACTTGATACCCTAGCACCATATTCATGGGGAGGAGGTCCTCCTCGGTCACAGTCATAGGGAAGGGGGATTGGGGTGAAAGTGGGAGGGAGGGAGGAATGGGAGGATGCATGGGATGGGATAGAAAATGAGATATAATATGAATTATTTTATTTTTCAATAAATATGTGTTAAAAATAATACAATTTTCTATTATCTGCAATAGCATTTTATTGAAAACAAACAAAAAAATTAAATAAAGAAATTTGGCTTCAGGTACAAATTGTCCTGAATTTTCGGCTTGTACTCAAATTTAGAAATTAAAGAGTTGGTTTTATTATAAAGAAGTTTATTTTTATTAACATAAACTCTACTAAAAATTCTTCCAAGTCCTGTGTACCCAATGGTATCTAGGACCAACTCTTTGTTGTGTTAACTACCTGTGCCTCATACGTAGTGCTCTGCCAAGAGCATGCATGCTTCATCACCAGTAGCTGTACCTTGACACACTAAATAAAAAAGCTCTACAATATTATTCTCTGCATAAAAATTTTGACCTGTCCATTAATTTTTTTTAATTTAGTAGTTTCGAATGTGTGTTATTAAAAACAGTAACCATATGAACATTGTTAAAACATTTTAAAGATTTTATATTTCATTCAACCTTATTAAAGAAATAATCCTTTGAAATAAAAAGTATACGTGTTATTTCAGCATGTGACATTAAACTGCTCTTTAATAAAGGATGCATGCTGGTGGCTTAAGTCACAAATCATATTTTGAATACATTTGAAGTATTGATTTGTTGTCATTATTGATAGCATATTTTAACATATGTATGCATATATATTAATAAGTTCTATGCATTAATACAGTTTTCTTTCCATTTTCTGTAGTTTAAATTATTTTCTAAAATGCTATAGTTGTGAGGTCCTTGCTGAATTAACCAAGTCATTAAGGGAAAAATTCTGAACTTTCATGGGGGATTTGTTTAAGTAGCTTTGGATTAAATTTAACCTTTTAAGACTAAGCTTGAACCCTAAACCTAAGCAAATTCTAAATTTTGTTACTTATTATTAAAAGTTTCATACTAGGATTTTTTTTAAAAACATAGTTGGTCTTAGGTAGTAAGGTCACATTCCTTTTTCTATTCTAAGGTAAGAACCCAGACTAGTTCAAATTTTATTAAATCTGCAGAAACAATAGTTGGACTAATAGTGAGAGTCAAATAAAAGTGTGGATGTCTATCCAACAACACAAAAAATAGCAGGCCCAACATTCTTTAAAAACCAACTTTAAAAGTGCAGAAGTGTGGTTAATAAAAATATATTTATCTTTTATATGCAGTCAGGATTCGCTTCAATTCCAAACCACCTCATTTCTTAAGGAGCACATTATTTTATCATTATTTTGCCTCATTAAGCCATGTAAATATTGACATTGTGCTTCAAAAAAAACTGTTGATTTGCTATCAGCATGACGTTTTAAAAGATTTCTGACATATTTGGAAGTCATTCATAGAGGTAAGCCCTGTGAGTAAAAATATTTTACTGGAAGCTGTCCAGTGATTAAAAAGCTATTGTGTGTTCTTACCAGATATTGTTAATGTAGGCTTAGAGAAATTAAAATACTTCTCATATCATATAATTTCTAAGATGGAAGATATTGTATAATCCTGTCTCTAAAGGAGCATATGCTTTGTACAGGAAAAAATCCCAAAATATTAAGAAACAAAGCTCAAACTTGAATTCAGATTTTAAGTACTTTCTTGCCTTTCTGGTTTGACCACAGCATTTCTAGACCATTTATGTCGACTAGAATGTTATCACTATTATATGAAAATGAGTTATGCTTCCTTAATTTAAGAATATTTAAAAATTAATTCTTGCTGTTTGTGAAACTATTCGTACCACAGGCAAATTCCTTTCTCTTACTTGTGAGACACCTAGTGGGAATCCTCAAGTGGAAACAGGAAGAACTGTCTAATGATCATTAACTCTTTTTCTTTTGACTGAAAAGTCAATGTTTTGTTTACAGACCTTCCACTAAGGATGGTCTACTCTAACAAAGAATCTGGTAATAGACACAGTAGACCAATTAGCAAACCTTTACATGACCCCCCCATCTGACTTCTCAAAAGGAAAGTGAATTTTGTTACTTTCTTATATTCTTCCTGTATTAGGTTATGTTCTTTTCGTATGATAAGCACCATGACCAAAAGCCACTTGTGTAAAGAGGGAATTATTTGGCTTATACCTCTCTACTATAATTCATCATTGAGAAAAATCAGTGCAAGACACAAGCAGGAACCTTGCATAAGCAGAAATTGAAGCAGAGACTGGAGAAATGCTGCTTGCTCACCATGATTTACTTACTTTTTCTTGTAGAACCCAGGACCCTGCTCAGGGGAATTGGCACCATCCACAGAGGGCTGGGTCCTCCCGTATCTATCATTAATCAACAAAACACCGTGCAGAATTGCCTATAGGCCAGTAAGATGGAGCAACTCCTCACCGAAGGCTCTCTCTTCCCAGGTGGCTCTCGTTTGTGTCACATTGACAAACAATAACAGACAACTTCTGTTAAATAGATCATTGTAAGAATAAATATAAAATTGAAGAGACTATTGAGATTTAAGATCTGATTTATGAGCCAAGCATAGTGGTGCACGCCTTTAATCCCAGCACTCAGGAGGCAGAGGCAGGTGGATCGCTGTGAGTTCGAGGCCAGCCTGGTAGACAAAGCAAGTACAGGACATCCAGGGCTGTTACACAGAGAAATCCTGTCTTGAAAAACCAGAAAAAAATCTGATTTATGGTAGGTTTCTTTAAAATGAGTTATACATTCCTTTTTCTGCTCTTCATGGGTACTCTTTCAACTACTCTTTTATTTTTGATATATCAGAAGAAAGCTAGCTAAGGAGTAAAAAATATATATAGCACATTAAGTTACCTTAATTTACAGAAGCCAAAGAGCTGATAACATAATTCTATTCATAAAGTTGTCTAAAGTGTCTTTGAATGTCCCAAGTTCCTAAGCACATATCACTCATCCCCAGCCCTACTAATATAAATGTTTCTTTATGTTCTTTCTAACGATAACATAAGAAAAACTCTTTTACAGTTTACAGGTAAGATTAAAATTACAAAATACTTTCTATACTAGAGTAAATTCATTGGAAAGGTTTTCCCTAAATACTAGGAATAAAATTCAGGCCTTCATGGATACTAGCACAGCACTAAGCTACAGATCCAGATGCTCCAATTCGTCATAATTTGTTCAATGACCTGTCATATCTTTCCATTTCTGTTAAGATGCCCTAATGTCATTAAAAAACATTGCTTCATATCAAATGAGAATAACTGCAGAAAGTCATGTCCACATAAAACACATGTACATCAAAGAAATAAAACATTTCATGTAAAACATGAAATAAAATAGGCTAGGACTTGTCCGGCTTAATGGAGGTAAGAAGACCCTCCCTGAATATGGGCGCCACCATTTCATGGGCTGAATTCTGAATCTCACAAGAGTAGAGAACGCTTACTAAGTTTCAAGCAAGCAAGGATGTGTTTACCATCTCTTTGCTCTTCACTGTGGTTATGATGCACACAGCTACTTGATGTCCTTCTTCTTTGACTTCCCTGAAATGATGGCCTGGAACGTGGAAGTGTCGAGTCAAGATTACAAGCAGAGGGAGGTCCACGCTGAGAAAAAGTATTCCCTGTTTCACTGGTCTGGGTGAGAAAGCCACTGCCAAAGTATCATAAAATAACACAGGTGTGAGGTAAGAAAAAGTATAGATATATTGACAGCAACAACTAGAAAAGAGGTGTTGTTTTATCTTAACATGGTGAGGGTTTTTGTACCTCGTATAACTCTAATGAACCTAACCTCTCCTGTCTAGGAAATGTAACTAATAATTGTACCACTTTGTAGAGTTGCTTTGAGAATTGAGTGAGTTGGTATTTGCCACAATGTTAACACTGTAACTGGAATGGTACATGTGAGCATTTATTGTTAATCAATAACCACCTACTATGGTACTACTCCTGTCAGAAAAATTAGTCCAATTCATTCATTCTTACAGATAAATTGTTGGAAATGTAACATTTTCTTTCCTGATTATTTGAGTTTTGTTTCAGTAATTTTAGCTGCAACAGCTATGGAAATTATTTTCAAGAGTTCCATGGCAAATGAGAGGTGATTGAGACAGCCATGCATTTTCCCATATCCCATTAACCTTAACAGCCTTGATTTTTCCAGACTAGACATGCAAAAATCATAATCTATGAGAATCTGAACAGGTACTGCCCAGGCATTTGCGTCTCATGAGATTTTGTGGTGACTAACATGCCACAGAGTAGGTGAGGTAGTGGGAAATGTTTTGAAAGGCAGGCTGACTCAAGCTTCACATAGTATCATTGCTTCATAAATAACCACTGACTCTGTACAACAAAATCTAGGTAATATGTTCAATACAATACAGTACTAGCTTTCTACAACTTGAAACGCATGTGTTACCTGGGCTGGCCTGCAAGAACAAATTAACTTCTTCAGTTAGTTATTAGATGTGATGTCTGATGCCCTGAGAGCAAGAATCTTTCAGTGAAGGAATGACAAAAGCAAGGATTATGAAGAAGTGAACAGGCAGAAAGGCAAATAAAGTTAACATCTGAGAAAAGAAGGCAGTAACAACAAACTTTGCTGGACCACATGGCACACTTGACAGTGGTAAGAAGGAACTGTTATACAAAGTGCAAGAGACAAACTAGGTTCTAATCCAGTCCCAGCATGTCATAGAGGAAAAGTAAATCCCCCACTAAGGCAAAGAATATTATGAACAAGCCTTGGGAATTCTTCTCAAGAGATATATTGCTATAGAATTCAGATTTAAGATTATTCTCTCTCTCTCTCTCTCTCTCTCTCTCTCTCTCTCTCTCTCTCTCTCTCTCTCTCTCTCTCTCTCTCTCTCAAAATTAAACTTATTTTGTGTCAATACAAATTTCTATACCAAGGAATTAACAGTAACCTTGTGAGCACAATAAAGGTCTTAAGTTGAGGAGTCAACTCAATAATCTACTTTTTGTTCTATCATCCCTATGTATTTCTACATTCCCCCTTCTTTCTTTTCAGCCTCTATCTTCAAACCAAAGAAAGAGAAATAAATGAAAAGAAAGACAACCTTGAGTCCAACTTAGTTTTCTCTCTGGATAAGACCAAAAGTAACTTATACCTAATTTCCAATGAAAATAAACATCTATGGCTCAAGAAAGAAACCAGAAACCTACCCAACCTCCATAAGAGAAAGAGGTCATCATTCTCTTAGGGTTGCCTCCAGCTGACTTAGGATGAATAATATTTTTGTGGGGACCCAAACAAAATTGGAGAATATGGTTAAACTAGCTAGGAATATATCTCTTTTTATCTTCTAACTTCCCACAAAAAACTTGAAACATGGAAAGTCATTATATGTCGTCAACCTAAGATATAAATATTGAAAGTATGATAAAAGGCCTTTCTATGACTTAATATGTACACCATGTTTCAAAACTAATATTTTAGATCCCATATATCAAAATTGGAGAAAATGCATCTATTACACAAGATTAAAATTCATTTGTTTACTTTTATTGAATACCATTTTTTCACTTTTCTGAAAAAAAAAACATCTTGTGCTTAGAGAACTATTATCTCAGTAGGAAAAGAAGTATAAGATTTAGGAATCTGAACCCATTGGCTATCTATGAAGTAAGAAGAAGAAATATTTGCCTCTCTGCATCCATTTCTTCAAAACAGACTTTAACTGAATTTGGGAACTGAGTCAGGATATCCCCAGGAGCCAAAAAGACATTTGCCTTCTCCATCTCCAACATGGAAGATTCAGGCATGATTACAGGATAACAATATCCTTGACAATTTTGTCAAACACGCACAGATCAAAGAAAATATGCAGAAAAATTTGATTGCCAAATGTCTTTTCCTGAATCACATATCCAGTGTTTAACTCACATTTTTAAAATGCAGTTTAGTCTGGGATACATTAGTTTTCAGGCTACCTAGTCAGCTTCCTACACATTTTAGATGGATAATCAAAGAAAAAGTTTATAGAACTTTTAGCTGAGTGACTGTTGTTTCAGCATTAAGTTAAATAACTTACTAATAAGAGCAACATTAAAAATCCCATTGCATAAAACCTTTCTGGCTTTTGTGTAGTATCATAATTTTGTTATTATTCTCTCAGTTGTGTTAACAATAAGCACTAAATTTAATGATTTATAACTGCTCTTACTCAATAGTAAACTCAGAACATATCATCTTTGGGAGAGGAGGCACCTATTAGAAAATGAAGACATGAGAAACAGACTAGAAATGGCAAGGCTCTGTGTTCACTGCCCCGCTGTAGCACAGTCACCTTTTCATCATTAACAAAGCAAGTACACACCCAGATCATGTGAGTGGCATGAAAGAGCTAATGAACCTCTGCCAGAGTGAGTGCGGTAGTCTTTTCTCACAGATAAGTACTTCCCTAAGTACTACTGAGTAGCAGTGAACTCCATCATCCTTGTGAACTGAGCTTGACAGACTTTGTCAGACTCTCTCTCCTTGGGTATCACTGTCATCCACTCTGCATTAACCCCGCTAGGAGCAGCTGCTGGATTTAGCCTTCAAAGTCTCCTCATTATTTGGCAAGTTAGAAGAGATAGTGGAACTACTCATAATTGGGGGACTACGACTCTATCCCGGCAAGTGACCTTGTCCCCAAACTAAGCTCTGACTGGCCCCAGGTAGAACACCTTAATTGGCAGAGAAGTTGTTATTTTGGCTCTTAACCAAGTGAGTTCCAGGAAAGGAATGGGCAAGAAGAGTTTCAGCATCCGACAGTGAAGAAGAAATGCTGATAACTCCATCTGAAGCTGGCGCGTCATGTACAAATGTCACCAGCCTTAGCTTTGTCTCTGTCACTTATTTTCAATCTCTAAGAAAAATTTGATTTAGTGCTTCAAAAATATCAGTCCAAATGAATGGGAAATGAACCTACGCAAACAAAATTTGAGGTCAGAATTCCTTCTACACTCCTGTTTTAAAAATTGGATTTCCCAACAAAGAGTCAAAGTGACATTAAGTGGATGTTCAAATATCCTTGGTATAAACTTTTAATTAGTTTTTACATTTTTTATAGACCTCTATGCTCCCAAATACTGTCTAAAGCCAGACACTACAACCAACACAGTGGTTATTTCTTGATTCCTAATAGTTTGTTTTCATGATCAAGTGGATTAAACATTTTAGATCTTAGTAGAAAGCTATGAAACCAACAAAGTTTGAATGCTAATGAGGTAATTTTCATAAATACCTTAACCTTGAGATGCCTTGAGACAGTTAAAAATAAACCAACATGCAGAAGCTAGCTGAGTTCTTGAACAATCAGGATTGTCTTTGGTAACTTATATATAATATTTCAAATTCTGTGGGAAAGTTTGAAATATGGCTGCAAATTTGTATGATTTCTGACAACAGCATACTTATGTCACTTCTTTTTCAATTATTTTTTTGAATTATATTATAATTTCACCATTTCCCCCTTCCCTTTTTTCTCTCCAAAACGTTCCATGTACCCATCTTGCTCTCTCTCAAGTACATAGGGACTTTTTTCATTGTGTTTTATATATATATGTGTGTGTGTGTGTGTGTGTGTGTGTGTGTGTGTGTGTGTGCATGTGTGTGTGATATACATACATATATAAATATATGCATACATACATACATACATACATATATATATCATCTAAAGAAAGGATGGAAATAACGATGGAATAAGATAATGGGAATTTATCTTTGAATTAAAATATATTTTCTTCATAAAAATATGTCTATTATCCAAATTTATTAGATTATTTTGACATCTTTGCTTTGCCATTGCTCAACGAAAACCTGAATTGATTTTACTATAAATAAATATGAAAAACGAGCAATTTTTCTGACCCTGCTCATTTTCTTACAGATGTCACATATTTGAGATATGATCCTGAATGTCATAGCACACGTGTAAACTATGATGACATCTGTGATTGATTCTTATGTAAGAAAAGTGCCACTGAGTTCAGGTTTATTTTCTTATTTCTTGGGTAGTATTAGTATGAATCCTGGGCTCTCTGGGAAGCAGAAGGTAAACTTATATTTTTTTACATGCCTGAAAACCATTCAACTTCTGAGATCGTGACTTCACTATTAAAAAACTATAGTAAGCCTAAACAATCAGGAGTAACCAGACACTCCCACTTTCTCAAGACTAAGATTCTTGGAAAATACATTTGTGAGTGCTTAAGTAAAGCCAGGAGTATCATGAGCAAAATTTGGTAATCTTCACAAAGAGAACACCTTGGTTACCTTCTAGAGATGTATCTGTGAAGTCTGTCCTCAGCAAAGTTGTAAGCTGCCCCCAAATGGCTTCTTGACTGTTTAGGACATGATGGAGAAATGCTTTATAGCATCGGCATTAGAATATAGAGAAGAAATATATGAGAAGTATTATATTCTGGTAAGTAGCACTTTCTGAGTGTTTTTAAAACATTTTCTGATCTTCTGTCCTTAAATGTGTGCTATGCTTTTACTAAAAACACAAGCATTTTGCTGAGATAAGATACCTGTGTTTTACTAAGAATTGGGAGAAAAATTGAAATAGTTTACCTACTCCATATTATTATTCCAGTGAAACACAATGGTTAGTTGTATTCTTTGTCTCTAAGCTCTCTTAAAATTCCAGATGTTAGCTGGGAGTGGTGGCACACACCTATAATCCCAGCACGCAAGGAGGCAGAGGCAGGCAGATCTCTATAAGTTCAAGGCCAGCCTGGTCTACAAAGTGAGTCCAGGATGGCCAAGGCTACACAAAGAAACCTTATCTCAAAAAAAAAAAAAATGCAGGATGTTGTTTTGGGAATATTTGTTTGTTTCTCTCCTAGACATAAACTGGGGGTTTGAGTGAAGAAATTTAACATAATGGTGCAACAAGGACCCTCACAATATAAGGATGTCAAGGTACCAAGTAATTGTTGAATACTTGTAAGAGTTTGGGCAGAACATAAAACATTTTCTTCTCAGTAGTCTTTCTAAAGTGCATGGGATCCTCGGCTATTGCCCCTGCTAAATGAAACATTTCAGCCCAGCTTACTAGCACCACAATACACAGGTAGAAGTAATAAGTAATAATGAGTTTTGGGCCATTGAACACTGTGAATTTTCCCAGTGTACTGCAATTATGGAAACATCTGCGCTAAATAAGTTCCTACCGAAAGCTAGGAGTGCTTAATAATCCTCACAATTTCTCATTATCAGCCCTAATAGAAGATGGGGTAAACTCTGCAAAAGTTTACCATTTTCAAAGAAAATCACCAGGAATGTGATCATTTCTGCTACCACACTTCTCCCCGGACGATAAAAACACCAGAGATGATGTCCTTGGAAAAGAACATTAAGCAGCCGCGTTAATAACATGTACCAGCACAAAGCAAATTATGCCACTTTCAACAACCAAAGTGTTCGCGCTAGAGTATCCCCTGTGCTACAGCCTGTCGAGCTGGAGATTGATGGTACTCCTCAGCTTTCTCTGCTGCCTCTGACAGAACAGTGGTAGTCAAAAATTACAGGTTCCTCGGACCTGTCCTAACCACTAAAGCCCAATTGAAATAGCTCCACACCAGATGATGGCTTCCCACAGGGCTCATTCCAAAACAAATCTGGATTCCATGGCCGGAATCTGAATAATATTAATAACCATTAAAGGTCAGTACTTGTCACTGAGGGGAAGGTCACTGCTCCAGAGAAATATGAGTGAGTTAACTGTGAGTATTGATGGCTGTGAAGGTGCCTCCATAATTAGTGTGGGAGCAATGTAACAGATATTGGTTTGGAAGAGCAATGTATGAGGGCCATGAATGTCCATGGCTGGAATCAGTGTCTGAAGAAACACAAAGAAACCACGCCCACCATAGGGTGCTACTGCTCTGTTATTAGCAAAACTGAGATGTAATCTGCATGCACTCCCATCAAAATAATAGCCAGTCTGAATTCTGTGTCTGAACTGATGGGCTTGCTGATAGTAGACATATTCTTTAAAACAGCGTCGAGGTGCTGAGGAAATGTAATAGTGAATTTTATGCATCAACTTGGCTGAGTTGATGTACTGTGTCAGATACACGGCCATGTCCTTAGTTTAGATTTTTTTGGGGGGTTGGGGTTTTTATTTTTATTTTTATTTTTCAAGACCAGTTTCTTTGTGTAGCCTTGGCTATCCCGGACTTGTTTTATAGACCAGGCTGGCCCCGAACTCACAGCCATTCGCCTGCCTCTGTCTCTCTGAGTGCTAGGATTACAGGTGTGCACCACTGCACCAGGCTTGGATTTGGGGGAGGGGGCGTTTTTAATTAACTAGCCATTTTAAATAGTGAGACTATGAGAAAGGCAGAGTAACTGTCAGCTGAAGGGCCAGACAGAACACAACGCCACAGATGGACTGTCCCAGCCTGCAGTCTGGCTAGTTCTCTGGTCATTCGTTAAAATAGGATCTGCTTCCGTTGGTCCCATTTCTCTGGAGAATCCTAATATTGGAACAAAACCAATATTTTGTTATCTAATCCCTGTACTTTTCCTACTAATTAAACTTATCAAATTTAATATTTATAATGTCAGGCACTATGCTATGATCTTTACTTGATAAGGGAGAGACAGAGACAGAGAGAGACAGAGACAGAGAGAGAGGAGGGGGGAGCAGGATTCAGGTTCAGATTTGGACTCTGGGTAGCCTGCATTTTTCACTTCTGGGGTGAACTGCCACACAGTAAAGTAATAGAAATGATAGATACCATTCAAAATACATCTGAAGCACACATCGCAGGAGGATACATATTTTGGCTTTCTCTGCTTTCATTGTTGATTTCACAAGAAGAAAAAGGGAAAGACCCAAAGACTGGGATTCTGCTTCCCTTAGATACTCAATGCAGCTTGCTCAACTGGATGCATTTACCTTTCTTCAATTATTTATGCTCTTAGGCAATTATCTCACGAATTTGTCAAAGGTATATGATCATGAACAAATGCCTAAGCCACTCTGGGAGTCAAGTATTAATACATTTAAAACAGGATATATGGGATAAATGATCAATAATCTTTCTTAAAACACAATGGTAAAGGAAGCTCAGTTTGAATAGGAAAATATTACTTACTTTAAAAATACTCTTGGGAACTAAATAAGAATAGATTTGATAATGTTGAGGAAAATGAAAAGGCATTAGGCACATAATTGATCTTCTAAAAAGCGCTTATGAGAAAATACTGACTTGCTCAGCATGGGAATGTAATAATTGGAAAAAGTTCTGATTTCTGGTGATTGTGATTCATGTAGCATTTTAGTACGCTGTGCTTGGCTCAAAGAGGCTGTTTTTGCTGCTTTGTGCACACATCACATTTATGAACCCTTGGTATGAAGTGTTTCCATAAATTCCCACTTGTGAACAATCCACAATGACTGATCATGCATTTTCACCCAGGCTCTACTCTTCACAATTGCCCTATCAGACTCAACCACTCTGAGAATGCATCAACACAACATTTGGCCACACTGTGATCTCTGCGCTTATTCATCAGCCCCACACCCTTCTAATGGTAAGCAGCATACAGACCAAAACAACATGTTCATTCTGCATCATCTACTGCCTAACAGGTCTCCTAGTCATCAACTAGACCAAAAGTGCTCATGCTTTAACTGAATAAATCATTTCAAGACTCATATTGATGTCATGTCGAAAAGTATGTCTGTTCTACTTAAAAAACATCACAATCGTTAATTAGCACTGATATTGTCCTAAGTGGTTTACTTATGAATTTTTTCGTGTGGGAAGAACTTGAATCTTACATGTTATTGAAAGCACAAAGGTGCATTTACCTCTCTTAATGCAGCAGACAATCCACAACATTTGGGAAAGACAAATTTTCCCATCTGGAGTGCTACAATGAATAATTGCTTTCTAATTTGTAACACCTACCCACACCATTTTGGAAAATGCACCCCTAATTAATTTAAAGAACTTAACTCTCACTTACTATTCTTTAGTAGAAATGTATATCACATTGCTCCACTCTCCCACAGCTGCAGGAAGTGTCGTGCCCCCCGTCTGCCAAGAAGACTTCTTTCATTTACTTGTTATTTGTGTACAAAATATACTGGATTTTGTTTTGTCACGTTGATAGATGTTGTTCTTATTGGTCTTTCTTCTATACACCACTTCCCCAGCCCTGTCTTCCTCTCATCATGGAAGCGAGGTAGAGGAAGGCATGGGAGGAAGCTGACCAGAGCCTGTACCTCTTAGCAAGCAGACAGATATCTCCTAAAGTCAACAGTGCCTTTATCACATCCCCATAATTCATACTTTTTACAAAATAGCTTTTTAACCTCCCTTTTGTACATAGAAACCATCCAATATTTTTGACAAGCATTTCCACTGAAAGTGCCAGTTCCGTTGCTTATAATTTTAATGATCCTGACTGATAGACAATCCGCACTGGCTGAAAACAGAATCCTTTCCTCCCAAGCCTACTATTATTTTTGTGTCTCTGAAGGGAGGAACATAGAAGAGCTGAGACTCACATTCTAGGAAATATGATGCTATCTTCAAAAGGTGTGTTTTCAACCAATCTGCGATGGACGCTGACACTAAGAATGCAAGCCAGAAGAAGACACGCACCTTGAGCATCATGCGAGTGTATTGTGAACCCCGGAAAGTGTGTACCTCCTGAACCCAACACTACGCATTCTCGTCCATCCCTGTTCTCAAGTGACCTTATTCTTCACAATCAGCTACCTAACAGGGCACCTAATAATTAGTTAAACCATAAGCATTTGTATTTTAAGTGAATAAATAAGCTATTTGAAGACCCAAATTTCTGTCCAAAATTATTAATGTTATACTGTAAAATGAGAAAGTTTCCTCAGACTTCTTTTAGGTACTTCAAGTTCAGGACCACAAAAGCAGTTAAGCTCCGAGGTTCTAGAAATAGAAGCCTTTACAGGACACTTGAGAGTGTTAAGGTGTTGCCTAATTAACTTCTAAGACTTTATTTATTGCCACTTCCTACAGTCAATTATGCAAGGCCTGAATCATACAAGTTCCAGAGTACATCCTGGCTTTATCCCACGATATTGAACAATTGGGAGGGGAAGGGAATGTGCTTCCCAAGTCATTTCACAGCTGAAGAATCCTCAGTGTTTCACCAAAACCAGGCAGGAAAACCAGCCACCTTACAGCACTAATGTTAAATGGAACAGGAATAGTTTCAACAGGACTTGAGCATCACTTGCTGATTTGGGAAAATCGCAAAGGGCAAGAGTCTTTTAAGTGAGGTTATGAGCCCTTGAACTCTTCAGAGCTTTAAAGAAAGCATATACAAACAAGTTCCATAACAGCCACTCACTGGCCTTACTACATCATTCTAAGTCCATAGCTTAAGTTCATCTGTGGGTGTTAGCCTTCTGCCTGATGAAAGTTTCGAAATATTAAGCTTAGAAGAAATAAGAGCATTAAAGATATATGTATATTTGCGATGTGCTTTTCTGTAGTGTTTAATACATTGTTTGCCTCGTATTTTTAATATGTTGGTGATAAAACCTTTTTCATACGCTATTGGCTTTTATCTCTACAAAAAAAGAGTTCCTGCCTCTGATATTTTTTTCTGTGCCTCAACAGAGTGAATAGGGAAATGAAATATGTAGATCTTGCACCAGTAATAAATAGGCTTTGAAAGACAGAGGACATTTCTTCACTTGGCGAAGGCAGCTGGCGTAAGTACAGTGGAGAAAAATCAATTTATTTGAGTTAGAACTTTTCAAATATAATCATGTCACTCTTACAGTTATTCTGTAGTAGGAGAGTAAGCACCTCAAGGTATAAGACACATAAAATAAGAAGTTACAGTAACTTTACCAAGAGCTCTTCTTTCATGAAGAATGGACTGATTAGAATTCTCAGACAAACACGTCCTTCTCCTCCTGAGTGTCCTTTCTATTACAGTCACATTGGCTTACCTCCTCAACTGTCTTTCACTTCTTTCTGGTCCTTCACTCCACACTCAGATATTGATTGACTTGTCTTGTTACCACCTCAATAGCCCTTCTTTCCATTCCTCCTAACGTAGACTGTATTACCAGCTAATGAAGAATCGCATATATTCTCTAGCCATCCTAGTTTTATGTATTAGACGATAGAGGGGAACTCCGGAGCCATGTAATTTGCTATGATGGTGTCACATGACCATTCCTGGGCCACTTGGTACAGTCTTAATTGAACTTGAGTGTCCTGTTAGTCAAGTCCAAGTTACATGCCATCCTTGGCACTTAGGATCAAATCTGACAAAAGGATGGAAACCAGCTGCAGGAGGTAGATGCACAAATGCAAAGCCAAGGGATGGGGGAAGAGTTCACAAAATAGCTAAGACTCTGTGAGTAAAGAGAACACAGGCCAACAGCAATCAATCAATGAACCAATAAGTAATGCTAATTTTCTAGCTTTCAGAACACTAGCTCTGATGCTCTCAGATGACTCAATGACTTTGCCAACCAACACCCATTATCATTCTTAAGTTCCTTCACTATATTATTCCTAGGTCAAAGCCCCAAAATCTAGAGCAGGATTCTGTATGACCAGTCTGTGCTGACTTCCACACTTGCTCACAACTGTGTTCAAGTTTCCTCTGACCTCTCTATTTTTTAAAATTTTTTATTAATTTATTCATATTACATCTCAGTTGTTAGTCCATCCCTTGTATCCTCCCATTCCTCCCTCCCTCCCGCTTACCCCCCCTACTCCCCTCCCCTATGTCTGTGACTGAGGGGGACCTCATCCCCCTGTATATGCTCATAGGGTATCGAGTCTCTTCTTAGTGACTTATTATCTTTCCTCTGAGTGCCACCAGGCCTCCCCATCCAAAGGACATGGTCCGATATGGGGCACCAGAGTTTGTGTGAAAGTCAGATCTCTTTCTCCACTTAACGGTGGAGAATGTCCTGTCCATCGGCTAGTCTGGGTAGGGGTTCGAAATTTACTGCTTATATTTTCCTTGGCTGGTGCCATAGTTTGAGGAGGACCCCAGTGCCCAGACCCGCCTGTAGTTTTCCAGGACCCACTGGATCCTTCTATTTCCTCATTCTCCCAGGCTTCTCACACTTAAAGTCTCAATAAGATGTCCTCCCCTCTGACCCACTTTCCTGGTAGGTAAAGTTTTTCATAGGGACATACCCTTTGGACTAGTGTCTCGATATAAGTGAGTATATACCATTTAACTCTTTTTGCTACTGGGTAAACTCACTCATTATGATAATTTCTAGTTCAATCCATTTGTCCACAAATTTCAGAAATTCCTTGTTTTTAATAGCTGAGTAGTATTCCATAGTGTAGATGTACCTCAGTTTCTTTATCCATTCTTCTACTGAGGGACACGTAGGCTGTTTCCATGTTCTGGCTATTATGAATAAGGCAGCTATGAACATGGTTGAGCATATATCCCTGTTGTGTGGTAGTGCATCTTCTGGGTATATTCCAAGGAGTGGAATAGCTGGGTCTTGAGGAAGCCCTATTCCCAGTTTTCTGAGAAAGCTCCAGATAGATTTCCAAAGTGGTTGTACTAGTTTGCATTCCCACCAGCAACGAAGGAGTGTTCCTCTTTCTCCACATCCTTGCCAGTATGTGGTGTCAGTTGAGTTATTGATCTTAGCCATTCTTATGGGTGTAAGATGGAATCTCAGTGTCATTTTGATGTGCATTTCTCTGATGACTAAGGAGGCCTCTGACCTCTCTTTATCCAGGACCTTAGCTAAGTCTTCACCCACGCTATGTGCTTCCTGCCATATGCCTTGTCTACATGTTTTACCTGATATCCAGGCCCATTTACTCTTTCATTTCTGTTTGACAAGGCCCTACTCTGTCTTCTCATATTCACTCAAACATCATCCTCACAAAGAAACTTTTGCAATACAATTCTCATTATAATCTGAAAGTCTTAATGATATTTGTCACAACTTATTTTACATTTATTTATATGATCATCTGGTTAGTGTTTCCCCCATAAAGTCCCATGAGGAACACACCTGTTTTGTTTTCCACTGCATCTCTATAAAGACCAACACACTACTTGTATATATATTTTTAATAAATTAAGGAAAAATAAATGCTTTTTATGACTGAATCCTCTTTCATCACTCCAAAAGTAAATGAATTAAAGCAAGAGATCTTGAGCCATAACTGCAGCTCTAAAATGTTCTGATCATAATTAAGCCTTATAAAGGCTTTACATTATTGTCAAGCTAAATGTGTTTGCACAACATTTTTGAGTAAATGTGATTATTTAGACAAAAGATATTGTAGGTCAGTTAAAATGCAAATTAGTGAAACCTTGCCATCCAAATCATAGCAACTATTTCTCCATTTTCTAGGGTATGATACTAAAGGAACATTCTCCTCACATGAGATCATTGGCCCTGTAAATTGTTTCAATTTTTATAATCAACACCATGAACTTCTTAAAGGAGGCTAGGGCCAGGGTAAACAATATTATTGAGTAAACAATACATTTATTTTCGTCTTTTAATTTACACATTTAGGAGACACACACATCACACGTTATAAAAAGCAAAACTAGACCAGTGCTTTCCTTTTGCTATGGTCCCAAAATTAAAGCACCCAATAGGAACTGAAGACTATCACACACACACACACACACACACACACACACACACACACACACACACAC
>OU015758.1:35297572-35308765 GCA_907169655.1 Acomys percivali
TTTTTTTTTTTTTTTTTTTTTTTTTTTTTTTTTTTGTCCCGCTGTAGTGAGGTGGGGAGATTGGTTTTCCTGGTCAAGAATTCCATGCAATTCCCTGAATCATTTACTGGAGCTTCTAAAAAACGGTCCACACTGCTCACCACTATCTTGGATCTCTTCGGTTGTCATATCTTAAAAGCCAGTTTTTTCCTAATGAGAAACAGAAAGGAAGTGGATCCAAACGGGAGAAGAGACCTGAGAAGGAACTGGGAGAGTAGAGAAGGCGGGGAACTATATTCATAATATATTGTAAGAGAAAGGAATCTATTTGCAATAAAAGGCAAAAAGAGAAAATGTCTTCTTTCAACCTCAGATGCATTCTGGTTTGTGCAATATGTTAGTATAGCAATTTTATTTGGGATCAAATTAGCAGAGAGATTCCTCGGGATCTTAAACTGATGTTCTGGGTCAAAATGAGGTTTCCACTTAACATTGAAGGAAAGATATGTCAAGGCTTAGGGTCTGATAGCACTGATGTTTCTTAAGGTTTTTACATTCAGAAATCTATACATTTATAATTAAATGTGGAAATGCCCATAAAACAAAGGGTGGGCAACATTGTGTCTAATCTAATTAAAATCAACAGAGGTAAGAATTCGTAAAGTATATCATCTATTTGCATTCACTTTTAGTCCCCCAAAAAACTGGATAAATGTGTCACATTCATGTATTTCTTCAACACATATTTTATAAGTGTGATGGACTGTGCTAAGTGACATGAGGGCACAGGAAGGGACAGGACACTGCCCTCCTGGACTGCACAGACTACTAGATAAGAAAAATAGGACAAATGTCCTTAGGAAGAGAGACTGCTGATTCCAGTGTTGATTCCAATGAGGGGAGAAGTGCCATTCTTGTGGGGAAATAGGAAATATACTGAAATAAAACATATTAACAGTTAAATTTTCAACTATATCCCAACTTGCTGATCAGGAAGAATTTTGCCAGAAGTTAACACAAAGGTTATACACCAAAAAGCCTAGGAAAGTCACTGGTGAAATAAAGTGTCCCATGTGGTTAGTGTGCACAGTCCTGCTACAAACATGATAAAGAGAAAGGTTGGGATCCTAGTGCATCTTTCAGGATTGCTGAAGAACCAAGCCCTGTGAATAGCTCTGCAGAGAAGCAGCATTAACATCGTTGTCAGCAGGACTATGAGCAGGGCCTGTCTAGATCTGGCCACATGAGAAAATCTGGCATTGAAAATCACATCTAGCCACTTCCAGCTGCAACAAAACACCAGATTCCAAGCTCAAGATGACTATTTCCCCATTCCCTATAAAAGCACATTGAATGATTGTAATATAGTGTTATTATTCTCTTGGTTTTCACTGAGAGTCAGCACAAGGAACAACCAAATGAATAAATATTCTGCATCTTCTCTGAAGGCTGTTATTAAAGATACTTTCCTTTATTATAGTAATCCATGGCTAGATTTTTGTTTGAGTTTATTTCCGGGAACATTTTCTACTTACCAATGGTCATATATTCTTTTATTAGAAAATGAATACTACATGACTCATAGAATTTCATTTTGGCCTTTGTGACCTGCACAGGAACTAAATTTAATGTGCAATTGTAGAAAATATCCTTGGCTTAGATTTCAGATCCAATGATCTTTTCCATACTTTTCCATGGCTCAATATACAGCTTTATGCTAATGTTTTAATGCATATGTGAAACTCATATAAATTCTTTCTCAATTACATGGCTTATTTCAAGTATCATATACATTTATGTACACAATAAGTAGTGAGTCTTTTGAAAGTGTAGAACATTCCTGAATGCACTACACAGATGAAGCATTCTAAATTCTGTCTCTCTTGTGTATAGTCTCTTGTACGTCTGACATTTCTAAATGCTGACCAGAGATATCTTCATTTTTCTGAACTAAACATATAAGAAGCTTTGCTAAAAGTAAACTAATCATCACATATGATCAGGAAATTTATTTTGGGTATCTGGAAGCTTCATGGCATTTTCTACAGTGTGGATTTGAGCAGGAATATAACCTAAAGAAAATTCTACCTGCCAGTATGAAGGAAAACTTGCCTGCAGCTGCAGAGTTCCAGGAACCTCTGCATTTCTGGGAGCCTATTCAGTCACAGGTTCCCAGGGTGTGGTCTCCCTATAGAAGTATAGAAAATTAAGAAGTGTGTGATTATTGGAGCCCTGTCTCTTTTACATGAAGAAAGACTAATCATGTTTAAGCACATTAGTACAACAATCCCAGGGACATTAGGAAGAATGGCATCTCTAAAGTAAAGTTAGTAGTATGAGGAAAGCTATGGCAAGGAGAGACATTGCTTGAAAATGAAAATGAGGTGTCTTTTAAGGAAGATGGTCTATGAGTCTGACAGTCTGAGCCTGAAAGGAGCAGGTAAAAATATAATCAGAATAAGATGGCCTCTAAGAGATTAGAATAACTAGTTGACCACTCACTACAATGCAGCTGCATTAAGAGGAAGAAAAATTATATCTTCTATATTCATTTTCAGAGAAGATAGCTCTCTGGAAGGAATTATGCACAAGGCCATCTTGAGTGTACAAGAAAACAAATGAAGGGGGTCAGGGAAGTAAGCTTGTTCTTTAAAATCAATAATATTCTCTCTCTCTCTCTTTCTCTCTCTCTCTCTCTCTCTCTCTCTCTCTCTCTCTCTCTCTCTCTCTCTCTCTCTCTCTCTCTCTCTCTCTCTCTCTCTCTCTCTCACACACACACACACACACACACACACATTTGCTCCACACCTCCCAAACTTGAATTTTTTTATGTGTATGTAAATATCTTCCACCCTTTTTTTGAGACAGCTTCCTCTTGTGTTGTCATTTGTGTGCATTTTTTCCATTGATGGTTTGTTTTAACCACTGTTCATGATGATGGGCTGACACCCATAATCCTTGTGAGGACCAAAGGGAGTAAAGAACTGCATGAGGTTGCCAGATATTCTATAGTCATAATGGGAAATAATGGGAAAGAGGAAAGAGTTCACTCTCAGTGCTCTGAAGTCCCTTCTTGAGAAAGATGAAGCAGCACATGCCCAGGGTACATGTAGTAAATCCATCTGCAATGAGCCATATGTCACCTATTATGTATCTTAAAGAGTTCCCAAGCCACACTGAATTCTTAGGATATATCCGTCTTATAAGTCATGACTTAGAAACTCTAAAGGCTATATTTACTTGGCCATAATTCCACTGTGTTAGATAACATATCTTCACTTAATTACTTGTCTTCTCAAGGTACACTCTACTACAAATTAAATACTTGGAGCCATTTTGCACCGGTACACTTTCCTTTCCTTTCATGTGTATTTCAGGTAGTAACTTAAGTAAAATACAAGAATGAAGGGGGGAAATGAAGATTAAAAGCAAGTTAATGCTTACTGTAAACTATTCTTTCTGTGCATTATTTCATGGGAACGTCATGCACTGTCACTAGGCCCATACATAGCATTAGTCCTGAATAGTTGTTACTATATGAACAGCCAATACAAGACTCTCAGTTACATGGCTATGCCTAGGATTGCAAGCACAAGCCTAAGTTCCTTTCACATAATTAAGTATGAAGCATTTTACTAGAAACAGTCAGAGAAGACATTGATTACTACAGGCAGGGATGTATGAAGATATGTTATGTATACATAAATATGTCTATAAATGTGTCATATACCATTGAAACATTATACATCATACTTACTAGCACCTTAACTCTGGGTGGATTTTTCACTTTGAGGGTCTTTTTTTAGGTCATGCATCTGACACTAGCTTCCAGTAAGCTCAGCAACAAATTACTGGCACAGGGACACTCTGTACACAAAGAAAGGAAAGAAATTGCCTAGTTTCTTAAATTTCTTTCCTTCTGGTCTTACCTGTAAAATAGTTGACAAGCTGAATAGTTTGTGGCTGAGATGATCATTACGAGTAAGTAGAGGAGGCTGAGGCAGAAAGTTCTCTCAAATTAGTCTTCTGCTAATCTGGTTCAACTAGTACTTTGATACCATCTTAGGAAGCAGGTTTTACTGCCGTGGCACTTTGGCAGGATACCATTTCACAAGGAGCTTCCATTTCAGACAAGAGCAGGCCTGTTATTACCAGATGCTTTAAATCCATGGGCCTGGAAATGGAGAGTTGTGTTTGTCAAGGAGTCCACATTTAAAGAAATACTGGATGTTGACTTTCCATGAGGGTGAAACTCACTTAACCCTCTGAGACCTCACATTTCAGCTCGGAAAGAATAGTGGCTAGCTGGATTCAGAAGAGGAATGATAAGGATTATAAATTATCTTTGAAAGCACAAACTTACTGAAGAATGCATGCTGGTAACGAACATTTATAAATGCCAAGAATAAAGCATTTAGTGAGAAGGCTTATGTTAGATTACACCTATTTGTCATAAGATTTCACTGCAAGCCTTTTAAGTAAATTCCTCAGTTCCAAAGGATAATTTGTAGGTTGACACAAAGGCTGTGATGTGTTGCAGATGCTGCATGTCCTTTGATGCTGATAGTGTGAGCATGACCAGCACTACACCCCTCCCACAGCCAGACAATCGTGTTCTATCCTCTTTGAAATGTCTCTGAAGAAAAGAGATCAGTTTTGCTGCTTTAGAGTCTTAGCTTTGAGAGAAATGAGGTGATGGTGACAATACTGCTGGAATTTTTAAAAATAATCTTGTACATATACAAACTGTATTCTGATTACGTCCTTCCCACACCCTCTCTTACCAACAACCACCATCCTTCCCTATGTGCCAAAATGTTCATGATGAATTTGTCATAAGATATGTTTCAATTTTAGAAACACTGGTATATTGTATTTGTGTTAAATGCTGCACAAACTCCCAGAATGAAGTCGTTCATAGTTTCAAAAGTAGACTGTGCTAAATTGGTTTTGATTATAGCATGTCATACTAAAACTAGCTTTTCAGTATTTTCTAAGAACAATTACCTCATGAAGACCAATGTAGAGTATGGAAGAGGAAAGCCAGCATTGTCTAATCTGAATCCAAAGTTTCATTAATGCACAAGATGCAGTAGGTTGGCAAATGCATTTACACACAACTTGGATAATAATGAAATAGAAATTCAATCTATATGCATTTCTATACATTCATGATGATGTTGATAGTAATGATGATGATGATGACAATATTGCTGTATTTTTAAAAATAATTTTGAACATGTACATAATGTACATAATAGATTAATACTCATAAAATCAAGGAGACCATCAGATTTAATTGAACTGACATATTTATTTTAGGTCAAAACCTCTGTGAAAAATACTAAGACACTAAAAACATCATAACCAGTGTTAGCTGTCTGTCTCTCTTCTTTCTCTCTCTCTTGCTCCTACCACAGCCACCAAATATGCAAACACACATAGGTAAACCAGTGGATAAGTTAAAAGGTACATATTTATGTTACTTTTCTTCAGTGAGTATTTATTGAGGATGAGAGATGTACTAGGCACTGTTAGATTCTACAGTACTATGGATGGGCAAATGGTGCCCGTGAGAGGCAGGCATTTAATGAATAAGTAAAGACAAAATAAAAAGTGCTTGAGGAAATATTTTCTTTCTACCTCTTTTTCTCATTTGCTATATAACAATATTGTATTTTCTTTCCTTTTCCCTCTGCCTAATCAAACAATGAAAGAATATCAAACTATGTGTGCCTCCTTGCCAACTCTACTGCCTCAAGCACGGCCACTTTGAGCACTCTGGTTTTCTAAGTCATTGGTCCCAAAGCTTGTCACTTCCCAACTAGCTAGTCCTGAAAGTTAGGAGAAAATATTTTTTAAAACAAGAAGATAACATTGAAAACAAAACAAACACAAAATACTACAACGAAACCGCTATACAATCTTGCCATTTGGCTTACGTCACGTTCTTTCTGCTACAGTACTTAGAACTTCCCTTACATTCAAGCTTTGTCCTTTGCCTCAGTGTTCCTCCGCATATCCTACAGTGAAACTAGCTATCACAGGCAAATCCTTGCCTGTAGAGCTGCCCACAGAGCTACTACATCCTCCTTAACAAAACTAACTTTGCCTTTTAAAAAATCACTTATCACAACATCCTTCATGAATTCACATAACAAGATCTACTACTGGCATCAAATCCCATTCTTCTTCATTTATTTACCTTATTCCAGAGTGTGGTTTATGTGACAGATGCTAGTATGTGGGAAAAACATTAGTGAAGAAGATAATGAAGAAGAAAAATGAAGAAGTGGTTTCAAGCCAGAATGTTAGCTTCCTTCCAATGCTTCTCTGATCTTTTTGGTGACACGTAGAAAAGCCAGTCATTTTAGGACTATCAGAGGAAAAGTGGTACATTCTGTTATATAATTTAGAGTGTATCATGGGTGTTTATGAAACCCTTAAGGAGGAACTCAGAGGAAATAAAATGGTCTCCTGCCCACATTTAGCACATTAGCACCGGAGAGTAGCCTATGCACTTTGAGAAGTGGCATGATGCTCAAGGGAGAGAGACAGGTCTATTAGCTGTCTCTGTGCTCCTGCAAGGGTGGCTGTAATTACAATGTGGCTTGCACCCTCCTTCCACTGCTAAACCTTCTGGGCAGGAACTGCATCTTATTTCCTCATCGACACATGGAGTATCATAATCTCGGCAGTGACTTGGCCACGGGTATGTTCAAACACTGTCTCCTTTTGCGTGCCCTCATTTATCACCTGCATATCAGACTAATCCAGGAGGAGAAACAAGGGTGTGTTTTAAGGAAAGGGAAGACATTAATACTTAAAGTATTCTTGTTGGGAAAATGGAGCAGTTTTAAAAGGTATTGTCATGTTCAGTGACAACTGAGCACTTAATTGTGGGCTGTCTTTCTTGTTCTCTGCCAGAACTGCTGAAGTCTAAAGCTAAATAGCACTACTCACCTCAACTATCCTGGACCCCTGATTTTGGAATACCATGACAGATGATTAGAAGACAGTAAGTTTAGTCCTGCAAATAAGTGTATTTTTTGTTTAATGGTTAAATTCTTACTCTCAATGAATCTTCCAATATTTTTGTTAGTTACGTTTCTCCTGTAGAAAAAAAATTATAAGAAATTATGAAATCTTGAAGGAATTGCAAGAAAACTATAGGCATTCTTCAATTATAGCTAACAGATTTTTAATGCTTACTATATACCAAATAGTAAAGGAAAATAGGTAGCTATGTTTCCTTATTATCAAGCCTACTGGAAGAGTTGTATGTTATAACAGAAAATAGAAACTAACATATGCTGAGCATTTTCTATGTGACAAACACACCAAAAGAGCACTACATGAATTATCTCACTCAGTCACTAAAGCCACATGATGAATCCTATCACTCTTATCAATAACATCATCCTTAATAAATAAATAAATAGTTTAGTTAATATTGTCTATGTTTTGATTGATTGCCAGTGGGTTAAAAATACAACAGTAATAATAATTATAGTCATAATAATAAACATTCTTAAGCCATACTGATACTTTAACTACAACTGGTATGTAAAGTTAAGAGCTACTATCACAAACTGTTTAAAATAATTAACACTTGGTGGGCCTGTACCTCACTCCCTGCATATACTCCCCCCACTTAAAAAACAATAAGACCACCTTTTGCATCCTTATTCAATTAGTCCCCCACTTAATATATTACACTGAAGAACAATTTTCCCGCTACTGGGATCCTGTTACTGAACAAGCCCTAATTAGAACCAAACATGAGCCTATAACTGCAATTACCCTGGCTGTTCTCCTCAGATTGGGCACTACAGAGACTGGGGTGTGCATAACCTCTCTTGTTCTCTACAACAAACATTATTCAGATCTTCACCTGTCAATTGATGAAGACTTGGAGCGGATGAAAGCTGCCATATCCCACCTTGAAAAATTCTTGTCCTCCCTCGCTGAGGTCGTTCTACAAAATAGGAGGGGTCTAGACTTGCTGCATCTCCAGCAAGGGGGACTTTGTGCTGCCCTCAAAGAAGAGTGTTGCTTTTATATGGACCACTCTCGGGTAGTCAAAGATAGCATGGCCAAGGTTAGAGAAGGCTTAGAAAAAAGAAAAAGACAATGAGAACAGGAACAGAGTTTGTTCCATAACTTGTTCTCCACCTCCCTTGGCTTACTACCTTGTTGCCTTCCATTCTGGGCCCCCTAGTAGGATTTCTCCTCCTTATCTCTTTTGGCCCCTGGGCTTTTAGATGCCTCACTCACTGCCTTTATAAAACAAGAGCTAGATGCTTGAGATGCTCAAGCAATACAGGTGCATTATCATAAACTTGACTTGACAGACCAAGGCCATGATGAGCCTGAACACTAATATGCCTCCGTTCCCCCTTCCTCAACACGGTGAGAATGGCATATACTCAGATATTGCCTGCCATAAGGCATGGGCACCTGCAAGGGGTGTGGGACAAGGTACCACAGGGGGAGAACCCAATTGTCCAACTCTGAGTCCCCTGAGAAGTAAACCTGATTGCATAGAGGTTGATGTCGAAAAATGTCTTGTTCACTGTAGGTTGGTGATGCCCACAGACAGCAGATCAGAACCTCCCTCTCCTCCTCAAAAAGACATCTTGGTAGGCCAATCTGGGCCTAAGAGGATCAGGTCAATGCTTCCCCCTATGGTTAATGCCTGCTCCTTCCGGGGACCAATGCTCACCCATATATAGTGGATCCATCTGCCTCCTCTTTTAATTTTAAGAGAGGGAGGAGATGTTGGGGACAATAGGCCATATGGCCAATATTCAGCCATCTTGTCCAAGTCTGTACCTTTTAAGTTTCTGTCTTTCCCAGAGCTTACCTTTCACCAGAAACTAGCTGACCCTGTTGTAAGTCAGCAGCTAAAGACAGATAGAGATGGAGCGACCCTGTTGTGAGTCAGTAGCTAAGGACAGATAGGGATGGAGCGACCCTGTTGTGAGTCAACAGTTAGACTAAAGCTAGGTGAAGACAAAGCAAGATGCCCTGTGTGGCAGGACATGATGACCCTGCCTGGAATTCCCTGTGTTTTGAGAAAAGCCTGCAGCTGGGTTGCTATAGCAATATGCTTCCCTGCCTTCTGACTTATAAAAGCTGCTGCCTGACTAATAAAGTTTGAGAGTTTGATCAATCAGACTTGCTCTCCTTTCTTGTGTCTTTCATTCTCAACAGGTGACCTCCCTCCCAAGTTTTAGTCGAACCCCACAAGTCAGGTCACACACACACACACACACACACACACACACACACACACACACACACACACACACACGCACGCACTAATTTAAACTCAATATTTTTAAAGACTTTTAAAAAATAGTGATCTCCATTGAAGTGAAATAACCACTACCCATTCTAGTCTCTATTACCACACTAGATCTTAATTCAGATCTCAAGGACATTTTGTTTTTCACACTGGGACAAAATATTTCATAGTTGATTCATGTAGACCACTGTTAAAAGCCTGTTTCTGACCCGGAGGGTCCTGGAACCCTACAAGAAGACCATCAAGGCTGGCGGATCCAGACCTCGGGAGGCCTACACAAACTACTGTACCAACCAAGGGCAATGCATGCAGTAAATCTGGATCCCCTATCCAGATCTAGCCAATGGACAGCACATTCTCCCCAGTTGTGTGGAGAGTGGGAACTGACTTGAACATGACCTCTGGTGCCCCATATTTGACCTCTTCAGGGGAGACCTGATGACACTCAGAGGAAGAGTAAGCAGGGACCAGGATGAGACCTGATAGGCTGTGATCATATGGTGGGTGAGGAGGTCCCGCTCAGTCACAGGCCTAGGGGAGGGGAATAGGATGAAAGAGGGAGGGAGGGAGGAATGGGGAGATACAAGTGAGGAGATAACAATTTAGTTGTGATCTGAATAAATTATTTAAATAACAAAGCCTGTTTCCTTTTGTTTATGGGGAAAGCACCAAGTCGTCGTCTGTCTATACTTCTAGGGCAGCAAATATCCTAGGTCAGTGAGTGATTTGGCAATTCTTCCTTGCCACCATCTATCAATAAGCATTTTCCTATGAATCTTGCCACTTCTAGCTTTGGCCATACGGTCACCAACTGCCTTGGATTGCATGTCTTGGGTACTTTGCCAGGACATAGCTTTGTAGTGACAAAACCAGAAATGTGTCAAGCAGTTATCCTCTTTCTTGTGCTCATTATCACCTTTGAGTCCCCAAGCCGTTTTTAAGTCCCATGTGAGTGGAGAAAGAAAAGTCTTGCTCATCTCTGGGCCACAGTTTGCCATCTTTACAAACCCCAGTACTGAGCCAAGCAGTGAACATTGTGTTCCCCACCACCTGCCCCAGGGACCTAGCGACAGCAGGATACGTCATCACTAGCTGTCAAGATGCAACACTTTTCCACTGTCTCCATGAGCCACACCCTCCCTGTGCACATGCGCTATATCCCATTATAAAAACCCATTGCCTCCTCTGACTGCTTTCTTTTTCCCTCCACCCTTTTCCAGAGGCAGCCTCCATATGCCCCCTCCCCAATAATCCTCCCACATGAAATCAGTCACATGGTGTGACTTTGTGGCATCTGTCATTAGATCTTAACAGTCCCTCTCTTCACACAGTGACACCCCAAAATGGTCTTAGCCTATCTTCCCACTGACAATGCAGTGTCTTAGCTCTCTTTGGCTGGATATTACCCAAGAGTTCTGGGCGTGGCTCTCATTTTATACACAAACAACTTGGACATTTGCGTTGCTACATGGGTCTATTGTAGGCTTTTTGGCTGCATTTTCAGTGATTATGATGACAATCTTAGCTCTGTCTCCTAGACAGTGGAGATCTAAGATCATATCTTGGGCTTTTAGCAGCAAAAACAAGCTATCCGTCTGTCCCTCCTCCACATTCGCCAGTTCCTGTTAGGATTTTCTGTGCGAATGTTTCCTTCTGAATTTCAAACACTTATGTAGTGCATGGCCGTCTCTGCTCAGTCTTTTCTTCCATTCTTCTTGGTTCTGTTATGCCACCCATCCCCCATCGCTCCAGTTGTTTGAGGTACCTTGGACACCACAAGTCCAAGGTGTGTCACTAGGGGTACACTTTGAGTTTTAAAAAGACTCACTGAATTCTCAGTCCTTCCTCTCTCTTCTCTTTCTCTCTCTCTCTCTCTCTCTCTCTCTCTCTCTCTCTCTCTCTCT
>OU015758.1:35308775-35340057 GCA_907169655.1 Acomys percivali
TCTCTCTCTCTCTCTCTCTCTCTCTCTCTCTCTCTCTCTCTCTCTTCTTCCCTCCCTCCCTCATCAAGATGTAAGCTATAAGCTGTCCCTGCTCCCATGACTTTACTCTGCGAACATGGACTCCAACCCTCTGAAACCATGGTCATGTTGTTTTATCACAGCAATGGAACAGTAAATAATACACCATGAGCCTGGGCTGAACTCTAAACGAGAATATTGTGAGATACAATCTCTTCATTCGTTACACCAGTTCAGTTGGTCACAAAACTTACACCCTAGTGAATTCTTATTGCTAAACTCGGATCGATTCCCCAACTCCCAGCTCTATTCCAACATCAGCCTTGCTTTTTCAAGTAACTCCTGTCATTTGTACCCAGATTTATCACAAGTACCTCAAGTTCAGTCTTTCTAAAAACAGAATCCATTATTACTTTCCCTAGGCTTGTTCTTCCTCTGGTTGCCTTGAATCACCATACCAGAAACAATCCTCACAGTGGCACCCTTCCCACCCAGAGGTGATCCAGCTCAGCCTAGCCAAACTAGAAATGAGGAAACTGAGGCAGAAAGAAACACAAAGTGAGCAACTGCCTTTAGCTTCTCTCTTTCCTCCTGAGGCTATCCTCATCTCAGCTTCACACTCTCTCTCACAGGAACTTCTCTGATGTGGTCTCCACAGTTGACATGTAGAGAGAAGTATGTTGAATAAGAAACCCGGAACTTAAGAAGTGTTGCATACTTCCTTCTTTACGAAGGCCACCCCTGCCAGGGAAGTCTGCTAGTAACTATATGCTATTGGTTTGATGGATGAGGGCAATACAAAGCAACTTGCTTAATCCATCAGCAGGACTTCTGAAAGTATTCCCATCATAATGTTCTTTGATTGTTTTAATTTGCTACTATCTTTCTCATACTTTTCTATCTCTTTTTACTGCTATGATGAGCTTATAGAAATGTTGCCTTTTCCAGAATGTGACAGGAGGAATCCTGCACATAGGAAATGTTGACGTTTAAGTTTATTTCCTGCTACCTGGCCAGCAACAAACAATTTTATTAAAACAACAAAACAAAGATATATACATCGATATCGTTGAAAAGGACATTTAGGCGAATGTCTTAGGAAATACTTTTTGTTTGTTTGGTGTGGTGGTTTGAATGAGAAATGGCTTCTACAGGCTCATATATTTGCAAACCTTATCCCCAGTTGGTGAGCCCTTTGGAAAGATGAAGAGGTGTCCTTGTTGAAGGAGGTATATTCTTCAGGGTGGCCTTTGAGGTCTCAAAAGCCAATACCAGGTCCAGGGGCTTTCTCTCTACCTGATGCCTATGGATCCTGATGTAGCTCTTAACGACTTGTCTGCCTGCATACCAACATGATCCCTGAGATCGTGATAAAGGAATCACCCACCGAAACTGTAAGCAAGCCCCCAATTAAATGCTTTCTTTATAAGTGTTGCCTTGGTCATGGTGTCTCTTCACAGCAATTGAACAGTGACTAAGACAGTGGTTTTGTTTTGTTTTATGTTGTGTTGTTTTGTTTGTTTTGATCACGGGGGGGGGGAATCCTCAATTTTGTTTACAAATACAAGACCCCTTGCTTGTCTAATCTACTCTGATCATTTCTACTTCAGATACATAACTCTCCCTCCCACACGTAGGTTTTCAGGAGTATGCCTTTTATACAACCATAGACTTTTGTAGCTGCATCCTACCAGATAACACAGTTCAGTAATTCTTATTTTAAAACTATTTTAGGAGCTAGGGAGATAGCTCAGTCCGTAGAGTTCTGGTTGTACACGCACAGACCTGAGTCAGATTTCTAGCACCCTTATCAAAGGTGAACAAAATAGCAACACCTGTCACCCCAGTCTGAAAGAAACAAATCCCCAAAGCTTGCTGTTCAAATGGTCTATCTAATATTGTTTAGTTCCGGGTCCAGAAAGAGTCTATCTCAAAAAATAAGGTAAAATGAATGAGAAAGATCCCTGCATGTGTACCCACACACACATGCATGCACACATACTTGAAGTCATATATACATTTATATCCCCACCCAAAACACAATTATGACAGTCTTTTAGCATACTTTCAAGTACAGAGCAAGATTGAACAGCTATTGAATGGTCATCTGTCACTACACATGCACTCATCTCCCTGCTATCATAGTATCAGAGTGGTGCATGTATTGAAATTAACTTTATAGACACATCATTGTCATATAAAGTCCATAGTTCACATGCAGATTCACAATTGGCCAATCTATTGGTTTGGACTGTGGGTGAGGTTGTGCCTGATCAGCATCATGTAGAATATTCTCCCAACCTACATACACTCTCGGCCCTACTTAAATGCCACTTTCCTTTGTAACCTCTGAATACAGCTATTTTCTCCATAGTTTTAAAACCTTTTCTACAGTGTCTAAGTTGAAATCATATACTTCATAGCCCTTGCGCATTAGTGGTTTTCACTCAGCAGTAGATCTTTAAGGTCTGCACACCATTTCCAGGGCTTACTAGCTCATTTTTAAATGCCAAACGGGCCTCTATTATCTCAATGTATGCAAACACTTTTGTACATTTTAGTACACTTTAGTACAGCCACTTGGGAAAATAATTTGAAGCCTTCTTACAAAACTAAGCATATTCTTACCATATGATATAGCAAATTAAATTCCTAGGCATTTACCAAAGGAGTTCAAAACATATGTCTACAAGAAAACCTGCACACACATGTTTATAGCAGATTTCTTCATGGTTTCCAAAGCTTCAGAACAAGCAAGATGTTCTTCAGTAGGTGAAGGGGTAAGTTGCAAGCCTTGCGGACAATGGGATGTTATCCAGCACCCAAATGCTTTAAAAACCAACATCATTAGGACAATAATTCTTTTCCTCAAACATATTTAAAGCAAAGTGGCATTCTGTCATTGAGAGCAGGAGGAGCCCAGAAGCGTCTACGACGGCTACCTTCAAAGAACAGTCAGCCCAGATTGAAAAAGCCACTGCCCAGAGTCACGTGGCTGGTTGGAAATATCCAGGCTCTCCACTAGACCAACTAGATCAGACTTCATTGTCTGTCACTGTGGTTGTCTGTCACAGTGCAGAAGGTGAGTCCTAAGACCTTGTACAATCAGAACAAATGGTCTGCCATGAAGGTACATTCCTGGTTCCAACACATGGCATATTTCTTAAGGATTTTATTTTTCAGGGAAATGGTTTGTTAAATAACTTTGTTTCTTTGAGAACTACTTGCTTTAGCGGTGTTACATTCTTTAAACTGTTTCAGAAGAGAGTGACTTGATTTTCAATATTTGTGTGTTCAGAAAAAGCAATGGGGGAACAAGACTAGGAGGGGATGATTCTGCTCCTCACACAACAGGAGCCTGAAGAGTTTGGTGGGATCAGGGAACAAGAAAACAGAAAGGCATCCTGAGCAAGATTGCAGGAGACAGTTTTGTTGAAGTCAGTACTTTCTCACTTCAGCAAAACGGTATTTGACATAAAGCAAGTAGAATCGGGGTTAGAGATGTAAATAACCTCAGGGGGAGCAAAAAAATGCTAAATTCAGAGCGCAGATCACAAAAGGTGACACACTTGGAATTGTTTGATTTGGGGTATTTTCCTTTCCTTGTCTTTTTTTTTTTTTTTTTTTTTTTCTTATTTTAGGGGAGAGAACTCATTCCCAAGTCTAATCTCTGAACACACTGTAAGATTTACTAAACTTTGGAGGACTTTGTACAGATGTTTAAGCTCTGAGAACTACGTGTTTTTTTTTAAGCCATGGAAGATTGATTTCATGTTTTCCTTTCGGAGCATTACGATGTGGATTTGGCAACGAATGGGGTTCCTGTGCTAATTTCCTCTTGCTCTGTGTAATTAGTCAGCATTTTAAATGAGGTAACAGGATATAATTGTCCACTGTCCATTGCAGCCTGTTTGTTTATGACACACTCCGAGGTCTCTAGACACACAATAGTATCACCCACCTCCTTGCTTGTGTAGCTGTCTCTTTCCTCGTTTTTTATTTCTCTGGTTCTTCTCCCCTCAGTCCCCACTTCCTTTGTGGGCAATACAAGAAGGCACGTTTCCTTCCAGCTGGCAAGGCATTAAGGAGGTCGGAAGGGGTGTACAAGAGTGACTTGTACACTCCCTGGAGGCCAATTACACATGGAATCCTCCTGATCTGCCCTGATCGGGGAGTGGGGCTTCCCTCCACTGCCTATTGTGCTAGCTCAGAGCCACCTGATCAGCCTGGTCCTACACAGTATTTAAATTAGAGAGTCACCAGTGCTGGACCCAAGTCAGGGCCTCTAGGTAACACTGGGGAATAAATTAACATTCTACTGTTGTTCCAAAGCCACATGGACACCATTATTAGAAACCCATCAGTAATAAAGGGGCTTGTTATTCAGGTCTTCAGAAGAAAAGGTGGTGAAATAGCATCATGCAACTGTGTGCTGTTGCGCTGAGTATCCACACAAAAATTAGCACATTGTCTTTTGTTAGTTTAGTGACAGAGCAATGGCAGTTTAATACAGCATCACACTCTGTGACTATTAGAACAACTTTTCTGCAAGAGTTTCTTTTGATATCATCTAATACAGGAAAAAGAAGAAAAAGAAGAAAGAGAAAATATGGCAGTGTTAATATATGTATTGGCTAGACCTGTAATCTTGACATTACTGAAAGCCATTGTGAGAAGTCAAGCAAGACAGAGTTCTGGCTTTACAGATCCGCATTTGAAAGGCGGGGGGGGGGGGGGGGAACAAGAGAAAATGACTGATAGGCAAGTGAGCAAGCATCAAACAAACTGGCTTTGAGCAAGAATTATTTGAGGAAATATATGTTTCAAAATCAATAGCAAAGCACTTTACAGAATTTTGGGAAGTAAAGAGAAGGACATTGAATTTATTGAGGACAAATCTTGGCAGGACATCATGATGAAATACTTTCATTTCATAGCAAAAAGGAGAAAAAAAAGTCTTTGTGGAGATTTCCTGCATTCTTTTTGTTTCCTAACCCCCCCAAGGCAATTTGTGATATTGCTACTGAAAAATGTGCAGTGAATTTCCACAGTGAGCCTCACAGCCCTTTACATAGAGTGCACATCTATTATGCAATCACGTTGATCTATCAGCCGTTCACTTTTCACTACTTTTACAACCTATGTTACAGCATCCTGAGACACAGAACACTGGGAAGTGGAGTGGAGGAAAATTGCCCCTTTAAAGAACTCTAACAGCTTTTAAACTTCAGCAATAAAAATATTTTTAGGTAAAATATATTGTCATTCTCCCTCGTAAAAAACTATGAACATAACAGTAATGTGAAACAACAGTCAGGTTGTGACTACTTTAGGAAAGTGGAGTTCAGGAACATTCTTTCCCTACAGTAAATGGGAACTATACAGTAACTACCACTTACAGACATTAGAAAACATTTTACATTTTGTTTACTTTTCAAAGAGACAAAGTAATAAGATAACAACCCAGATATGTTTTTGTATCACTTTTATTATTAGAAAATGATTAAATACTATTGCCACTATAATTTCTATTACAATTCTGTGTGACAGAGGTTCAGTATGGATGGTGCATAAAACCATTCCAATAACAAAAGGTGGCAAAGTTGTTCTAAAACATTAAAAGTCTTGTTGAAATTCATGACATGTATGGAAATATGTGCCTCGATAAGTCATGTCGGCTTGAATTTCTGCTCAAATGTATTTACATATGTTTGTCATAGTTATGTCTTTAAAGGGAGTAGTAACTTAATATATTAAGAATTCAGATAAGGTGACTTTAAAAACTAATATCTCAACAATGAATAAATATTTGAAAGGAAATTGATAGTAAAAGTGAAGATATCTTATCTTTACCAATAATTTCATATATACAAATAACACCAATAGGATAATTAGCATTTGCTTATGATGAGATTAAAGTTGAGTCAAAGGCTTAGAAAGAAATTTCTGATGAAGGAAGAGTTAGGGAAGTGGGTGAACAATACTGTTGACACACATGACAGGAAGAAACACTACAGCCTGAGGAGCGATCGGATTGTCACAGGTCTTACAGCTGCCTATGTCTACAGCTGATTGCCTTTCTTGAACTGCTGATCAAAGAAGTAGTAACAATTAGGAAAAGTATATGATAACTAGAATCTTATTTCATACATCAATATAATCAAAATATAACAAATTGTGTCACAATGGATAAATGACAAAGTAATCATGTTGTAAAATACATACCAATTTCCAGGGACCAAAAAAAAAGAGTTCAATAAATTGTTGTAGAATAAATAAATAAAATGTAACTTTCATCTTTTATAAGATTGACTATAATTGATTTCTAGCCATAGTTTATATTTGCATGTATATGGGCATACATATATGCACGTGTGCTCATATTTATTATAATTAAAATAAATTTATAATTTTATAGTATATACCATAACAACTCAGCACATATATACAAATGTAATGATCTAATCAAAGTAATAGGCATTCCTATTTCATCAAGTGTCAATCAGTTCTATGACTTGTAATTACACATTCCAGCATTTTCAGTTATTTGAACTATATCATAGACTGTCAACACCAATAATTGTCCTACTTTGATAAGTTAGAAAACTAGATCTAATTTCTCCTTTTTATTTACTTTCTTTTTTTTTTCCTGTCTTTCAGCCTTTGGTGGCCACTACTCCACCTCTTTTTTCTATGAAATCAGCTTTTTGTTTTCTACAGATGAAGGCATAATTTTGGCCTGAGTGTGACTTATTCACTTAACACTTAATAACCTCTTGCTCCATCCATGCTGCTGAAAATGACATGACCTTATTCTCTTGTATACAAGCCCCATTTTTCTTCAGTTCATTCAGTGAAAGACACTTCTTGATTCCACATCTTGGTTTTTGTGAATAGTACTACAGTGACTATGGAGTACAGGTATTTTGGGGGAACATATATATTTTTATATAACATGTCCAGATAAATATGGCAGAAAGAGCTTTGGATTAAATTTTCCACTTTGAGATTTAAATAATGTAAATAGCTAACTTATTAAAGTTTACAACAAGCAAATGCCTCTCTTAAAATTTTCTCTTTCGTTTAGTGTGTCTTCCAATGGCACTAACAAAATTTAGACAACACCAAGCAACAACTTCTTACATGAGTAATATAGGGCACTAAGGTCTTTGGACATAACAACCTCCTGTAGAATAAAATGGATTGGCGCCAATAGATAGGACCTTTCGTCCACCCGTTATGGGCATTTCTACTTTTGCTCACCAGCCTCCTGTTAAATTCCCAGGGACTGAATTAATTGCAGGTGTCTGCTTCCAAAGGAGTGAAGTCTGTGAATTATACATGGCACTGCAGCACTCTCATCGTGTCACATCCCGTTATGCTCCTTCTCCCTGTATACTGGCATAACACAGTGCGACACAGGAGAACACATGGACATGGTACAGACGTCAAAAAATAAACACTAACTTTTGACAGATAAATATAGAGCACATATTTTGAGTTTTGGAATTCTTTGAGCAAGTTATTCAGTCTTATAAAAGCTGATAGCACAATTACTTACATCTAGTCCTGGGAGACTTCAACTTAAGTTTAGAGGCAGCAACAATAAAAAAAAGTTAAAAGAAAACATAATACCACAAAATAGTTAAATTTATTTAGAGGACACTTGAAAATATCTTCTATTGCCAATAAGTTAAACTATCTCAGAAAATGCAACTGATTATCACAGCTCCAAAGGGCAGAAGCACTAACAGAGAATGGATCTTGCTTAATTTACTGTACATCTAGGAGTTGGGATTTGGAAGCCAAAATGCCACCAATGGGCATGGGATAGGAATAAATAAAAGGTGGTAAAAACCTTGTTTAACACAGCATACAAGTCAGTGTTCAGGTCCCTCCAGCTATTATTGTTTTTGCTTCTCTTGTTATTTGTTTAACATCAGAATAAGCATGTATGTCAACTCTAAAGTCCCACAAGATGCAATATTAGTTTAAGTTAAGCTCATAAATAGTACTTAAAGAATAAATCATATATATATATATGTTCATATAATATATATGTTCATATAATACATATAGATACACACATATATTTACATATATATTCATTGAAATCTACACTAGGAGAGAAATATTGCAGTCTTTAATATCAAGATAGAAGTTTGAAGTGTCCTTATGCTTATTGACCTGAGCGATGACTTTCTGAAATGAACTTTTGTTCCTTTCTTGGGGGAGGAAGGGTAGAGATTGTACTATGCCTGTTTTCTCTGGGTTCTCAGAGGCAGGGCTTGTCATGGAGAGTTCACTGTCTACTAACTTGTCAGTAAGCTCTATCTTCAGAGCAGAGCTTAGAGTGATGCAATGCAGGGGAAAGGAAAAGGTACAGGATGCAACAACGTGTTTCAGTTGAGTACTCTAAGAGAAACTTCTAGAATGTGTAGAAACACTTCTCAGAAACCAGGTATAAGGGCACATGCTTTTAGCCAAGAAGAAGAGGCAGGTGAATAATTGAGTTTGATGCCAGCCTCATCTGCATAGCAAGTTCAAAGCCAGCCACAACTTTGCAGTGAAACCCTGTCTCAAAACAACAACGACAACAGCTACAGCAAAAACTTCCAAGAACCACGAGGAGAGGAAAATGATACAGAAGCTTTTTGATCAGCATTTACCTTCTATGCTTTTAAATCCCACCTGAAAGATAACCATACACATTCCCTAGCTTCACATTTATAAACCCAAAGTACAAATATTATCAACAATGTCCCACATATGCCAGTCAACATCTCTAAAGAACAAGATAATCACATAGGGTCACGGCGGGTCTGATAGACTGTACCTGCACAAAGTCCACCAGACCCCCCCCCCCCCCGCCAGGCAGTACTGCAGCAGAGGCTAAGATCAACCAGGTAAACCAGTGGGATGTTAAACTTTATCTGTCAGATATCTGGTTCTAAGCACAACTTCTGAGGTATACAAAACGCAACATATAGTCAAAATAATTATTGAAAACAAAACAACTCTCATTAATTGATTTCCATACTTAGGATTTTCACTAAAAATAGTCTTTGACACAAAAATTTATAAACCCAAGTAATTTTTAAAAAATTTTTACATATTATCTACTCATTCAATAGATAGTTTTGTTTGGGTCTTAATCATATTGTGTTAGATGGGAGTCATTTAAGGATGTATCTGCCTGATTCTACTCTGCCCAGATTACTTTCCTTCCTCATGGTCTTGTTTCCTTCCTCATGGTCTTGTTTCTCTAGTCACAGTTCATTGCCCCTTATTGATTGTTTACTTATCCTCTCTGGAGCCTTGTGAGACAGAAGAAATTAGAACAATCTACAGCCACATCCCCTCCCCTTTCATAGCTTGCTCCTATGCATGGGTGAGCTATCTTCTTATGAGGCCCCAGCCTATCAATCTTTGTGCTAAAATATTGACAAACAACTCTCTTCTCTTCACCTTTAATAATAAATTCTACATCTATAGAGGATCAGCGTAAGATACAAATGTGTGCTCGAAGATTCTAATCTTTATTAAGTCCTACCTCCTGACAATTAGCTGAAGAAGCCAATAGCCCATTTCTCTGCTCCCTTAACAGAAATTGTTCTTTGTGTCTTCTAGTATATTCTCTTTAACTTGTTTCTATTTAGCCATGACTCTTAACTGGTCACTAAACCTAAATTGAGAAGATCATTAGTGATGACGACACCAATGGACAGGTCTCTTTTCCCCTTCAACAGCCAGAGCTCGAACACAGCTTATATTCTTCTATTATTTTAAAGTTATGTTTGTTCTGGATTTTTTAATAAGTATATTTAATTTATTCTTTGAAATTTTCATATAACATATTTGAACATATTTACTCCTTGCAACTTCTTTTTTTAATGGTTAAAAATATTTATTGTTCAAACACCAAACAGACAAAATAACTCCCCCCTTGATTTCCTTTTACACTCTTTTTGACTTTTCATTTTCTTTTCTTTTTATTTTTTTAAATATACTTTTATATTATTACTCACATATTCAATAAACTACATACACCAAAAAGAACCATGATGCAATTAGGAATTACAGAAATGTTATATTATTAGCGTTTTGACTATTTGTATTTGGCAGCATTGGTGAAAATTATAGAAGCCTTGAAAGAGGAAAATGTTTTGTTTTTAATGGGCTTTCCTTCTACTTCCCTGTCTGTTCATTCTCGCTCTCTTTGCTTGTTAGTCTCTATCGTCTCAACTTCTAAATGTTGGAGATCCCCAGGATGCAAACTTTTGATTTCTTTTCTCTCTATGCACTAATATTTGAGATGACATCATATAATTCCTGTAGCCATGACTGCAAATGCTATCTACACTCCGAAGACTCCCATAAGCATATCTTCATTCTTGTGATCTCCCCCATGTCCCTAATCACATATCTGGATATCTGCATGACATCTCTAAATACCTAAAAAGCATCTCTCTCGTGTCACCTCCCCACTCATTGCACCCAGTCCAAAGGAACTAAATAGATCCTACTCAAACACCAATCTTTTCTCCCTCCTATGAACTACCTCTCATAGCCCATCCCTATTTCGAAGTGTCAGCTCCCAATATTTAAAAACAAATTTTTCCAGGTACTCCCAGCAGTAACATACCTAGGATCCAAGAAGAATCTCTTACCAGGCAACACACTACCACCATACCGTTCTAAGAATCAGGGAGCACAACAGAAGCCAAGGAACAAAACAACCACCTAACAAAAGCAAGACCATTTATCAACTCCTAGGATTAGAAACCTTCCAAACTGTCTCCTCAACTGTGTCAAAAGTTGATCATGTTCTCATTTTTATCCATCTGGTGTTGAAACCTCTTCAAGGACCTCTACCATAATAATAATAAAGGTGATTTTAATGTCTTTATCTCGTGCTTCAGCTATGTTGCAATACTCAGAGCCTGTTGTGGTAGGGTTGTTGGGGCCCTAGGGGAGATATGTTATTCTGGTTGTTATTGTGTTTTTACACTGGCTCTGAAGAGGCACCATGCCCACAGCAACTCTTATAAAGAAAAACATGTAACTGGAGCTGGCTTATGGCTCAGAGGTTAAGTCTTTCATTGTCATGCCAGGAAACATGGACACGTAGGCTGACATGGTACTGGAGAAGGAGGTGAGACCTCTACATCTGAATCAGCTGGCAGCAGGAAGAAAGAGTGAGACACTGGGCCTAGCTTGAGCTTCTGAAACCTCAAAGCCCAACCCCAGTGACACACTTCCTCCAGCAAGGCCACACCTACTCCAACAAGGCCACAAATCCTTTCAAATAACGTCACTCCCTATGATCCTATCAGGGCTGTTTTAATTAAACCACCATGCTGGACCTAAAGACAGATACTAAGGAAATTCAGAGTATCATAAAGACATATTATAAATACCTGTGTCCACCGATATGCCAAAAAAATCTAAAGGAAATGGATAACTTTCTCAGTGTATACCACCATTCAAAGTTAAAACAAGATCAGATATGCAATTTAAGCAGACCTATAACCCCTGGTGAAATAAAAACAGTAATTAACAGTCTTCCAAACAAAAAAGCCCAGGGCTAGATGGTTTCAGTGAAGAATTCTACCAGACTTTCAAAAAAGAGCTAATGCTAATAATCCTCAAATTACTCCACAAAATAGAACCACAAGGAATATTGTCCAGTTCATTTTATGAGGCCACAGTTACCATGATACTCAAAGTACAAGGAGAGCCAACATAGAGAATTACAAATGACTTTTTCTAACTAACATAGATTCAAAAATACTCAATAAAAATACATGTAAACTCAATTCAGGAACACATATCAAAGATGATCCACCACGATCAAGTTGGTTTCATATGAGAGATGCAAGAGTGGTTTGACATATACAAGTGGATAATATAATCTACTATATAAATGAAATGAAAGATAAAAAACCATACGTTCATCTCATTAGATACAGAAAAAGGCATTTGGCAAAATTACAACACTACTTCATGATAAAAGTCCTGGAGAGATTATGCATATAAAGATATATACCTAAGCATAATAAAAGCAGTTTACAGAAAATCTGTAGCCAACATCAACTTAAGTGGAGAGAAATTCAAAGCAATTCCTCTAGAATCAGGAACAAGACAAGGCTGTCCCCGTTTTCCATACTTATTCATACTTAAAGCCTTACTAGACTAATAAGACAACTTAAGTAGATCAAGTGGATAATTATCAAGAAGAAAGAAGCCAAAATAGCTTTATGTGCAGGTGATGCAATGCTATGTATAAGTGGCCCTAAGAATTCCACCTGGAAAACTCTACAGCTGAGAGACACTTTCAACAAAGTATCTGTATACAAAATTAACTCACAAATATCAGTAGTCCTCCTATATACAATAGACTGAGCAAGAAATAATGGAAACAATGTATTTCAGGATAGCATCAGCCCTAAACAGGATGTCTCCATTAAAATCTTCTCATTGGGGCTCAGAGAAGAGAAGGAGTAAATTGTGTCAGAGTCAGGAGGTGTAGAATGTGTAAAAGTGATGAAGAGCATCAAGAACACAGGCCCTCAAAATCAAAATGATCTACTCACATATGAGATCACAGAGACTGAGGCAGCATGCACAGAGCCTGGACAGATGTGCAGCAGATGGGATCCTACGCCTAAAAAGAGAAGTGGACATGTGTACCCATCCATAACCCGGAAGCTGTCTTCGATTGGTAACCACTCGCAAATGAAAGTTTAATTTTCTCCAAGGGAGTTTCACAGCCACTCTTAAGGGTTGAATGCATGCACAGCAGTATAGCTGAAAAATAAAATAAAATAACTCAATGGCATCTTTAGTGATTCCTTGTCTCATAATGTTGTTGAAAGGACTATTCCTTTTTATATTTTTATTATTTTTAAATTTTATCTTATTTTCATTATTTTATTTTAATTGTGTGCATACATATTTCTTTTCTATTTTTACCCTATAATTCCTTTGTGTACATGTTATGGTTTCCAGTTTAGTGTTTTTTATGGAATTCCTGAGTGTGCAAACAAGTGGGTGTCTATTTCCTATGCCATCTCTTGGCCTCTTTTCCTTCTGTTGTTTTGTTATTGTTGTTTTAGTTTTCTGTCCAATTATGGTGTGTTAGGATTTTATTTGTTTGTTTGTTTGTTTGTTTGTATTACTATGTTTTATTTTATTGTATTTTGTCTTGTTATAGTTTATCTTGTATAGAAGCTTGTTTGTTTTCTAATGGAAGACAGAAATGAGGAGGTTCCAGATGGGAGAGGAGGTGAGGAAGAACTGGGAGGAGTAAAGGGCAGAGAAATTATTATCAGAATATGTGAGAAAAGAATCTATTTTCAATAAAAGGAAAATAACAACACTTACCAGACAATATCCTCAGAGACAGATCCAGAGGTGTTCTTCGAGAAGGTCATATGTGCTTATAACCCAGGCATTACGTCACACATCTTCCCACCCATCAAATTAGACAGACCCTTTCATTGATTTTACCATCCTGAAAGTGGCTTGTGTAAAGACCTTGGAACCATCTTTGTCTCCCCTCTTGGCTTCTCACACGTGGTCTATCAGCAAACTTCTATCTGCTGAACTTGGACACTGTAACCAAGAATTGAACTCTCAGTTGCTCAGCATCTGTCTGATCCAAGTGCTCATCACTTGCCTGAGCAACTGGGTAACCTCCTATCTCACATACCTGCTTTTGACCTAACACCCACCTTTCTGTCAATTCTGTGATCTTTGTAATAAGTAAATCATATCAAGGATGGTATCTGTGCTTCCAGTGGCTGCCTCTCTCACTCAGTAACGCTAGCCTACAGGACTACCCAACTTCTTGATATTACTCTTTACAATGTCTTACCACTCTCTCAACTCAAATCACACTTACTACCATGGCTTTCCTCTGAGTATGTCAAAGACTCCAATCTCTACAGCCCCACTGAGCCATCTTGGAGCCTTAGACACTTCCTAGTCATGGGCCTCATCCTTTCTGTTCCAAGTCTCCACTCAGATGTTATCAACTCCACCTCCCCACCAATGCCAAGTCTCTTTTTCCATTTTTTCCCTAAACAAAACACAATCTAAATATTTATGCTTTTCTTTTCTTCTCTGTTCTTCCTTTCTTTGTAAGAACCTGTATAAGAATCCATATTATATCTGTACTTTTTACCATGGTGTAGTTTTCTCCACAGTGATGACAATAGCTTTTCTGTTTAAATATGTTTAGTTATCTCGAAGATAAAAGTGCTATTAAGACAGGCACTTTATATTGTCACTCAGACATTCATAATGACTAGCGTGTACCCAGCATGTGATAGACACTCAGTAAATATTTGTGAAGTGAAATAATGTTATCAGCAGTTAAGAACAAGGAAAATACACATTAGTCACATTTCTATAAAAATTAACTTTCACTCTAGAGAACTCTAACAGGCTCAGCAGAAAAGTAAATTCTAAATAATTTTTAAAATAAAATGGTTATATATGTAGTGAGTAGATCTAAGAGAAAAAAAGGAATCATATATATGTACATATAATTCCACTTGTGTATATATAAAACATATGCATGTGTTTTAATATATATATATAAACTTTACTGTGAACCATTAGAACCCCAGTTTACTTTCAATAGATGTATGTGCTCTGTGAATGAGCACAGAATGGGAAAATAATGAAACAAAACTATTTAACAAGTTGATGATGATGAGAATGAAAATTAACACAATGGTTTAACTCTCCATTGGAACATAAGCTGATAAACACAAAGCCCTATTTTTTTTTACATATATCACAGATAAACTAAGAGCAACTCTCTTAAAGAATAGATAAGCAACATGTAAATTAATATTACCTATCACAATTGTTTCAAAATAGAGATGGTTTTATTTAGTAGGTCAAGTTCATGAAATAAATATATGTGACTTCATATCTAAATACATAAAGTTTCATAAATGGTAAAATAAAATTGAGCTTCAGAGGAGAGTTCCATCACATGGTGGCAAACTTGAAGCCAAGAACTGGGGATGTTCCCTAATGCCCTGTCTATGTAGACAGTATTACAGGAAACTGTTCTTGGGAGCCTTTCCAATGAGAGGTCAGGAGACATCCCTTTTTGTATAGTGATACGGAGATAGATAAAGACAGCATAAGTCTTCTTTGGTGTCCAGAGTATACTGTAGGCACAAAGCCAGCCTTGTTCCCAATACACAGCTAACAGGGGTCATCCATGCAGAGATAGACAGCTAACATCTCACTGTCATGAAATTCAAGCATTCATCAGCAGGATTCCAGGCCATCCACCTCCTCCCATTTCTTTGACATTTTCTCTGTAAGCAAAAAATGGATTCAACACCTTAATTCATTCTCTTTTTCCATTTTTTTCTCTTCCTCTGCCTCATAATCATGATAATGATGATTCATAGTAAAGTAAGGTGATCATATGAAGTCCTTCACAAATTGTAGATGCTTACTAAAAATCATTTTAAACAAATATGCACTTGCTTTGGGGATTTATTTTTTTAATTACTTCTTTTTTCTAATATAATGTCTGCTCCATATTTCAATTTTTATTGTTACTTCTAAAATGGCTTTCCTACTACAATGTCCCTACAAAGCCTCTCACAAAGAACTCTAGTTCTCTGCTTCTTAGCAACTTGACTGCTGTGGCCTCCCTTCTGCCTGGCCATCACTGACATCACTATGCTGCCTGCACCTGGCCCTGGAGCAGTGCCTTCATGTTGAAGCAGCTTGGCTCTGTTCCCCTTCCCCACTCCACTTCCATCTCTAGGACTTTGCATGTTTCCTAACCTCACATTCCTGTTTCTGCATGGAGGATATTTTTGGTCTGCAGGTCCACATCAGTCATCCCATTTAGAACATTCACAAGCCTTGGGGCTTTCACCTGAGTTGGTACTCCTATTTCCATCTGCCCATAGCAAACCATTTTGCTTATTTGGCATATCACAAATGAAAGTCATATCTCTTTCATCTAGCCTCTCCCTAAGCAATTTCAGTTTTTTAAAATGTACTTATTTATTCATTTTACATCCTGGTGGTTTCTCCATCCCTCTTCACCTCCCAGGCCCATCCTTCAACCCTCTCCCATCACCCTACCCCCTTCCCATCCACCTCACCTCATCACATCCTGTCGGGACTGAGTGTGTCCTCTTCTCCTTCTTGACAAGACAGCCCCACCAGGGGGAACTAATTGAAAAGCTGCCAAGAGAGTCCATATGAGAGAGAGCACCCACTCTCCTGATTATGAGACCCACATGAAACCTGAGCTGTCCATCAGCTATGTTTTTGTGGGGAGCTTAGGTCCAATACATACAAGGAAGGTCCTTGGTTGATACTTCAGTCTCAGCAGACCCCTGTAGACTCTGGTGAGTTGGCTCTGTTGGTCTACCTGTGGAGCTCCAGTCACCTCCAAGTTCTTCTCTCCTTCCCTCCACTTTTCCACAAGGATCCTTAAAAATTCCCAAAGGTTTGACTGTGAGTCTCATCATAGCTTTCAAGGCAGCAATCTCAGTTTTAATACCAGAATATGGTAGGATGAACTTAATACCTTCAATTAAAACCCTCTGACTCTTGTGGATCCTCTTATTTTTTCACTTATTTACTCTCTGCTCAAGTCATCTGAACTCATATTCAAAGTACTGGTGATAGCTCAGGCCTAAATATGTGATGACTTGAATTCATTTCATCATCTCGGTCTCCACTAACCCTACCTTCATTAGAGTGTTTTATAATTAAATGATGGCTACAGTTTCCTTGCTTACTTTGGGTTTGCTCCCATTCTAAAGCACTTCTTATGCTTTTAACATATATTGTAGAATTAAACTTACTCTAGCTCCATAGGTTCTTGCTCTAGTTTCTGAATGCTCATCGGAAATGTGCAAACTGTTGATGCTCAAGTACGCATGAGCTTTTCAGACATATAGTGTTAGTTTTGCTCATTATTTGCTTTTCGTTTTTTTTTTTTTCATGGTTTGTTTTTCTTATGGACACTGAACATTGACTTAATGGCAAATATGCACAACCTGAAAGTCTTTCCGTGCCTACATATTGGTCAGAAGTCTAGTATACACTTCAGTCACAAATTATCGCAAATTATCTGTGCTCTGAAGCAAAAAGAAAAAATTGGAAATTTAGAAATCTTGTTACTGTTGTGGGTTTCATATCTTCCCAACACTTGAAAACTTTCATGACGCAATCAGTAGTAACTTCACATATTATTTGATGAACTGAGTCAATAGTTTTAGCATTGGAAATTATAGTAACCCCCCCCCCATTATATGATCACAGCCAATCTGGTCTCATACTGGTAGCCTGCTTACTCTTCCTCTGAGTGCCACCAGGCGTCCCCACCAAGAGGAAGTGGTCAAATAGGGGACACCAGAGTTCATGTCAGAGGCAGTCCCCACTCTTTCCACAAAATTGTGGAAAATGAGCTGACCATTGGCTAGATCTGAATAGGGGGTCTAGGTTTACTAGATGCATTGTCCTTGGTTGGTACAGTAGTTTGAGCTAACCTCCCTGGGTCCAGATCAACCAGCCTTGATAGTCTTTGCATAGGTTCCTGGACCCTCTGGGTCCTACTATTTCCCCATTACTCCATACCTCTCTCACCTGGAGTCCCAGAATATGTCCAAATCCCCAGCTGAATGAAGACTCTCAGTAGACATTCCTGTTGGGCTAATGTCCAATTATAAGTGAGTACCTACCATGTATATCTTTCTGAGACTGGGTTAATTCACTCAGGATGATGATTCCATGCAATTATCTGCAATTTTCAAGATTTCCTTGTTGTTAATAGCTGAGTAGTATTCCATAGTGTAAATGTGCCACAGTTCCTTTATCCACTCTTTGTCTGAGGGACGTCTAGGTTGATTCCAGAATCTGGCTATTATGAAAGCTGCTATGAACATAGTTGAACAAATGTCCTTGTTGTGTGGTAGAGCTTCTTTCAGGTACATGCCCAGGAGTGGAATAGCTGGGTCTTAAGGTAGCCCTATTTTCTGAGGAATTGCCAGATTGATTTCCAAGGTGATTGTACAAGTTTTCACTCCCACCAGCAATGAAGGAGTGTTCTCCTTTCTCCACATCCTTGCCAGCATGTGCTGTCACTTGAATTTTTGATCTTAGCCATTCTTATGAGTGTAAGATGGAATCTCAGAGTCATTTTCATTTGCACTTTTCTGACGACTAAGGATGTTGAGCATTTCTTTAAGTATTTCTCAGCCATTCAATATTCCTCTGATGAGAAATCTCTGCTTAGCTCTGAACTCCATTTCTTAATTGGGTTATTTGGTTTGGTGGTGTTTAATATCTTGAATTCTTTATATATTTTTGATACTAGGTCTCTGTCAGATGTAGGGTTGGTGAAGATCTTTTCCCAGTCTGTAGGCTGTCACTTTGCTCTGTTGACTGTGTACTTTGCCTTACAGAAGCTTTTCAGTTTCATGAAGTCCCATTTACTAATTGTTGACCTTAGAGCCTGGGCTGTTGGAATTTTGTTCAGGAAGTTGTCTCCTGTGCCAATGAGTTCAAAGCTCTTCTTCAATTTTTCTTCTAAAAGATTTATTGTGTCTGTTTTTGTGCATGGTGATAGATATGGAACTATTTGCATTTTTCTACATATTGCCATCCAGTTTGTCCAGCACCTTTTGTTGAAGGTGCTTCCTTATTTCATTGTATAGATTTGGTTTCTTTGTCAAAAATCAAGTGGCCATAGGTATGTGGATTTATCTCTGAGTCTTTGCTTTGATTCCATTGATCAACCAGCCTATTGCTATACCTGTACCCATGCTGTTTTCATTACTGTTGCTCTATAGTACAACTTGAGATCAGGGATGGACATTCCTCCAGAGGATCTTTTGTTGTCCAGGATTGTTTTAGCTATTCTGGGTTTTTGTTTTTCCATATGAAGTTGAAAATTGATCTTTCAAGGTCTTTAAATATTGTGTAGTTATTTTGATTGGGATTGCATTGAATCTGTAAATTACTTTTTTAAGTGGCCATTTTTACTATGTTAATTCTCCCGATCCACAAACAAGGGAGATCTTTCCATCTTCTGATGTCATCTTCAATCTCCTTCTTCAAAGATTTGAAGTTTTTTCAAACAAATCTTTCAGTTGCTTGGTTAGAGTTACTCCTAGATGCTTTATATTGCTTGTGGCTATTGTGAAGAGTGTAGTTTCCCTAATTTCTTTCTCATCATGATTGTCATTTGTACCAAGAATTTAAACATGAATGGGTGCTGGATTTAGTCAAATGCTTTTTTGGCATCTAAGGGGTTGATCATGTGGTCTTTTTTCTTTCAGTTTGTTTATATGGTGGATTACATTGATGGATATCTGTATATTGAACCATCCTTGCATGCCTGAGATGAAGCCTACTTGATCATGGTGAATGATATGTTTGAGATGATCTTGGATTTGGCTTGTGAGTACTTTATTGAGTATATTTGGATCAATGTTCATAAGAGAAATTGGTCTAAAATTCTCTTTCTTTGTTGCATCTTTGTGGGGTTTAAATATCAAGGTGACTATGGCCTCATAGAATGAGTTTGGTAATGTTCCATTCAATTCTATTTTGTGGAGTAGTTTGAAGAGTATCAGTATTAGCTCTTCTTTGAAAGTCTGGTAGACTTCTGTGCTGAAACTATCTGGCCTTGGCCTTTTTTGTCTCTCACAAGCCATCTATGTTGGGCTAATATATACCATGCTTGTCTTTCTGAGTCTGGGTTACCTCACTCAGGATGATCATTTCTAGTTCCATCCATTTCCTGTAAATTTCAAGATTTCCTTCTTTTTAATAGCTGAGTACTATTCCATTGTGTAAATGTACCACAGGTTCTTTATCCATTCTTCAGGTGGAGGACATCTAAGTTGTTTTCAGATTCTGGCTATTACAAATAAAGCTGCTATGATATATAGTTAAGCAAATGTCCTTATTGATATGAAAGTCCAATATAATGTAGGAAATTAATTAGAATTATTTAATAGAAGTAGATTAAAGGAAGAAAAATGTGGAACAACTTCAATAATTCCAAGAACATTAGTAATATTTAACCTTCATTACTGATTTTAAATAGTCATTATATATTTCTGCAATTTTAAAATAGTAATTCTTAAGGAAAAGTAGAAGTCTGCATTAACTGGAGTGTGACCCATCAGAGCTACTACTGATTTTCTAAAGATTTTTGGCACTAACTTACCAATGAATTTCTCAATCTCTCAGTGGCAAAAATGATCCTGAGGAACATATAGTGCAAGTTGTCAGGTATTACATAATTTTACCTAACATTTCTATTCAGTTACTATTTTTATTACTTTTGTTGTAAGATACAAAAAAAAATCCCACTAATTTCTCAACTCTATTTTATACAGGCCACCAGAAAAGAAATAAAGAAAAAGAAAATGAAAACAGAGATTGTAGTTAGTAATCTGAGCAAGCTGTTAGAGTCATCTCCTGCTGTGTTGTACATTTGGAAACCCCATGTGTTTGAGGTTACCTGGAAGCATCCTGTGACTTTAAAACAAACACCTTAGTATTCATAAGCATATGTAGCCTCCACAACTTTTGGAACAGTATTTTTAATACAATAATTTAGAAACTTTGACATTTACTTCATAATAAAACAGTAAAATCTTTATTATACCTTAAATGCTATAATTAAACCTTTGAATTTATTTTAAGAAACATAAAATGAGGATAGTTTAATAAAATACATGTGTTTACCTTCATTTCAACCCACTTGCCAAATGAGGAGGCATTGTTTATTTTGTCATTAAATAAAGAAACCTGTCTTTGATGCAACATGTGACTTCACATCTTTCAATAGACTAAATTTTTCTGAGTATACTAGATGATGCATATGGCCACACACTCAAATTGGGATATCATGTAGAGTTCTGGATGTCTGCAGAAGCTAATGCTAATTCTTTGATCCATACAATTTTGGGCTAGAAGGCTGGCACTGTACCAAAGCAGGGGTTTGTGATTTGAAAAAAAAAAAAAAAGCTAGACTTCTCCAAGACCCACTTGACCAAGGTAATGCATTTGCAGGTTAATGTTAGCAGTTGAGTGTCAGGAAGAGTTACAGACATGGTGGAATGCCAAGAAGCCCATAATAACTTATCTTTCTCTTTAAAACTTCTTATAGATTGTTTAGTCACTCACATCATATGAAGCACAGTTTTCTTTATCCCTATAAGTTTTAAGAACAACCTATTTTCCTAAAACTTTGTTGAATGAGTGGAAGAATAATAGATATTAAAAAAGTCTCCTTTGCAGTAGTATAAGGTCCAAGAGACAAGTGAGTCTCTATTTCAGTGGAGTCAAGTCATTTGTTAATGGCTGCCTACCTAGCTCTGTTATATCACATACTAATAGAACATTATAATGAGCGCTTGAATGGGCTAGTACTTGGCAGATAAGAAATCACTGAGTATTTAGAGTCATTTTATAAACTGCTTCTATCTTCACAAAATTAGGCTTGCACACTTTCCTATCATTGCCTTTTTTTTTTTCTCAACTTACTAGTGAAGTCACAGGGCAAAATCTGATTTATACTGTTAATGTCTCTTTGTTCTTGGTTCCAGTGCTTTCACAAAAATGCTCTAGGCAGTCCACTAGAATGACTAATTTACTGGAGAAGTTACCATAGTCCGTCCAGTTTCAACTATAAAATAATTCAAGTAAGACAATGGTGCCTGCTAGCACTCCTTAGTATAGATTTGTCCCTGAAACTATTGATTCACCATGAAGTCAAAGGTTGTGTGAAAGCTGACTACTTCATCATCAGTTCATCTCTCTTGTATATTAAGAACTGAAAACAGAAAAAATAATGTAAAAATAAAAGTAATACAAAAAGTTCACATGGCTCAACTGAATTTCACATTATAAAACTTAAATATTTTATATTTTACGTAAAAGCAAAACTGCCACTGCTTTACCTAGGTTACTTTCAAAAGCAGTTCTTTGTTGTATTACTCTAGAGGATATGAAATGTTCAATAAACTATGTGTATCAGCTGGATTTGACATTTTCAACCTTTTAAAATATATGTCATTTACAAAAAAAATGCTAGACCCAGAAAGTCATGTATGGTATGTATTCACTTATAAGTGGATATTAGTGATATACAGGATAATCATTCAACAATCTATAGACCCAAAGAAGCTAAGTAACAAAGGCAGCCCAAGAGAGCATACTTGAATCTCATTGAGAAGGGGAAATAGAATAGACATTGGAAGTGGATGAAGAGATGGAACTGGGTTGGAGAGGGTGTGGGCAGGGTTGCAAGTGTAGGGATCAGGTGTGGAGAGATAGGGATGAAATGAGAGAGAGATGGGAGAGAGAAGGGAAACCAAGGGGGTAGGGCATCTCTGAGAAAAGCTAGAGACAGGCTACAACAGGGTAGGCTATTGGGGAAGATATAGGGATGACTCTAGTTGAGACTCCAACCTACAGGAGACAAGGAGATTGAAGAGACCATGCCCTAGCCAAACAAGACTTCCAGTGGAAGGAGGCAGGACACCAACCCACCCACAAAGCGTTCAACCCAAAATTTACCCTGGCTACAAAATGTGCAGGGATAAAGATAGAACAGAGATTGAGGGAATCGCCAACCAATGCCTGGCCCAAACTAAGACCTACCCAATGGGAGAGAGCCAACCCCTGACATTATTAATGATATTCTGCTATGCTTGCAGACAGGTGTGCAGCATAATTGTTCTCTGAGAGTCTCTACATAGTAGCAAATCGAAACAGATGCTGAAACCCACAGCCAAACATTAAGTGGAGCTCACCTTGTGGAATAGTTGACTAAAAGGTAGAAAGTCCCAGAGGGGACAAGAAAATCAACAGTGTCTGTTAACATAGGCCCATTATGTTACAAAGACTGAGGCACCAACCAAAGACCATGCATGGACTGGACCTAGCCCCATAACACATATGTAACTGATGGGCAGCTAGGTCTTCATATGGATTCCCTTGATAGTGGAGCTGGATTGTCTCTGACATGCACTCTGTTGCCTTCTTTTGGATCACTTTCCCCTAACTGGGCTGCCTTGTTGGGCCTCAGAGGAAGAGGGTGCACTTAGTCCTGATGTGACCAGATGTGCCTGGATGGGCACCTAAATGTTGCTTATGCTGTCCATGGCCATAGTAAATTGGGCCCCTTGTTTATAGGGCTGAGATAGATTAAGCAGAGGCAACAAGAGAGATTACACATGCAATTTAAAAAAGACAACTCCACTAAATCCCTCCCTCCTATGCTGAGTCCAGACTCCATGCTCAGCATCAGCTTTTCCCCTAAGTTCAGACCTCCATTACTGTTTGTAAAATACTGAGCTGTCTTAAATTCCCTGATCATGATAGACCTGTACCTATCTCCTTGTCTTTAGGGATATTTCCTTTTTATGCTTTCTGATAAATTTCTTTTCTTTATTTGTTCACTTTACATCCCTATCACAGACCCCTCTCTTCTCTCCTCTCAGTTTTGCCCTCCCACCCTCTCCCCCCTTTCCTCCCTCTCATCCTCCTCAGAAAATAGAGCCCCCTGACTCCCAGCCCTCCCCTGTGCATCAAGTCACATCAGGACTAAGTGCATCCTCTTCCTCTGTGGCCCAACAAAGTAGCCCAGTTAGGGGAAATTGATCCAAAAGCAGGCAACTGACTGTCCCACTCTATTTCCTAGAGGACCTTCATGAAGACCAAGCTTTCCATCAGCAGCATATGTGAAGGAAACCTTTGTCCAGTCAATTCATGCTCTGTGGTTGTTGGTTCAGTCTCAGTGAGCCCCTAAACTCTTCAGTTAGTTGACTCTGTTGGTCTTCTTGTGGAGTTCTTGTCCCCTCCAGGTCCCACTATCCTTAGCCCAACTCTTCTGCAAGACTCTCTGAGCCCTGCCTAATGTTAGGCTGAGAGTCTCTGCATCTGTTTCAACATACTGAGAGGATGGAGCCTCTCAGAGGACAGTTATTGTAGTCTGTCTGCAAGCACAGCAGAATATCATTTATAGTGTCAGGGGTTGGCTCTCTCCCATGGGGTGAGTCTCGAGGTGGTCCAGTCATTGTTTGCCCCTTCTCTCAATCTCTCCTCTATTTTTATGTGTGGACACCTTGTTGGCAGGGTGAATTCTGGGTTGAAAGTTTTGTGGGTAGGTTGGTATCCTACTCTCTCCAACAGGAAGTCCTGCCTGGCTATAGACGATAGCTACTTCAGTCTACATAGCCCCTGCTGCTAGAAGACTCGCTTTCAGTCACTTCCATATCCACTCAAAAGCTGACCCTGTTGCTTGTCCCAGAGATTCCCCATCCCTTTGGCTTCTGATCTCTCTACCAGCCCTCTCACCTTCCACTCCTCTTCTTTCCCTGCCTGATCCCTACCCTCATTATTCTTCCCACCACCTCTCCTATCCAGTTCTCTCTCTTTATTCACTTATGATGTCTATTTTATTTCCCTTTCTGAAGGAGAATCAAACATCCTCTCTTGGGCCCTCCTTGTTACTTAGCTTCCTTGGATCTGTGGGTTACAAAACTGTTATCCTGTACTATAAGTGAATACATGCCATGTGTCTCTTTCTGAGTCTGGGCTACCTCACTCAGAATAATAGTTTCTACTTCCACACATTTCTCTGAAATTTTCAGGATTTCCTTGTTTTTAATAGCTGCATAATATTCCATTGTATAACTGTACCACATTTTTATAATCCATTCTTCAGTTGAGACACATACAGATTGTTTCCAGTTTCTGGCTATTAGGAATAAAGCCCCTATGAAGATAGTTGATCAAGTATCCTAGTGGTATGGTGCAGTGTCTTTTGGGTATATGCCCAAGAGTGGTATATTTGGGTCAATTTTCTGAGACATTGACAGACTGATTTCCAAAGTGGTTGTACAAGTTTGCACTCCCATCAGCATAGAGAAGTGTTCCCATTGGTACGCATCCTCATCAGCATGTGTTTTCATTTGACTTTTTGATCTTAGCAATTCTAATGAGTATAAGATGGAATCTCAGAGACATTTTGTCTTGCCTTTCTCTGTGGCTAAGGATGTTGAACATACTTAAGTCCTTCTCAGCCATCCATGATTCCTCAGTTTATAATTCTCTGTTTAATGCTGTAGTCCCATTTTTAAATTGGGTTATTTGGTTTTGGGGTGTTTAATTTCTTCAGATTATTATATATTTTGGATATTAGTCCTCTGTCATATATAGAGTTGTAAAAATATTTTCCCAAGCTGTAAGCTACCATTATGTTCTATTGACAGTGCACTTTTCCTTACAGAAGCTTTTCAGTTTCATGAGGTCCCATTTACTCATTGTTAACCTTAGAGCTTGAACTGTTGATGTTCTGTTCAGGACGTTGTCTTCTATACCAATGATTTCAAGGTCCTTCCCACTTTTTCTTCTATTAAGTTTAGTGTATCCAGTTTTATACTGAAGTATTTGATCCACTTGAACTTCAGTTTTGCACAGGGTAATAAATATTGATCTATTTGCATACTTCTACATGCAGACACACAGTTATACAACACCATTTGTTGAAGATACTGTCTTTTTTCTATTTTAATGTTTTGGCTTCCTTGTCAAAAATCAAGGGTCTGTAGGCATATGTATTTATTTCTGGGTCTCTAGACATTCCATTTATCAACCTCTCTGCTCTTATGCTAATACCATGTGTGTGTTTTTCTTTTATTACTACTGCTTTGTGGTACAGCTTAAAATCAGGGAAGGATGGTGATACCTCCAGAAATTCTTTCATTGTACAGAATTGTTTTAGCTATTCTGGTTTATTTTTCTATATGAAGTTGAGAGTCGTTGTTTCAAGGTTTTAAAAAATTGTGTTGGTATTTTGATGGAAATTGCATTGAATTTGTAGATTGCTTTTGGTAAGATGGCCATTTTTACTATGTTAATCCTACTGATCCATGAGCATGGGAGATCTTTCCACCTTCTGATATCTTCTTCAGTTTCTTTCTTCGGAGACTTGAAGTTCTTGTCATACAGGTCTTGACTTGCTTAGTTAGAGTTTCACCAAGATATTGTAATTGCTTTTGGGTATTGTGAAGGTTGTTGTTTCCCTAATCTCTTTCTTGGCCCATTTATCCTTTGTATAAAGGAGGCCTACTGTTTTGTTTCGTTTTTTTGTTTTTGAGGTAGTTTTGTACCTGGCCACTTTGCTTCAGGTATTTATCAGCTAAAAGAGTTCTATGGTAGAGTTTTGAGGGTCACTTAGGTATGCTATCATATCATCCGCAAATAGAGATATGTTGACTTCTTTTCCAATTTGTATCCCTGTCATCTCCATTAGTTGTTTTATTGTACTAGCTAGAACTTCACATATTATGTTGAATATATGTCCAGAGAGTGGACAGCTGTTCTAATCCCTGATTTTCATGGAACTTCTTTCAGTTTCTCTCCATTTAATGTGATCTTGGCTATTAGCTTGCTCTATATTGCCTTTATTATGTGTAAGTATAGGCCTTGTATCTCTGATCTCTCCAATGCTTTATCATGAAGAGGTGTTGGATTTTGTCATAGGTTTTTTCATCATGTAATGACATGATCTTTTTTTCTTTCAGTTTGTTTATATAATGGACTACATTGGTGGATTTTTATATGGTGAAACATTCCTGCAACCCAAGGATGAAGCCTACTTGATCATGGTGGATGATGTTTTTGATGCATTCCTGGATTTGGTTTGAGAGTATTTTATATAGTATATTTTCATTAATGTTCATGAGGAATATTGGTCTGCAATTAGCTTTCTTGTTTGAATCTTTGTATGACTTAGGTATCAGGGTAACTGTAGCTTCATAGAATGAGTTTGGCAATGTTCCTTCTGTTTCTGTTTTGTGGAATCATTTAAGGAGTATTGGTATTAGCTCTTCTTTGAAATTCTGTGCTGAAACCATCTGGCCCTGGCTTTTATGGTTGGGAGACTTTCAATCATTGCATTTATTTCCTTTGATGTTATAGGACTATTTAAATTATTAACCTGATCTTAATGTAACTTTGATAATTGGAATCTATCAGGAAATTTTTTTTCATTTAATTTTGATTCTCCAGTTTTCTGGAGTACAGGCTCTTGAAGTAAGACCTAATGATTCTTTGGATTTCCTCAGTGTCTGTTGCTATGTCACCCTTTTCATTTCTGATTTTGTTAACTTGGATAATGTCTCTCTGCTTTTTAGTTAACTTGGGTAGGGTGCTGTCCATCTTGTTGATTTTTTCAAAGAACCAGCTCTCCAGTTTCATTGATTCTTTGTTTCTAAGTTATTGATTTCAGCCCTGAGTTTGATTATTTCCTGTCATCTGCATCTTTTGAGTGTGTTTCCTTCCTTTTGTTATACAATTTTTAGGTGTGCTTTTAAATTGCTAATATGAGAACTCTTCAATTTTTTTTTATGAAATGCTTTAAATTTCCTTCTTAACACAGAGTTCATTGTATTCCATAAGTTTGATTATGCTGTCTCTTCATTCACTGAATTGGAAAGTCTTTAATTGCATTATTTCTTCCCTGACCCAGTGGTCAATGACTAGAGAGTTGTTCAGTTTCCATGAGTTTGTAGGCTTTCTGTTGTTTCTGTTGATGTTGCGGCCCAGCGTTAGTCCATGGTAGTCTGATAAGATAAAATGGATTATTTCAATTTTCTTGTATCTGTTGAGGCTTGTTTCATGACTGAGAATATGGTCAATTTTGAAGAACGTCCCATGAGGTCCTGAGAAGAATGTATATTCTTTTGTGTATGGGTGAACTGTTCTGTAAATATAAATTAGATCCATTCGATTCATAACGTCTATTAGTTTCATTATTTCTCTGTTTAGTTTCTGTCTGATTGGACTGTCCATTTGTGAGAATGGGGTGCCAATATTAATCTGCCACTATTAATGTGTGGGATGCAACATGTGATTTAATCTTTAGTAATATTTCTTTTATGAATGTGGATAACCTTGCATTTGGGGCATAGATCCTCAGCAAAGAGATGTCATCTTGGTAGATTTTCTCTTTGCTGAGTTTGAGGTGTCCTTTACCATATCTTTTGATTACTTTTAGTTGAAAGTCTATTTCACTGGATATAAGAATGGCTACTCCTGCTTACTTCTTGGGCTTGTTTGATTGGAAATCCTTTTTCCCAGCCTTTACTCTGAGGTAATGTTTTTTGGGTTTTTTGTTGTTGTTGTTGTTGTTTGTTTTGTTGTTGTTGTTTTGTTTTGCTGTTGAGGAGTGTTTCTTGTAAGAAGCAAGTTTCTTGTCTTCTCATTTACTCTGTTAGCCTGTGTCTTTTCATTAGGAAATTGAGCCCATTAATGTTCAGAGATATTAATGTCCAAGAATTGTTGATTCCTGCAATGTTGATGGTGGTGCTGGCAGTGTGGTGTGTATGTGTGTGTGTTTCCCTTCTTTTTGTTTTGTTTGTGTGAAATTATTTATTTCCTGTTTTTTTGTGGGTATAGTTACCTTCCTTGTGTTGGAGTTTTCCTTCTTGTATCCTCTGTAGGGCTGGGTTAGTGAACAGATATTGTTTAAACTTGGTTTTGTCATGGAATATCTTTTTTTAAGATTTATTTATTTATTATATATACAGTGCTCTAGAGCCTTCATGTGAGCCAGCAGGCCTGAAGAGAGCACCAGATCACTTTATAGATGGTTATGAGCGACCATGTGATTGCTGGGAATTGAACAAAGGACCTTTGGGAAAACAGTCTGTGCTCTTAACCTCTGAGCCATCTCTTGTTTTCTCCACCTATGGTGATTGAAAGATTTGATTTGCTGGAAATATTAGTCTGCCTAATATGTGTACTTTCTTAGGGTTTACAAGATATTTGCCCAGGACCTTCTGGCTTTTAAAGTCTCTGTTGAGAAGTCTGGTGTAACTCTAATAGGTCTGCCTATGTATGTTCCTTGGCCCTTATCCACTGTGCCTTTTAATATTCTTTCTTTTCTCTGTATATTTCATGTTTTAATTGTTATGTGGAAGGGGGGATTTTCTTTTGGTCCAATCTATTTGGTATTCTGTAAGCTTCTTGTACATTTATAGGCCTCTCTTTCTTTATGTTAGGGAAATTTTCTCCTATGATTTTGCTGAAGATATTTTCTGGGCCTTTGATCTGGGAATCTCCTTCTAGTCTTATTATTCTTAGGTTTGGTCTTTTCACAGAGTCCCAAATTTCTTATACATTTTGTGGTACAAACATTTTAGACTTAGACATTTTTATCTATGCCCGAGATTTTCTTTTCCATCTCTTGTATTCTGTTGGTGATGCTTATGTCTGTCTTTCCTGTAATCTTTCCTAGGTTTTTCATCTCTAGGAGTGCCTCAATTTCTGTTTTCTTCATTGAGTCTATTTCTATTTTCCAGTTTTGTTAATTTCCTTCTCCTATTTGCTTCTTTTTTCCTCTATTTCTTTAAGGAATTTATTCTCTACATTCACGTATTTGCTTGTATTTTCCTGTATTTCTTGGAGGGATTTATTCATTTTCTCTTTAAAAGCCTCTCTCATCTTCATGAGAGTAGAATTAAGGTTGTTTTCATGCTAGTCAGGTATGTTAGGAATCAGGGGTTTCTGTAGTAGGATACTTGGGTCTTGGTGGTGTCATATTGCCCTGTGTTTTATTAAGTGTGTTTTTATACTGGCCTTTAGCTATCTGTTTGCCCCTAGTGTTGGCAGGCCTGGTGGTCCCTGATGGCAGGAGGCCACTGGGATTTCAGGTAGAGCTGGTAGTCCCTGACGAGTGTTGTCTCTGGTAGTCCCTAATTGCTTCTGTCTCTAATTTTTCAGGTAGATCTGGGCCCTGGGACATGGCTAGCAAGGAGGGCAAGGGGCAAGCCTCACTGCTGCTTGCTAGGTTTGCCTCAAGGGACCCAGTGAGCAAGGAATTGGGGGAGAAACCTCACCTCTCTTCTGGTAAGTTTCTGTTTGCCCAAGATTTAGCTGAAATATAACTTTCTCTGGGAAAGTGAAGATTCTTCATTCTTATGATGTCACCACATTGTTAAAAATTCTATCATTTTACCATGATTGTGCTATTGATTTTCCTCCCCACCAACAATTTTTTTTTGTTTTGTTTTTCAAGACAGGGTCTCTCTGTGTAGTCCTGGCTGTCCTAGTTTCTCTTTGTAGACCAGGTTGGCCTCAAAACCACAGCAATCCACCTGCCCTGCCTCCTGAGTGCTGGGATTAAAGATGTGTACCATGACATTGGGCCCCACCAAGGATTAATTCTGAGAAATATTTATATTCTATTTGCTTTCATGTTTCTAGCACCTATTCTAACACTGTTGGCGTATGTTATAGTTAGTAATTAAGGGATTTTTAATTCAAATAAGAGAATTAAAATGAGAAGTGATGAAATCAGAGTAATGTTTCAGTAGGGATGTGTAACATGAGAAGGTGGGAATGATGTGTATAACATTTCTAAGCGAGGGACTTCAAAAGACAACTCTAAAAACAAGACTCTAGATGAGAGAAGCATGGGAGAATGGGGAAATAGAAGGATCCAGAGCATCCTAGAAACCTACAAGAAGAACATTATGATGGGCAGATGTGGACCCAGGCATCCTGCTCAAACTATGACACCAGCCAAGGACAATACATGTAGTAAAATTCGAACGCTACCCAGATCTAGCCAATGGACAGGACATTCTTCACAGTTGAGTGGAGAGTGGGTTCTGACTTTCACACGTACTCTGGTGCCCCATATTTGACCACGTCCCCTGGATGAGGAGGCCTGGGAGCACTCAGAGGAAGAATAGCAGGCTATCAAGAAGAGATTTGATACCCTATGAGCATGTACATGGGGAGGAGGTCCTCCTCAGTCACAGTCATAGGGCAGAGGAGTAAGGGGAAAGTGGGAGGGAGGGAGGAATGGGAGGATACAAGGGATGGGATAACAATTGAGATGTAATATGAATAAATTAATAAAATATATTATAAAAACAAAACAGAATTCAACATATAAAAGTAATATGCAGCCAGGATGAAAAAAGAACTGAAAACTGATCTATAGGTATGCAACTTCTCACAAAACTCAATAATGAAAAGACCTTATGCACTTGATAGCCAATGGACAGGAGAAATGGGAAAGAGAAAAGTACAGGTGCTGTGAGGTAAATAAGTATGGTGGGGGCACATGCACAGACACCTCTACACATGGGGGGCACATGCACACACACCTCTACACATGAGGGGCACATGCACACACACCTCTACACATGGGGGGCACATGCACACA